>CAJHNH020004235.1:207500-340000 GCA_905116865.2 Candidula unifasciata | reverse complement strand
GATCGCAGATTACTCCTCCCCATGACGCTTTACGGTAGAAGTATCATGACATGTTTATTATTATTATTATTATTATTATTATTATTATTATTATTTTTATTATTATTATTATTATTACTATTATTATTATTGTTATTATTATTATTACTATTATTACTATTATTATTATTATTATTATTATTATTATTATTATTACTACTATTATTATTATTATTATTATTATTATTATTATTATTATTATTATTATTATTATTATTACTATTATTATTATTATTATTATTATTATTATTATTATTAGCTTTATCTTTCTTCTCTGCAACAAACTTCTAATTTTCCTCGTTCACTTTCTCCTTATCTTCCCCTGCTCGACTCCCCCTTCCCCTCATTTTGTCTCCTTTCCGTAAAAACTTGGCTTCCTGGTGTACCAAGCCTACAACTGGCATTATCAGCTGATGCTGGCACCATATACCCAACAACTTACAGCTCTAGGCTGGCTCCATATACCCAACAACTTACAGCTCCAGGCTGGCACCATATACCCAACAACTTACAGCTCCAGGCTGGCACCATATACCCAACAACTTACAGCTCTAGGCTGGCACCATATACCCAACAACTCACAGCTCCAGACTGGCACCATATACCCAACAACTCACAGCTCCAGGCTGGCACCATATACCCAACAACTTACAGCTCCAGGCTGGCTCCATATACCCAACAACTCACAGCTCCAGGCTGGCACCATATACCCAACAACTTACAGCTCTAGACTGGCACCATATACCCAACAACTCACAGCTCCAGGCTGGCACCATATACCCAACAACTTACAGCTCCAGGCTGGCTCCATATACCCAACAACTTACAGCTCCAGGCTGGCTCCATATACCCAACAACCTACAGCTCCAGGCTGGCACAAAAATTCTATAATATGATTAATACAAAATAATTATAAATTAAATTATTTTAAATAAAACATATACCCAACAACTCACAGCTCTAGGCTAGCACCATATACCCAACAACTCACAGCTCCAGGCTCGAAGCATCCTTGGCTTGGCTACTCTCTGTGTAAGGGGGCGGAGTTGCTACCGTGGAACCACGATAAATAAACTGGCAATCCAAGGGCAGACAACACTGGGGTAATCAGGCTGGCACATCAGCCACGAGAAGCCAACATTCCATCGTGCCAAAATTATCAAATCAAATGCATTGGAGATTGGTAGATGGCGGAGAACGGCACAGGTAAGGGCCAGACACAGCTCTCTGTCCTGACAGCTAAGGATAACGGACAAGAGCAATGGGGGCCAGGTGGGTCTAGGGGGGGGGGATAACGGGCAAGAGCAATGGGGGCCAGGTGGGTCTAGGGGGGGGGGGATAACGGGCAAGAGCAATGGGGGCCAGGTGGGTCTAAGGGGGGGGGGGGGATAACGGCCAAGAGCTATGGGGGCGAGGTGGGTCTAAGGGGGGGGGGGGATAACGGGCAAGAGCAATGGGGGCCAGGTGGGTCTAAGAGGGGGGGGGGTATAACGGGCAAGAGCAATGGGGGCCAGGTGGGTCTCTAGGGGCAGAGCTAGGGTCAGGGGCGGGCAGTTACGGGGAGGGTTGGGCGTTTTGTGGAGTTAAACTTGAACATTGATAAGACAATAGCCTAGTCTGTCAGTGTGTTGTCTGTTGTCTGTGCTTCTGTTTACGTAACTGCCGGTCTACCTAACTGTCTGACTGTTATCAGTCTGTCTAACTTTACTTAACGCCTATCTGTTTCATTGTCTGTCCGTGTGTCTGTCTATTTATATGTCAGTCTCAGAATAACCGCAGGTGTCTTATCAGAGAAAAAGAAAGATAGTTCTTGTGTGTGAGAGAGTGTGTATGTGTGTGTGTGATTCTTTGTGTGTGAGAGAGTGTGTATGTGTGTGAATCTTCGTGTGTGAGAGAGTCTGTATGTGTGTGTGTGAATCTTTGTGCGAGAGAGAGAGAGAGAGAGAGAGTTATGTGTGTGTGATTCTTTGTGTGTGTGAGAGTGTGTGTGTGTGTGATTCTTTGTGTGTGAGAGAGTGTGTATGTTTTTGTGTGATTCTTTGTGTGTGAGAGAGTGTGTATGTGTGTGTGTGAATCTTTGTGTGTGAGAGAGTGTGTATGTGTTATTCTTTGTGTGTGAGAGAGTGTGTATGTGTGTGTGTGATTCTTTCTGTGTGAGAGAGTGTGTATGTGTGTGTGATTCTTTGTGTGTGAGAGAGTGTGTATGTGTGTGTGTGTGTGATTCTTTGTGTGTGAGAGAGTGTGTATGTGTGTGTGTGATTCTTTGTGTGTGAGAGAGTGTGTATGTTATTGTGTGAATCTTTGTGTGTGAGAGAGTGTATGTGTTTGTGTGAATCGTTCTGTGTGAGAGAGTGTGTATGTGTGTATGTGATTCTTTGTGTGTGAGAGAGTGTGTATGTGTGTGTATAATTCTTTGTGTGTGAGAGAGTGTGTATGTGTGTGTCAATCTTGGTGTCTGATAGAGTGTGTATGTGTTTGTGTGAATCTTTGTGTGTGAGAGAGTGTGTATCTATTTGTGTGAATCTTTGTGTGTGAGAGAGTGTGTATGTGTTTGTGTGATTCTTTGTGTGTGAGAGAGTGTGTATGTGTGTATGTGATTCTTTGTGTGTGAGAGAGTGTGTATGTGTGTGTAATTTTGTGTGTGTGAGAGAGTGTGTATGTGTGTGTGAATCTTGGTGTATTAGAGAGTGTGTATGTGTTTGTGTGAATCTTTGTGTGTGAGAGAGTGTGTATCTATTTGTGTGATTCTTTGTGTGTGAGAGAGTGTGTATGTGTTTGTGTGATTCTTTGTGTGTAAGAGGTGTATGTGTTTGTGTGATTCTTTGTGTGTGAGAGGTGTATGTGTTTGTGTGTGTGAGAGAGTGTTATGTGTTTGTGTGTGAGAGAGTGTGTATGTGTGTAAGAGAATGTGTATGTGTTTTTGTGTCAGAGAGTGCGTATGTGTTTGTGTGTGAGAGAGTGTTATGTGTTAGTGTGTGAGAGAGTGTGTATGTGTGTGTGTGAGAGAGTGTGTGTGTGTCGTATACAGATGCAGCAAGAAAGATTGTGTGTGTCTGTGTGTGTCTGGTATACAGATGCAAGAAGAAAGATTGTGTGTGTGTGTGTGTGTTTGTGTGTGTGATGTACAGATGTAGAGAGAAAGACAGTTTGAAAGAGAAAGAGAAAGAGATAATCAAGAGAAAGTGTTAAAACAAAGGAGAAGCAGAATAAGGATGAAGGATATAAAACAAAAGGTGTGAGCGAGAAATAGTGGACAGAGACAACAGTGGAAGAAAATGAACAGACTAGATATGCAAAGAGTAAAAAAAAATATAGAGCATAATTATGTGTGTGTATACACACACACACACACACACACACACACACACACACATATATATATATATATATATATATATATATATATATATATATATATATATATATATATATATATATATATATTTACATGTGAGGGGGAGAGAGAGAGAAAGAGAAAGAAAACGACTTTATTTTGTAGGAATGATATAGAAAAGGTTTTGGAAGAGAAAGATTAAAAGAAAGCGGACAAAAAAAGGTGCTACAGCAAGGCGGCGACAATGATAGAGGGAGTGAGAGATACATGGGGAGTTGGGGGGGGGGGGGAGGTGGTGATAGATAGAAGTGTGTAATACAGCCTTAGAAAACAGAGTAGAAATCACAGAGAGAGTTGGAGATAGGAAACGGGAAAATAACGTATTGTGGTTGCGGACATTGTGGTTGCGGACATTGTTGTTGCGGACATTGTTGTTGCGGACATTGTGGTTGCGGACACAGAGTTCAAGTGAGAAAGAGGAAACTAACTAGACAGGCACGATGGGCACAACAGGCACGATGGGCAGGCAGCTCGACAGGCAGGTATTGTGGTGCTGGGGTGTCTGTGGATTACCTCCCTCCCCGGGCAGCAGCCAGAAGTGTCCTGTACCAGTTGTAAAGGAAATATGGGTTGTGTTTCTGCCTTCCCCTTTAACACGTAGCTCTGGTGGGGCTCACAGTGTGCTCATTCCCCGCCACCAGATTGCCTGTAGGTTTCGCTGAGCTCTTCATGGCTCTAAGCATGGCCTAAGCATGAGTAGTTGGGGCAACTAGATCGTCACGTCCTGAGTCCCTGTGCCTTCACGATAGTTTCCGGTATTCCAAAAAAAAAAAAAGAGGGTGGGGGGGGGGGGGGGTTTTAGCATATTTGTTTCTAGTCCTGAGAATGTTCAGCACACCTCTGGCTCATTCCCTCCCTCAGGGGGCAGTTTTTAAAAGGAGTAGAAAATTATAGGGAATAAAAAAAAGTTGGTAAGAAACAACAAACAGTTTATGTTAGCTTTACAAAATCGATCACAATAAACGAACAAAGGACGTTGCGGCGATTAGCCTTCGTCAGCACATAAAGAACAACACAGTACACATACACAAATATGCTCTAACTATGAAGTGACTACATGGCACTTATGTACACAATAAATGAGGGCATTACGGTGTGGTGCACCGGTTTTTTTTTTAAATCGAGGTTTGCTCCTCTAGATCAATTGTGTTTTGCCTGGGGATTCGCACCCCCAGTTACCAGGACTACCTCAGGGAGCCTGTGGCTCTTCGCCACGCACAATGGTCTTGAGGTAAGAGAGGTTTTGCTAGGTCAACAGACTGACACCGCAATGAACGCTCCTTTCGTGAACAGATATTCACTAGACCTAGGGTGAAGTAAGGGGGGGGGGGGGACCCACTACCCAGAACACTTGTTACCCCCTGCCTCTCAAGGCTCAGTCCATTTCTTTAAGGAATAAAGCAAGAATTTTACTCGAAACTGCACGTTCACCACAAGCAAAGATCCAATACAATAAAGCATGTGCCAGAAAGCATGTGCCAGAAAGCATGTGCCAGAAAGCATGTGCCAGAAAGCATGTGCCAGAAAGCATGTGCCAGAAAGCATGAGCCAGAAATAATGTTTCAGAAAGCATGTGCCAGAATAATGCTTGCAGTATATAAGGCTAAAAAAAGATAAATGGACAGAATGGAAATAAAGCATGGACTTTAGTTAAAAATCTTTCCGGAGAAAGTAGAAGGGTGAACCCAAAACCAGTGATAGATGGGAGTAAGACAATCACTTAAAACAAGAAGAAAGCTGAACATTTCAATCATTATTTTGCCTCTGTTGACAGAGCAGGCAAACTCACAGAATGTGACAGAATACAGCTCCAACAGCCAGCGACTCCATTTTTGAAGATGAATTTAGCGTGGATGAATGAGAACAAGCACTGAAGAAATTAAAACCTAGAAAATCTCCAGGTCCAGATAAGTTTCACAACGAAATGCTACTACACCTTGGCCGGTCTGGCAGAGAAGTAGTTCTCGGACTTATTAATAAAACTTGGAGGTCAAGCAAACTTCCAAAGGCATGAAGGAATGCATATATCGTCCCCATACTTAAAATCAACAAGCCTCCAGACGACCCCAAAAGCTACCGCCCGATATCCTTAACATCATGCTTAGGCAAAGTTGCAGACAGAATGATAAACAGGCGCTTGTATTGGTTCCTAGAGAGTTCTGGTGTTCTATGCCATGAACAGGCAGGCTTCAGAACCAACAGCTGTACAGAAGACCAGCTGTTGAGACTGACACAAAGAAGACATGACGGCTTCCAGAATAAGAAGCACACAGGGGCCATCTTTGTCTACCTTCAACAGGCCTAGGACAGAGTATGGAAGAAAGGCCGCCTGACGAAGATGATGAGCATAGGCATACATGGCAAGTTGTAGAACTGGGTGAAATATTTTCTGATCGATACAAGAATGCAGACTGAGATACACAACGCAATCTCTTCTAAAGAAGTCTTGGAGGAGGGCTTGCCACAAGGCTCATAATTGAGCTGTACACTATTCCTAATCTTTATCAATGACTTGCCAGAACAAATCAAGGCCGAAAAAGTCTTGTACGCTGATAACCTAGCAATATGGCAAAGTCATGAAAATATAGAAAGTGGAGCCCAAAGACCTAATGGAGACAGCACAAGTTCTGAAAAAGATGGAAACGCAAGGTTAACTATACAAAGACGGTCTACACAATCTTTACCAAAAGCCATCAAGTAGCAAGGAAGAATATTAACCTGAGGCTAGACAAACACCAAGTGATGAAAGAAGAGCATCCTACATATCTTGGAGTCACACTTGACCGGCAGCTCAGCCTCAAGAACCATATTGAAAACGTAAGGAATAAGGCACTGAGGCCGTTACAGTTATTGAAGAGACTTGCAGGTACAGCTTGGGGATCAGACAAGGAATCTCTGAGGGGCTTGTATCTTGGATATGTTCGCTCTGTGATAGAGTATAACAACTCGCTTCTTACAACCTGCTCCAAGACAAACCTAGAGTCTCTTGACAGAGTACAATATAATGCCCTCCGATTATTCAGCGGAGCTATGCGGTCTACTCCAACTGATGCATGTGAAATCCATACAAATGTGGAACCCCTCGGGTTGCGAAGAGAAAAAGCCACTTTAGAAATTTATTAAAGATGCATTAGAAAGAATCGTAACCGTCCTAACTGACACATTATAGAAAATTTGGAATAAAAACAAAGAATAAAGCACAAATCGGTTTTACACTGTGTACATGGCGTACAGGACAGAGACATTCTCCCAGAAAGACGTCAGGGCACTCAGAATGTTGCAAGAAACTTACCACCACATTCTCGCTTTAAAGCTCCAGAAATCCTGTTGAAATTGGTATTCGAAGAAACCAAACAGTCGGATCCAACCACCCTTATAAACTCATCACTAAAGACCATTGATTCTTACCCCCAAGAATGGATAGATGTTTATACTGATGGATCTGCATTCAAAGCTACCACATTACAGCAGGTTACGGAATCTCCATAGGTTATCCTGATGGATCTGTTGAAGAAATATTTGATGCAAGCGGGGAATTCTGCTCAAATTATGAAGCTGAAATAATTGCACTGGAAACAGCAGTATACCACCTAAAGACTGTAATGGATGTTTACCCTTTAAAGGCCCAAAATATTGTCATCTTCACCAATTCAATGTCTGTTCTTCAAGCCTGGAGGGCAGTGAACGCTGCAGAGCTAACATAGCTACGATAATTCTAGATGCTGATCAGCTCATTACCTCTTACAACATCAGAAAAGCGATACCTTGGATTCCAGGCCACTCCGGCACACCAGATAATGACAGAGCTGACAGACTCACAAAGAAAGGAGCAATACAAGAACAACCACCTACAGCGACAACCCTACAGTCAGCAAAAACACTTATAAGAGCTATAAACAAAGAGACTTGGCTGAACAGATAGGCCATGGGAGACACTGAAAGAGAGGTTTATAGACATATGTCTGGCCCTGATCCCAACGACAGCATTAACCATCTAACAAGAAAGGACCAGGCTACCATCTTCAGACTCAGAGCACAACATACTCCAATCAATGGACACATAAACAGAATACAACAAACACTTCCCAGAGTGCCAGCTATGTAACTATCCCTACGAAACTGTTGAACACCATCTCTTTGAGTGCCCAAAAGCCAGAATAGAAGAACGCTACTCCCTCCGAAACCAGACAAATGGAACACCTTGTACGGAGGAAAAGAACAGCTTGTGAAAACATGTAAATGCTACTACATGGCGTTGGGCCAAAGGGCCAAAGCTCAATCGCCGCTGGATCAATAACAATAACAACAACAACAGGCAGGCAGGTCGACAGAGAGCGACAGAGAAACAGAGAAAGAATGAACGAAAGGCCAAACTTGTTGTTTCTTCTAGAGGGTGACAAATCGGACATGCATGTCCGTCAAACAGACAAGGCAGAATGCGAGGTGAAGGCCTGCAGTCGACACTGATGGTCAGCAGATAGAGACCAAGTCACATACCTGAGATCCACAGTGGATACTGGACAAACAACAAACATCATGACCGGTAAGACAACAACCACACTGAGCAGGTTGACAAAATCAGTTTGTGAGGACAGAAAGCTCGCAATTAAACTAACCTGGATCTCGACTTCCTCTACCATTCTGTAAATCCCCATACTGGATGTCTTGAGGGACTCAACAGTTATCCACGACCCAACAGTTATCCACGACTCAACAGTTATCCACGACTCAACAGTTATCCAGGACTTAACAGTTATCCATGACTCAACAGTTATCCACGACTCAATAGATATCCAATACTCAACCGTTATCCATGACTGAACAGTTATCCACGACTCAACCGTTATCCATGACTTAACAGTTATCTATGACTCAACAGTTATCCATGACTCAACAGTTATCCATCTCTCTAATACAGAGAGAGGTGGAGAGAGAGGGGAGAGAGGGCAAGACTAGAGTAACTCAGCAACAGACGACACTAACACACTGAGGATATCGCAAAAGCTCCACACTGTCTGGGAAGTTCACATGAACAAAATTGCCTGTTCCACCTCAGTTTCTGCAGCTTGTACAGTTTGTGATGCCGCCCTGTGGTGGTCATCCCCAGCACTGGAACCTTGGATCATTGTGTTGGTCAACCAGAGAACTAACCACTGTCTCATTCACATAAAGCGGTACCCATTTGTCTGCCACTGATAAACTATGTAACATTGTGAGCTTCTCTTACTGGCGCTTCCCTCTTCCCGCATGACTGGCATAGTTTTGCCAGCAACAATCAGCCCGCCAGAACAGGCCGAGTATTTTAACCATTCTAATCCATCTTATCCAGGCAACGAAAATAGCATCCAAGCCCGCGGCAGCAGCAATCATAAAAGCTGGATTGTGGAAGCGGGAATGGCAACATTGAAGGGGCAAGAGCAGACGTGAATAATTGCCCCTACACTCGACTGTTAATGTTTACTGTGATCAATGGCCACACGAAAGGTGTTTTGTCAGCGGATAAGTGAGAGGCAGAAAGGGGGTTGCTGGGAGGGAGAGAGGGACAGTGGGAGACAGATAAGGGCTTCATGGGAGAGGAGAGAGGGCGATAAAGGGGGAAAAGATAGAGGTTTGCTAGGATAGAGGCGGGAAGAAAGAAGAAACAGCGTCTTTGTGTGAGTGAGAGAGAGAGAGAGAGGGAGAGAGAGAGAGAGAGAGAGAGAGAGAGAGAGAGAGAGAGAGAGAGAGAGGGTGGGGGAGATATATGACAAAATATTCGTTTACAATCTGACAGTAATTTTAATATACTAAAGACCGCGGAAACCGTAAAGAAAGTAGAGACTTCAAGAACTGAAATATCTGAGACAATGAAGAAAGTAGAGACTTCAAGAACTAAAATAGCTGAGACCGTGAGGAAAGTAGAGACTTCAGGAACTGAAATATCTGAGACAATGAAGAAAGTAGAGACTTCAAGAACTGAAATACATGAGACTGTGAGAAAAGTAGAGACTTCAAGAACTGAAATATCTAAGACAATGAAGAATGTAGAGACTTCCAGAAATGAAATATCTGAGACAATGAAGAATGTAGAGACTTCCAGAACTGAAATATTTGAGACCATGAAGAAAGTAGAGACTTCAAGAATGGAAATATCTGAGACCGTGAAGAAAATGGAGACTTCAAGAACTGAAATATTTGAGACAATGAAGAAAGTAGAGAGTTTAAGAACTAAAATATCTGAGACAATGAAGAAAGTAGAGACTTCAAGAACTGAAATATCTGAGATCGTGAAGAAAATAGAGACTTCAAGAACTGAAATATCTGAGACCGTGAGAAAAGTAGAGACTTCAAGAACTGAAATATCTGAGACAATGAAGAAAGTAGAGAGTTTAAGAACTAAAATATCTGAGACAATGAAGAAAGTAGAGACTTCAAGAACTGAAATATCTGAGATCGTGAAGAAAATAGAGACTTCAAGAACTGAAATATCTGAGATCGTGAAGAAAATAGAGACTTCAAGAACCGAAATATCTGAGATCATGAAGTAAGTAGAGACTTAAGAACTGAAACAGCTGAGACCAGACTATTCACTCATGGGGCCTTTGGGTGGCAGGTAGAAGGAAAACAAATGTCGAAGAAGAAAACAAGTAGAAACGTTGTAATTATCTTGCTATGACGTTATGTGTCGTAGTTCAACTGATGTCTCAAGGACTGTTGTTAGTGGTGGTGGTGGTGTTGTGGTTGCTGTGGAGTCGTTGTTGTTGGTGTGTTTGTTGTTGGCAGCTTTCCCTCTTTCCAGATAGTAATGTGACACTGTACTATAGGAAGGTATGCCAGTCGCAGTCCATATGGAGTGTGTGTTATGAGTGTGACATGCCAGACCGGAGAACTGTCAGAAACATTCTCCACAAACAGGCCACAGCCTTTCAAAACCATCGTCGTCATTACCTTTACTTCCTGCCATCGTCCAGAATCTTAGTGGGTCACTACACGCCTTTTTGCCATCTTTGACACAAACATCACATTCTTAGTGTGTTCGTTTTTGTGAAGTTCGGCATTTGTAGAATAGATTACACACAGTATGTATGTCATTTGTAGACAAGCATTGAAATGTTAATACCAAAGAAATCACCCCATGCATTTTTCATGCATATTATCATCATTATATTAGGTGCTCGCCGACTGGCTTTTGCGATCATGCCTCTCCGCAATCTCGGATCTTCTCCTACAGCATGTATCAGTTCGTGTGCTGACAGACCTCTATGCCATACGGCAAGACTGTCAAGAAACTTATCTCATTGTCTTCTTCTGTGCCTCCTTCCACAAATCCTTCCAGTGGTCACAACATGTTCCATTTTCCCTCTTCTCATAACATGGCCGAAAAATTATGACTGTCTTCTTCTGATGTCGGTGATAGGTTGTCTTTAGGCTTCCGCCTTTTTCAAAACCTCTTGGTTGCTCTTTTTTGGCTGTCCAATGTATTTTAAACATTCTTCTGTAAAACAACATCTCTGAGGCCTCAAGAAATTTTTTGGCCTGCCTACAGATCGTCCTGGATTTACAGCCATATGTTAAAACTGGATTTATGTAGCAAGCAAGAATTCTTTTTCTAACCCTCAACGACAAGGATATATTGCATGAGATGTTCTTTATTTTATAAAATGCAGTTTGTGTCTGTCCTATTATGTTTTTTATCTCAGAAGAAGAAGAAGAAGAAGAAGAAGAAGAAGAAGAAGAAGAAGAAGAAGAAGAAGAAGAAAAAGAAGAAGAAGAAGAAGAAGAAGAAGAAAAAGAAGAAGAAGAAGAAGAAGAAGAAGAAAAGAAGAAGAAGAAGAAGAAGAAGAAGAAAGAAGAAGAGGAAGAAGAAGAAGAAGAAGAAGAAGAAGAAGAAGAAGAAGAAGAAGAAGAAGAAGAAGAAGAAGAAGAAGAAGAAGAAGAAGAAGAAGAAGAAGAAGAAGAAGAAGAAGAAGAAGAAGAAGAAGAAGAAGAAGAAGAAGAAGAAGAAGAAGAAGAGAAGAAGAAGAAGAAGAAGAAGAAGAAGAAGAAGAAGAAGAAGAAGAAGAAGAAGAAGAAGAAGAAGAAGAAGAAGAAGAAGAAGAAGAAGAAGAAGAAGAAGAAGAAGAAGAAGAAGAAGAAGAAGAAGAAGAAGAAGAAGAAGAAGAAGAAGAAGAAGAAGAAGAAGAAGAAGAAGAAGAAGAAGAAGAAGAAGAAGAAGAAGAAGAAGAAGAAGAAGAAGAAGAAGAAGAAGAAGAAGAAGAAGAAGAAGAAGAAGAAGAAGAAGAAGAAGAAGAAGAAGAAGAAGAAGAAGAAGAAAACAAACCGCTGGCTGATTGATATTTCAGAAACACATGCGGGATCCAGCAAGGACGGTCTCCAAACCCCATGATGCTGGGGAAGATTGAAGATTATTAAACAAGATGGATCGGTCTGTCCAGTCTGGTGTAGGTTTATAACTCTGAGATAAAAGTTATCTGTCTGCATGGTTTGACGTGGTCGATGTTCTTCCCTCACAGGATTGACATAATCACACAGATATGGCATCATCGGAATGTTAAATCTCCTCGCTCCTAAAGATGGGAACGGAGCGCTTATAGAAATTTCCTGAGTAGTTCAGCACAACCCTTAGTAGTCAGTTTCAATGGAAGACCAATAGGGCAGATCCCAAATACCCTGTTCAACCTTCACAAGAAGTTACCATTGGAGCAGCCGTAAAAACAACCAGTTCTGTATAACCTACTCGTGTGCATCAGCAATCGTTATATCTGGGGAAATAAAAAAACAGACATAAAGATGAAGTGCGTATGGATAGACAGACATATAGATAGACAACATTAGTGCTGTTGGTTTGTTTTGCATGAAACGAATTATTTGAATTCTCCCCTCACAGTTCACACAAAACGCCAACAAACTACTGCCCAGCCTGCTGTGTTTACCGTCAGCTATGTATGATCCACCAACCCGGGAGTCTTCTCGCCCAGACTATCTGGACTGGAAGTACCTGTGATTTCTCTGCCTTGATTAGTGAATGAGTTACGGCTGCTCTCATCGCTGTGACACCCCGTGTTTGCTCTAGTGGCAAACATTGAGTCGGACAGGGTTAAGTGTGTTTTAGAGACGCTGTCAGTGGCCTCTCTCCAGCCTGTCGTCCTTGTTTTGCTGCCTTCTCTCAGCTCCTGTGAGCAACCCAGACCTTCCACTCATTTATGTTCTTCTTTGTGAGCTCAACACTTATCTGCGTTCACCTGCAAACATTGAGTCTTTCCCCCTCGCTTTGTGCTGTACAATTATTGTGCAGCCTAATTTAGCATACCGATTTTTTGGGGTCTCATTTGGCCTGTTATATTATAATATACTTTCCATGGGTATATTGCCATATTTGGTCCCCATATTTAATACTTGTTTAATCTGGCTTACATTTTGCTTTTGTTTCTTGTGATCCAAATATATAATTGGTTGTGTTGGCTAGCAGTTTTGTTCAGTCTTCTATCAAGTTTACTGTTCCATGCTGGCTAGTAGCTGCCTGTGAAGTTCGTGCTCCGAGTTGGGGTTTAACTAAACAAGATCTGTTGTAGACAACTATAAGACCACTATGTTCACACGCGGAAAATTTTCACATTTCGGAACTATTGAAAAACTGTTTTCAGTACTTTTTGGCAAAATTAAAATACTCAAAATTTTAAAACAATAAATGGTGGTCCAAAGGACGTTGTGTATGGAAGCTCGCTTTCCTACGAGATACGACTAGCCAGATCAAAGGGAGAAAAAAAAAAAAACAGGAAACACCAAGAAAGAAGAAGAAAGACATGCACTAGTGACAACAGGACGAGCGTTTTGATTCGGATGGAAGCATCAAGCCCAGAAATGGCACAAACACTAGAATTCAGTCACGAAAGTGACGCAAATAACCCAGACCACAAATATAGGCGGAGACTGCTAGTAGCCTAGGCTAGCTAGCAGCAGTCTGAACGTGGTCGAGCTTTTCTTTTTTTTTTTTCTCTCAAAAGGACTTGGACTTGGATCTGTTGTGATACCTTGGAGAGATTAGAACAAAAAGGAAAAATGCAAGATAGTCGGTCTGGTCTCTGGGTAGTCAGATCGGACGCTCATGTGTATTGTTGTGCATATGAAAAATTATTTGACAGTTGGAAATCGAAAATAGTAGCCTAACGGCGCTGCTCGGGTAAAATTTGGAGTTAAAAATCTACCCAAAGTATTGCAGGATCCTCGCCAGTGCTACAGAGTTTGTGCATTGTGCTGGGTTTCTTCGGACTCAGACTACTAGTGTGCCATGATGTTGATCCGTTGTTTAAAACCTCAAACCTCAAACCTCAAACCTCAAACCTCAGTGAGAAAAAAATACTGTTACTGTTTAGAAGCTGTGTTGTTATAATATATGAGACACAAATGTGAGCAACTGAAAGACATTTACTTGCAGCGGAGATGTGGTTTTGGGGAAATAAATCCAGGAACATTGTGAAATGATAGAAAACTAATGGACGACATAGTCCTGCAGACAGCACTAACGGCTATACATTGTGAAGCAAACCGACACCCCCTTGCTGGAGTCCCGTCACCCCCGTGCAGGTGCCTCGACACCACTTTGCTGGCGCCACGTCACCCCCCTTGCAGGCGCCGCGACACCCCCTTACAGGCGCCCCGGCACCCCCTTGCAGGCGCACCGACACCCCGTTGCAGGCGCCCCGACACCCCATTGCAGTCGCCCCGACACCCAAACGTTCACGTTAGAAATAATAAGGTGGACCACAACCCCCTCCCGGGCCTAGAGAAGATGGGTAAAATGATGGTCGCCATGGTGCACGAGCACCGCACCTTCAACCCCCCCCCCCCCCGGTCCCTTTACCGGTGCTAAAAAAATTAGGATAAGATTATTTTTGTCAAGCTGAATGAGCACCGCACCGAGGTTTGGGCATCTATAGTCCATTACTGCTTAGGAGCCTTGAAACCAATTGGATGGTGTGTGAGTGTGTGTGGGTGATGGGTGTGTGTGTTTGTGGGTAAGTGTGTGAGTGTGTGTGGGGTGCTGTGTGCGGGTGTGAGTATGGGTGTGAGCGTGTGTAGGTGTGTGTGTGGGTGTTGGTGTGTATGTGAGGAGGTGAGTTTGTGTGTGTGTTGCCCTCCAGGATTGCAGACCGGAGGATTCACAGGATGGCAATGCGACACCCCAATAGTTAGGACACACCTCAGTAGTTAGGACACACCCCAGTAGTTAGGACACACCCCAGTAGTTACGACACACCCCAGTAGTTAGGACACACCCCAGTAGTTAGAGCATACCCCAGTAGTTAGGACACACCCCAGTAGTTAGAGCATACCCCTGTAGTTAGGACACACCCCAGTAGTTAGGACACACCCCTGTAGTTAGAGCACACCCCAGTAGTTAGGACACACCCCAGTAGTTAGAGCACACCCCTGTAGTTAGGACACACCCCAGTAGTTAGGACACACCCCAGTAGTTAGGACACACCCCAGTAGTTAGGACACACCCCTGTAGTTAGAGCACACCGTTGTAGTTAGGACACACCCCTGTAGTTAGGACACACCCCTGTAGTTAGGACACACCCCTGTAGTTAGGACACACCCCTGTAGTTAGGACACACCCCTGTAGTTAGGACACACCCCTGTAGTTAGAGCATACCCCTGTAGTTAGGACACACCCCTGTAGTTAGGACACACCCCTGTAGTTAGGACACACCCCTGTAGTTAGGACACACCCCTGTAGTTAGGACACACCCCAGTAGTTAGAGCATACCCCTGTAGTTAGGACACACCCCTGTAGTTAGGACACACTCCAGTAGTTAGAGCATACCCCTGTAGTTAGGACACACCCCAGTAGTTAGGACACACCCCAGTAGTTAGGACACACCCCAGTAGTTAGGACACACCCCAGTAGTTAGGACACATCCCAGTAGTTAGGGCACTCCCCAGTAGTTAGGACACACCCCAGTAGTTAGGGCACTCCCCTGTAGTTAGGGCACACCCCAGTAGTTAGGGCACACCCCAGTAGTTAGGACACACCCAAGTAGTTAGGACACACCCCAGTAGTTAGGACACACCCCAGTAGTTAGGACACACACATGTGGTTAGGGCACACTCCAGTAGTTAGGGCACACCCAGTAGTTAGGACACACCCCAGTAGTTAGGACACACACATGTGGTTAGGGCACACCCCCAGTAGTTAGGACACACCCCAGTAGTTAGGGCACACTCCAGTAGTTAGGGTACACCCCAGTAGTTAGGACACACACATGTGGTTAGGACACACCCCAGTAGTTAGGGCACACCCCAGTAGTTAGGGTACACTCCAGTAGTTAGGGCACACCCCAGTAGTTAGGACACACCCCAGTAGTTAGAACACCCCAGTAGTTAGGACACACCCCAGTAGTTAGGGCACACCCCAGTAGTTAGGGCACACCCCAGTAGTTAGGGCACACCCTAGTAGTTAGGGCACTCCCCTGTAGTAAGGGCACACCCCAGTAGTTAGGACACACCCCAGTAGTTAGGACACACCCCAGTAGTTAGGAAACCCCCCAGTAGTTAGGGCACACCCCAGTAGTTAGGACACACCCCAGTAGTTAGGACACACCCCAGTAGTTAGGGCACACGCCAGTAGTTAGGACACACCCCAGTAGTTAGGACACACCCCAGTAGTTAGGACACACCCCAGTAGTTAGGACACACCCCTGTAGTTAGAGCACACCCCTGTAGTTAGGACACACCCCTGTAGTTAGGACACACCCCTGTAGTTAGGACACACCCCTGTAGTTAGGACACACCCCTGTAGTTAGGACACACCCCTGTAGTTAGGACACACCCCTGTAGTTAGAGCATACCCCTGTAGTTAGGACACACCCCTGTAGTTAGGACACACCCCTGTAGTTAGGACACACCCCTGTAGTTAGGACACACCCCTGTAGTTAGGACACACCCCAGTAGTTAGAGCATACCCCTGTAGTTAGGACACACCCCTGTAGTTAGGACACACTCCAGTAGTTAGGACACACCCCAGTAGTTAGAGCATACCCCTGTAGTTAGGACACACCCCTGTAGTTAGGACACACCCCAGTAGTTAGAGCATACCCCTGTAGTTAGGACACACCCCTGTAGTTAGGACACACTCCAGTAGTTAGAGCATACCCCTGTAGTTAGGACACACCCCAGTAGTTAGGACACACCCCAGTAGTTAGGACACACCCCAGTAGTTAGGACACACCCCAGTAGTTAGGACACATCCCAGTAGTTAGGGCACTCCCCAGTAGTTAGGACACACCCCAGTAGTTAGGGCACTCCCCTGTAGTTAGGGCACACCCCAGTAGTTAGGGCACACCCCAGTAGTTAGGACACACCCAAGTAGTTAGGACACACCCCAGTAGTTAGGACACACCCCAGTAGTTAGGACACACACATGTGGTTAGGGCACACTCCAGTAGTTAGGGCACACCCCAGTAGTTAGGACACACCCCAGTAGTTAGGACACACACATGTGGTTAGGGCACACCCCAGTAGTTAGGACACACCCCAGTAGTTAGGGCACACTCCAGTAGTTAGGGTACACCCCAGTAGTTAGGACACACACATGTGGTTAGGACACACCCCAGTAGTTAGGGCACACCCCAGTAGTTAGGGTACACTCCAGTAGTTAGGGCACACCCCAGTAGTTAGGACACACCCCAGTAGTTAGAACACCCCAGTAGTTAGGACACACCCCAGTAGTTAGGGCACACCCCAGTAGTTAGGGCACACCCCAGTAGTTAGGGCACACCCTAGTAGTTAGGGCACTCCCCTGTAGTAAGGGCACACCCCAGTAGTTAGGACACACCCCAGTAGTTAGGAAACCCCCCAGTAGTTAGGACACACCCCAGTAGTTAGGGCACACCCCAGTAGTTAGGACACACCCCAGTAGTTAGGACACACCCCAGTAGTTAGGGCACACCCCAGTAGTTAGGGCACACCCCTGTAGTTAGGGTACACTCCTTTAGTTAGGGCACACCCCTGTAGTTAGGGCACACCCCAGTAGTTAGGGTACACTCCAGTAGTTAGGGTACACCCCTGTAGTTTAGGGTACACCCCAGTAGTTAGGGTACACTCCAGTAGTTAGGGTACACCCCAGTAGTTAGGGTACACCCCAGTAGTTAGGGTACACTCCAGTAGTTAGGGTACACCCCAGTAGTTAGGGTACACTCCAGTAGTTAGGGTACACTCCAGTAGTTAGGTTACACTCCAGTAGTTAGGGTACACTCCAGTAGTTAGGGTACACCCCTGTAGTTAGGGCACACACCCCAGTAGTTAGGGTACACTCCAGTAGTTAGGGTACACCCCAGTAGTTAGGGTACACTCCAGTAGTTAGGACACACCCCAGTAGTTAGGGTACACTCCAGTAGTTAGGGTACACTCCAGTAGTTAGGGCACACCCCAGTAGTTAGGACACACCCCAGTAGTTAGGACACACCCCAGTAGTTAGGACACACCCCAGTAGTTAGGACACATCCCAGTAGTTAGGGCACTCCCCAGTAGTTAGGACACACCCCAGTAGTTAGGGCACTCCCCTGTAGTTAGGGCACACCCCAGTAGTTAGGACACACACATGTGGTTAGGGCACACTCCAGTAGTTAGGGCACACCCCAGTAGTTAGGACACACCCCAGTAGTTAGGACACACACATGTGGTTAGGGCACACCCCAGTAGTTAGGACACACCCCAGTAGTTAGGGCACACTCCAGTAGTTAGGGTACACCCCAGTAGTTAGGACACACACATGTGGTTAGGACACACCCCAGTAGTTAGGGCACACCCCAGTAGTTAGGGTACACTCCAGTAGTTAGGGCACACCCCAGTAGTTAGGACACACCCCAGTAGTTAGAACACCCCAGTAGTTAGGACACACCCCAGTAGTTAGGGCACACCCCAGTAGTTAGGGCACACCCCAGTAGTTAGGGCACACCCTAGTAGTTAGGGCACTCCCCTGTAGTAAGGGCACACCCCAGTAGTTAGGACACACCCCAGTAGTTAGGAAACCCCCCAGTAGTTAGGACACACCCCAGTAGTTAGGGCACACCCCAGTAGTTAGGACACACCCCAGTAGTTAGGACACACCCCAGTAGTTAGGGCACACCCCAGTAGTTAGGGCACACCCCTGTAGTTAGGGTACACTCCTTTAGTTAGGGCACACCCCTGTAGTTAGGGCACACCCCAGTAGTTAGGGTACACTCCAGTAGTTAGGGTACACCCCTGTAGTTAGGGTACACCCCAGTAGTTAGGGTACACTCCAGTAGTTAGGGTACACCCCAGTTGTTAGGGTACACCCCAGTAGTTAGGGTACACTCCAGTAGTTAGGGTACACCCCAGTAGTTAGGGTACACTCCAGTAGTTAGGGTACACTCCAGTAGTTAGGTTACACTCCAGTAGTTAGGGTACACTCCAGTAGTTAGGGTACACCCCTGTAGTTAGGGCACACCCCAGTAGTTAGGGTACACTCCAGTAGTTAGGGTACACCCCAGTAGTTAGGGTACACTCCAGTAGTTAGGACACACCCCAGTAGTTAGGGTACACTCCAGTAGTTAGGGTACACTCCAGTAGTTAGGGCACACCCCAGTAGTTAGGACACACCCCAGTAGTTAGGACACACCCCAGTAGTTAGGACACACCCCAGTAGTTAGGACACATCCCAGTAGTTAGGGCACTCCCCAGTAGTTAGGACACACCCCAGTAGTTAGGGCACTCCCCTGTAGTTAGGGCACACCCCAGTAGTTAGGGCACACAGCAATAGTTAAGGCACACACCAGTAGTTAGGACACACCCCAGTAGTTAGGGTACACCCCAGTAGTTAGGGCACACAGCAATAGTTAAGGCACACACCAGTAGTTAGGGCACACAGCAGTAGTTGTGACACACCCCAGTAGTTAGGGCACACAGCAATAGTTAAGGCACACACCAGTAGTTAGGGCACACAGCAATAATCAGGACACACCCCAGTAGTTAGGACACCAACCAGTAGTTAGGGCACACCCCAGTAGTTAGGGCATACCCCAGTAGTTAGGGCACACCCCAGTAGTTAGGGCAGACCCCAGTAGTTAGGGCACACCCCAGTAGTTAGGGCACACAACAATAGTTAATGCACACATTAGTAGTTAGGACACACCCCAGTAGTTAAAGCATACCCCAGTAGTTAGGGCACACCCCAGTAGTTAGGGCATACCCCAGTAGTTAGGGCACACCCCAGTAGTTAGGGCAGACCCCATTAGTTAGGGCACACCCCAGTAGTTAGGGCACACAACAATAGTTAATGCACACACCAGTAGTTAGGGCACACCCCAGTAGTTAGGGCACACAACAATAGTTAATGCACACACCAGTAGTTAGGGCACACCCCATTAGTTAGGGCACACACTAGTAGCTAGGACACACCCCAGTAGTTAGGACACACCCCAGTAGATAGGGCATACCCAAGTAGTTAGGGCACAACTCTCATTTGCGGGCTTCTCGTCCAAATGAGGACGTGGGTGTTGCTCGTTGTAGTGCGGTCCTAGTGGCGGTCAACACCACTGCCTCCGGAGTAAACTGCAGCATACTGTTGGGATTGGGACATAGTGCAATATCAAGGCAACACTTGCCGTTGAGCGATTGAGAAAGTCTGCGGCGCTGACAGAAAGAGCTGGACAGAAGATGATTTGTCGGACCAGTACAAAGTACAGGAGCAAGGTGGAGCTGATCAAAACGTAAATACATCACACACATACACACCCACTCGCACTCATGCTCACACCAAACACAAACACACACGCATCTTGTTTGCGCGCGCACACACACGCATGCACACAGGCACAGTCTAACGCGCAACAGACACGAACACAAACACAAAACACCAGACAGACACACACAAACACACACAAACACCCACACTCACAGAGACACATTCACACACAGAAAGCAACACACACATGGACGCGTGCATTCGTATGATCGGGGGGGGGGGGGCGAGGCCATTAACAAGCAAATAAACATTTTACACTAAAGGGAATTAATTGTTGATTTAAAATGTAAACAATCTTATCCGGAGGTTGTGTCCCTTATATATTTATCAGTTGTAACTCATCGCGGATGACAATGAATTTTATGGCTTTGGGAGTACAGGTGATTTACGGGAGGCTGGCGGGGGATAGGGGAGGGGGGAGTGGGCTTTAAAACATGTTTTTATAAAAACTGACAAATTTACTTAGTCGCTTCTTCTCTACCTTGGAGTGTAGAGGTTTGCCAGAGAGATCAGAAGTTTTCTTTCTGGCTTTGTTTCGTTCCATTCCTCTGTCAGTAAGGACTATCAAATGTTGTCTCCCCAGCAACCTTTGGGTTGCCCTGGACGTCTCTTCCTTCCAGACAAGTAACTTGGACTGAAGGTATGCCTCTGATTTAGCTTTTAGGGCCACATCGTCTGCAAATGCCAGCTCTGATATACATACTGGTGGCGTGGCGTGGCTTTTTACCCCACCAGGACATCACACAAGCGATAAACACCCGATGACACAAAGTGCCACCATGCGGATGAGGATCACCGTGGAGAGGTCCCAGAAACCGCGTTCAGACATTTGGCCATAATGATGACCTGCCTATATTGCGGCCCCTGGCAAAAGCCAGAGTGGGGCTTCAAAAAACAAAAAATAACGTCCTAAGAAGGACGTAAGGGATATATACGCGATAAACATACTGGTCTCATCTTCCAGAATCCGACTGAGTATTTCTTTGTCTTCTCCTTACATGTCTTGATGACATCATAGTAGATAAGAATGAATAGTTAAGGTGAGAGAATATCACCTTGTCTAACACCGCTATTAATCTTAAATTCTGACTTTTAGTCTGCTGTTCTTGCATTATTTCTATAGCTTTTGTAGAAACTATATATTGCACTGATCAGCGGTGTTAGGATGTTTTTCCATGCCAAGGAGTCCCAGAGCTTGTTTCATGGTACTTTAGCAAATGCCCTTTCTAGATCCCCCAAAACATAGGTGCATCTCACTCTTATATTCAGGGCTTTTTCACTCATCTGTCTCATTGTGAAGACAAGGTTTTGAGTACTTGGGTTTGCTCTGATCCCGCATTGGGCCTGATCCAGCTGTACTTATGTTTCAGTCTCTGGTCGAGAATTCTCTAGTAACCTTTAAAAGGAACGCTAAGAAGGGATATGCTTATGCGGTTTTACGTTGTTTGATATCACCCTTCTTAAATCTAGGTATAATGGTGGAAATCTCAGAAACTTTTGGTATTGTTTTGCTACACTAGGCTGAGGGAGGACCTTCAGTAGAAGTCGCTCGCCTGCGACTCCCTCATATTTGACCATCTCTGGTGTTATACCACCACGTCCTGCTGCTTTCCCCAGCTTAATCTTCTCTATAACTGCTTTCAATTCTTCCATCCTGATGTTGTCTTCCCCATGGATGATTTCCATCTCAGTAGTGAGGTCCGTTTTTTCTGGGTCATAACATTCCTCAACACCAAGAAGCTCTGTGAAGTATTCTTTCCATCTGTCCATGACATCATTTGTAGAAGTAAGCAGAGCCCTTTCCTTGTCTTTTATGAATTTCAGCGGGCACTCTTTTCTCCTTCCTAATGGTCTTGATGGTGTTGTATTAGAGTTTTTGAGTCTCTCGTGTACTCTTTTCCAACTTTTCTCTAAATTCTTTCCATGGTTTGTTTTGCTTTAAGCACTATATTTTTGGTCTCTGTTCTGAGTGCCACATATTGTTTATATTTCTCTATTTCTTCAGCTGCGTTCCTGGCTGCCTGCTATTGCTTCTTTGCCCTTTTCTCTTCCCTTATTTTCAGTTTTACTTCTTCCGTCCACAGAGGTGTCCTTTGTCCCTGCCTTCCTCTTGAGCAAACAAGCTGAGAGACAATAACTTGTTTCAGAGATGTGCTTTTGGAGAAGAATGCAAATCATATCATGGAGGGATAGAAACAAACATATGAAGCAATCCTCACCGAGACGGATGAAAGTCGTAAACATTTTAGAACAATTAAAGGGAGGGCCAGATTATGTTTGGGACATATGTGGTGGAATGGACTGAAGAAATTGGGAATAACTGGCATGATAAATGGAAAGAGAGCAAGAGGAAATCAGAGCGCAATAACTGGCATGATAAATGGAAAGAGAGCAAGAGGAAATCAGAGAGCAATAACTGGCATGATAAATGGAAAGAGAGCAAGAGGAAATCAGAGAGCAATAACTGGATGACAGCCTACGCCTACCGACCCGGCACACGATGATGGGGTTAAACGTCACACACTCAGTCAGCAAACAAATAAGCCAGATCTGTAAAACGGATGTGCCCGCAAAACTCAAATTGTTGGACAAGACACATACACCTCCCCCCCCCCCTCTCCCCTTCCTCCCCTCCCCCCCCCCCCCCCCTACCACACACGCACACACAAACGCACACACAACAAATGCGCACGTGATAAGAGGGAGGTCATGGATGGCTCAGGCAGAAGACACGATCAGACAGGTTTGCATCCTTGAGAACATTAGACGAGGAGAGGAGTGGGTCAAAGTGCCACCTGAACAGTCAGACTTGTGTAGTCATAATCACGCTGAGCCGGGAATGCAGAGACTGGCCAGTAGGTGCCACAGAGGTGGAAATTCAGCAATTAATTCAAGATAATGCTCGCTCAGAGGATTTGATCATTTACACAGACGATTCAGTGACAAGAGGCAAGTGAAGTGTTTGGGGCTTCTTAGCAAAAGTTAGTGGTGGACGTTTGGTGCAGGAGAGCCTAGCATATGACACACAACATCCAGCTTAAGGATGGAGGTGGAGGCGGTCACTGCAGCTTTCTGCTGGCTAGAGAACACGACACACACACACATCGTTATTGTAACTGATTCAGAAAGCATGCTGAGTAAGATCAGAACAGGTGTGCTTCGTGCAGAGTGGCATGCTTCGCTGCAGAGGACACGGGTGAGGAGAAATGTATGGATTTTTTCACCGGGGAACGCCGGTGTGTTTGGAAATGAACAGGCGGACACTGGCTGGCTCTGCACAACTTGGTGGAATACTGATACATGATAGGGCAGACGTGGTTAGTGCCTTGTGGGAGAGCGTGTACAGTTCGGAGGAGCAGATGGATCACCACAGTCTGGTGAGATTGATGCAGTCGGGAGTGACGAGAGGTTCTGGCAGATACTCGAGGCTTAGAGGAAAGGCAAGACGGACGTTTAATCAGCATGCTACTAGCACCATTAGTATCGGAGCTCTTCGCTGGCTGCTGAAGATGAGGATGGAGCGCTTATGGAAATGTCCCGAGTGCTGTGATGTCGGTTTTCAATCAAATCAAATGCGCACGTGGCAATTTATTGGGTATTGATTCTGAAAAAGGGGGTGGGGGGGGGGGGGGGGTTTCTCAGGTCCTTGAGTGCTCCTACCCAAAATACATTGTAAAAGGAGGAGGATGGTGGGTGCTCAGACACCCCCCCCCCCCACACCCTATCACGCCACCAAATACCTGAGTAAGGAACTGAAATGTTCCTTTAGCTATGCATATCTTCTCCTTATTTCTTAGCGTTCACCAGCTGTAAACTCCACTGGAAAGTTCTGGTTGTTCGTCCACTTCTTGACCTAAGTCTTGTTCCAGATCTTTAGTTTTGTGTACACATCAGTCTTTACATATCTGGCTTATTTCTAGCCTGGCTAGAACTGTTAGATCAAAATAGGACCAACTCAATCTTGAATCGCAGATGATTCTAGTGGAAGTCATTTCGTGTGGGTTCCGGGGCCCTGTTATAGGAACCCACTACCTACCCACAAGCATGTCGTAAGAGTTGACTAATTAGAAGCTTTCTTCGAAGTCAGAGTGCATATGTCGGAGAGGCAATAAACCAACAGTCTGCATTCAAATAAGTCAGATCTGTAAAACTGATGCACACGCAACTGTCAGCTTCTGGAATAAAACTGCAGTCCAGAAGAGGATGAACAGCCAGAACTTTCCACTAGAATTTACAGCTGGTGTCAAGAAAAGATATCAAACAGAAGGAAAAGTATACAGCTGGTGTCAAGAAAAGATATCAAACAGAAGGAAAAGTATACAGCTGGTGTCAAGAAAAGATATCAAACAGAAGGAAAAGTATACAGCTGGTGAACGAGAGAAGATTTCAAGTCGTGTGTGCTCGCCGGATTGATGTTCAAAATAAACTACATTAAACAAGATATTTGACTGTAATGTTTGGGTGAGAGTTCAAAGGACCTGGTCCACCTTGCGGTGGCCAGGGTTCACTGATAATGTCAACCCGGAACAGGCCACGCTTGGGTCGGTGTAGCAGTGGGCTCTGTGTCCATCTTTGATGGGTGGCTGACTGACGGCAGGCACAGGTAACTCTCAACCCCGGAAGTATCACCTGTGTCAACGCAACGCTACAGTTAGGTCCCTTGACGGCTTCAGGTAGAGCGCTATGGAGGCTGTGTGCTGTTGACTTCAACACGGAAACTGAGATAAACACGACGAGAAACTGCTCAACATGGCAGTCTACATTTATCTACTAGCACTTCTTTGTTTTATAGGAACAGGTGAGTGGTTACCTGAACTGTTGTCTCCTCCAACTGGGACATTCATAGTTTCAGGAAGTAAGGCAGATCATTTCCAACGTTCCAGCCATTTTGTGTGTTTTTTAGGTCACTCACCTAGCTGAGGTACAGTTAGAAAAGTATGGCGTCAAAACGACACAGCTGACTTCCTAAAAGTGACTGACTGTAACCGTAAGATGTTGTTGGGTTTCCAGCCTTGATTAATCAAGTGTCTCTATGGATATCTGGTCTGGGTGGGTCGTAGGTAGGGTATCCGCTACTACTGTAGTGTAGTGTACAGTCTAGTCTACCTTACTTTTACTTTACCGTATGATCGTAACGAAATTTGAAATGTTAAGATGTATTTATTATTATAATCACTAATAATCTAAGTCATTTAAATCATTGATAAAATAAACGAAAAAATTAAATAATGTAACAATGTGTCCTTTAGAGTTGAAAGATTTATTCAAATGCAATTTTTTAATTGATCTGTTGTCTCACATTCATACATTGATATACTGTTGTCTCACATTCATACATTGATATATATACTGTTGTCTCACATTCATACATTATTGATATATTGTTGTCTCACATTCATACATTGATATACTGTTGTCTCACATTCATATATTGATATACTGTTGTCTCACATTCATACATTGATATACTGTTGTCTCACATTCATACATTATTGATATATTGTTGTCTCACATTCATACATTGATATACTGTTGTCTCACATTCATATATTGATATACTGTTGTCTCACATTCATACATTGATATACTGTTGTCTCACATTCATACATTATTGATATATTGTTGTCTCACATTCATACATTGATATACTGTTGTCTCACATTCATACATTATTGATATATTGTTGTCTCACATTCATACATTGATATACTGTTGTCTCACATTCATACATTGATATACTGTTGTCTCACATTCATACATTATTGATATATTGTTGTCTCACATTCATACATTGATATACTGTTGTCTCACATTCATATATTGATATACTGTTGTCTCACATTCATACATTGATATACTGTTGTCTCACATTCATATATTGATAAACTGTTGTCTCACATTCATATATTGATATACTCTTGTCTCACATTCATACATTGATATACTGTTGTCTCACATTGATAATACTCACTCATGTGTATTAACTATGAGGGACTACTGATTGTGCCAAAGTTATACATATTCCAACACAGAAAAAATATCAAAAAGAGGACAGTGGGGTCCTGGACTCACACAAGGAACTGTTTGTCTATAATCATCATCATGTAGCAGGTCCTTTGCAGAATGTCACTCTCATCACGGTCTGCCTGAAAGAAACTCGGTCTCTCGCCAGTTCTCCCTCCCGCCTTATGTACTCTCATACTCAAGAAATTGCTTATATCCTGTGCCCATCTTCCTGTCGGTCGACCCCTGCCCCTCCTTCCAGGGACCATGCCTTCTGCTATAATTGTTTCCAATCTGTCATGGCGCTTGAAATGACCAAAATATTTCAGCTTCTGAGAGATCTGTATTGTCTGTGTTGTGTTGCAGAATATGTTGACTTTCATTTAGAGAGAATAATAAGAAATTTAAATAAAAAGATATGATAGAGCAACATCATAGAACAGTTAATAAAGGAGGTTGAACTATAACAAACCTAAGGTCTGCAGAGGACATCGATGGGTTGGCTGAGGATGAACAAGAGCTAGTCAAGTTTGGTAATCTACTCGATGAAACATCATCCAATTATGGCATAGAAATAAACACTGATAAAACAAAAAATAATCCAGCTGGCAGAATTTCACCAGTCTACTTTCAATGCCACAAATTATAACAAGTGGCTCATTTCAAATATTTAGGATCCATTTTAGGTGACTTGGGGTCACGACCAGAATTCATGTCTAGAATTGCCCAGAAAACATCAGTCCTTGCCAAGCGGCAAACATTATGGACATCCAAAAACATTTAATGTAAAACTAAGATCCGATTGCTCAGAGCACTAGCTGTTAGTACATTTACATATGGCTGTGAAACGTGGACCTTAACAGCTGAAATTGAAAGAACGATACAAGCATTAGAAATGTAATGTTTCAGAAAAATATCTTAGCATATCATGCAGAGATCACATTACAAATGAAAAAGTTCGCTCTAAAATTGTACAGGACATGTGGCGACTATGAAACCTCTGTTAACTATGGTGAACAGGAAAAAATGCAGTGATATGAACATGTAATAAGATCTAACAACTTCTCAAAAACAATACCGTTGAGAGAGAGCTGATCAGTCAACAGAAACTGCTGACTCAACAATACGCAGTGTTACGGGATGTTGATGATGATACAATGATGATGATACAATGATGATGATACAATGATGATGATACAATGATGATGATACAATGATGATGATACAATGATGATGATACAATGATGATGATACAATGATGATGATACAATGATGATGATACAATGATGATGATACAATGATGATGATACAATGATATTAGATAAAACTCTAGATGTGGTATGTAGCCTTTAGCTGTGAACACAGACATGAACCCAGTCTTCAGTACATAGAAGGTTTAGAGTTGATGAATATTGTGGCCATTTCTGAGATGAAATCTAAAAATAACTGTGCACAGTTCTCTCCGAATACTTAGGAACACTTCAAGCACAGTTCTCTCCGAATACTTAGGAACATTTCAAGCAAGTGAATAGTTGCAGTTTTCTGAGGAAGATCATCACGTCTGATTTAAGGAGACCACTTCTGCTTCTGCTCCAGGGACTTGTACTTTCTTCCATCAAATATGCTCTAGCCATCATCACTGTCAACCATACTCAGACTGAAAGACTTTAAAAAAGGCACAACGAAGCAGTGCGCAATATTCTGGGTTGCACCGGAGACACCTGTTTAACAGCTGTGAAACATGAAATGACAGTTTTTGAGCAAGCATTGTAGTGTTTGATGTTATCTTTTCTGCTTGGTCTACCTTGTTCTTTACATTTAATTAAACATTGCTGAATTCAAATATTAATTAATCAAATTTGATCCAATTTTGTGTGTGCAGGATATTGTTTGGAGTGTTACGTCTGCCACAACCAGCCGGACAACAAGGACAAGTGTGTGAAGACATCGGTCCAGTGTGAGGAGGAGCAGGACACGTGTATGACCCACATCGAGTGGCGAGGTTAGTCCTCTTTGACTTTCACAACTCTTGCAACAGTGTGACATTGCCAGTCAGTGTTGTCAGTTCACAACTCTTGCAACAGTGTGACATTGCCAGTCAGTGTTGTCAGTTCACAACTCTTGCAACAGTGTGACATTGCCAGTAAGTGTTGTCAGTTCACAACTCTTGCAACATTGTGACATTGCCAGTCAGTGTTGTCAGTTCACAACTCTTGCAACAGTGTGACATTGCCAGTAAGTGTTGTCAGTTCACAACTCTTGCAACAGTGTGACATTGCCAGTCAGTGTTTTAAGTTCTTCTGGTCTCTCTGAACTGAACTACTACTGCTGAATTATACACTTGATCCCCTTGAATGTTTTTATCGCATCCACCTTATCATAAAGTAACTCACTACCCAAAGATGCAGAATCAGCGAGTGTCTCAGCCTGCTTATAACCCCACACACTGGCATCTCCTTGGAAGGTAAAGTTGGTATGGTACTGATTTAAGTCTTATCTAGCAGCGCTTACTGCTCCACAAACAGCATTTAATTTCTACAAGCCTATTGCAGATATGATAATATATGTCACACTGTGCCACTCTCCAGCAGTGAGAAAGCTACTACACAGCCTGCACTTTTATTCTCACCCTGGAATGAGGCAATGTGCATTATTCTAGTGTGCACTGGAGACACCTCTTGTGTAGCAATGATTTACCTTCTTGACTTCCCTAACATGAACTACAGAATCAAGATCTGGAGGGCTAGTGCATACCTCAAGATAAGCTCAAATCTGAAGCACCCTTTGCACCACATGCTCTTTAAGAAAAAGGGGCAAATCATGGCTGGGTAGGGCAGAGGATGACATCATGGCAGGTTTGCAGCCTTACAGATATCCATCCAGGTGAGGAGTGGATACCAGAATCTAAAGCCCTCAATCTCACATTCTCCTGTGTTGTGACGCTCGATAGCAATTGTCGGGAGCAGAATCCAGCTGCTGTCTGTGCTGAGGTATGGGCGCTTATCAGTGACAAGTCAGATGAGACATGTGGTGATCTTCACAGACGGGTCCGTTATACGAGGACATAAGAGTGCATGGGCATTTACAGCTCGCTCTTCAGGCAGAAAAGTTAAGGAAGCCAGCAGTGCCTTCTCCATGACCACCAGCAGCATGACAATGGAGGTGATGGCGGTGACACAGGTTTTTATGTGGCTGGGATCACAGGACTATTCCCGCGTGTGTGTGCTAAGTCTTCAAGTATGATCCGGCTAGTTGAGGCAGGCTGGTTGCGCAGACAGTGGCCTGAGCAGTTACTTTTATATTCGTCCCAGGGCATGCAGGGATTATTGGTATTGAGAGAGCTGATAGACTGGCTGGTGCTGCAGTAATTGAAGATAGCCGGCCCATGGATCACGCAGACATTGTCATTGCCCTTAGAGAAATTGGAAGTTCTAAGGATTTTGGAAGCCACGTGCCCACATAACTGCTAGGAATACGGGAATTGGGAGTCAAGATCGGCACAGCCAAGCACGACAAGCACACCGGACGCACATGAAGTCTTGTTAACCAACTTAGGACTGGCACTATTACCCGCGGAACGCTGATGAATATGTTGAGAGGGGAATCTGAGCACCTATGGATGTGTCTGGAGTGCTGTGAAGATAATCTAACTGATAACTCATAACTCTCACCCTGGATGTTACCACATACTCAAATACAAAAACAAATACAAAAACCTCTTTGCCTGCACCCCAGCCTACTTTTTTAAAACCCAACTACATATTCATAAATGTATTGTATTCAGTTGCTTAATTTGCATTTGTCATCTGTTACAAGAATGCTTCTGAATCTATGAATATCCATTTACAACACTTTTTTTGAAGTGTTATCTTTGCTGTGTTCTGGGGCTCCACTACAGGAAAAACAAGAATAGACCCACTGCCTCCGCAACTTACTGCCTTCCTGATCCAAATCCTCCTTGATCCACTGCCACCCCAACCCACTGCCTCCCTGATCCAAATCCTCCTTGATCCACTGCCTCCCTGATCCAAATCCTCCTTGATCCACTGCCACCCCAACCCACTGCCTCCCTGATCCAAATCCTCCTTGATCCACTGCCACCCCCAACCCACTGCCTCCCTGATCCAAATCCTCCTTGATCCACTGCCACCAAAACCCACTGCCTCCTTGATCCATTGCCACCCCAACAAGCATATTGTAGGAGTCAGCTTATTGGGAGCATCCTCTGTCGTAGAGGCAAGGAACCAAAAGTCTGCATACAAATTAGCCAGATGTATGAAATAAATTTGCACACTTGGGTTCTGGAACAAGGAAATGTGAAGTCCAGAGGTCAGTGAAAACCCAGAACTTTCTACAAGAATTTACAGCTGGTGGCTGTGAAGAAAAACAAGAAATCTGTTGAAAAAGACAAAATTCCAAATTTATAATGTCAGTTAAAATCTCAGGTGGAAAAATATGTTCAATACTTATAGATGGCATTCAAAAACTGTTAATCAAGGTCAGAAATAACATATGTGACCTAGAGGCATACATGGACAAGATATATTAATAGATTTTGTAAATCATTTCATTGACAAAGATATTATCTGTGGCTTCACAAACGAGCGAGCCAGATATGTGCACTTGTGACTTGTTTGTGGTTTGTTTGGCAGTGGCTTCACAAACGAGCGAGCCAGACATGCGCACTTGTGATTTATATGTGGTTTGTATGGCTGGTTTGTATGGCTGTGGCTTCACAAACGAGCGAGCCAGACATGTGCACTTGTGATTTGTGTGTGGTTTGTGTGGCTGTTGTTTGCTTTGTTGATGCTGAACAAATGTCATGTTTCCGTGTCATTAGCAACCAGATGTTACGAATTTAAAGAGTAAATGACAAAATCGTGAATGTCATCAGAATGTTATTTTTCTAAGTTGGTTTTCAAAAATTGCATAATCATGTAAAAACTCACTTTGTTAGTAAATATGTCTGATATAATGTAGCTGGTTATTTCTTCAGTTTTTCACTTGTGGGTGTGACAGCATTTAATAAATCCACACTGGAATGGTTTGATAAATTTGCAGTAAAATCATTTAATCTACTTACAGCACCAGATTTTTGGACACCTAGAAGTGAAAAGATACACTATGTGCACAAGAGCTGTAACTCTTCCTCGTACTGTGCCAGCAGACAACGAGAGGTTGGCATCGCGTGCATGAGGGACTGGTATAGAGATTGGCAATGTTACGAGTGTTGCCAGGGTGACCGATGCAACTTTTACGTTACAGTAAGTAGTTTGTCCATTATATCTGTCAGTGTTTTATCTGACTCTTGTGTCACTGACTTCTTCTGTGCCAAAATCTGTCTTTGGTTATGCTTCCACCAGTTCCTGGTTGTTACACTACTGTACAAGTTGTTGTTGAACAGGGCTATTCAACTTGCAGCCCGCCAGCCAAATCAGTCCCAGGGAGGCCTAGCAAGTGGCCCGCCGGCCAAATATGGCCTAGGGAACGAACGAACGAAACATGTACACTCGTAACACCTGAGGCCATTCCCAGGTGGGCAGGTGCTTAATGAACTAGGTGGGTGCTTAATGAACTAGGTGGGTGCTTAATGAACTAGGTGGGTGCTTAGTGAACTAGGTGGGTGCTTAATGAACAGGTGGGTGCTTAATGAACTAGGTGGGTGCTTAATGAACTAGGTGGGTGCTTAATGAACAGGTGGGTGCTTAATGAACTAGGTGGGTGCTGTTGAGGAGAAAATGTCTCTGTAGAATAAAGCAAAAGAATATAGTACCCCATTGTTTGCAAGGCAGATAATATACTGGAAAAATCAAAGTCCAATAAGAGCACATAATCACTTTTGCACAAGCTGCATTTAAAGTAGACAAAACATATATAAAAGCCTCATAATAGAGAGTGAAGCTAAACATCCCTGTATTCAGACAGAACACTTCTGTTGCTAGAAATTGATCATTTGAAACAATCACAGAAAACGTAAATTGCATTCTCTCTTCTCCTTGTAACTAATTTTAAAAATAACATCACAGACTCAGTTGTTCAAAGAAAGAAAAAAACAGGTGTATAAATATCTTGTGAGACTAGTGAATAAGTACACAGATATGGTCACCCAGTGGGACTTAATTGTGGACTGTTAGAGGAAGTTGACTGGTAGCATTGAAGTTCTTAGAGAATTTTACCTTAGACAGAAGAGAATGGTACTGGCAATTACTGTAAAACTGCTGTTTTTATTGTCAGTGTTTTATCACTGCAGATTTTCTTTCCTCAGCTGGGAGTCTCCGGACTGCTACCAAGTTTTGTCCTGCTGGTGACGTCTGTGGCTGTTGTGTTGGCATCATGGAGAAGATGAAGTTGTTGCTGATTCCACAAGCTTCTAATCTGTATTTGTTCTTGTATTTTAACCATTGAGAAATTAGCCCACCATCCATAGTGCCTTGTGAGACTGAATATATGACTTCCTGTCTGCAGAACGTTCCTTGTCTGTTAGCTGATGACTAAGTGTTACCTGTGATACACCAACTCTCCCCATGAAAAATCTCAGACCCACTTACTGTTCAGTGTTACCAATATATTTAGACTTAGATTCTGGTTTGTTTCGCTACTGTTTCCCTGTATACATTCTACCAACATTTCAATAAGCCAACATTTAAACAGATACTGTGTTCTGAAATTGATCAGCCGGCCAAGGATTGAGTGTTTATTTTGTGAGTTCATTGATCACAGTTCAAGTGTTGACTATTAATTACTCTAGTTGTGGAAACTGACTTAAATTTAGATGTCAGGAAAGTTATTGCAAGTAAAATACAAGTTTTGATTTTTACAGGTGGAGATAAAACAGTAATATAAATCCTAGTGGCTTGTGTTTGTCTTCTTCATAATGAGATGTCCTTTCTTATTATAGGCAGTAAACAAAATTATCAAAATAAGTAATGCATTGTAGCAAGAGTTATTTTTTTAAAAAGTGGATAAGTGATTTTCAGCTCGATATTTTGTTAGCGACAAACGTATTCATTTAAAGATACTGTTTGCACATTTACTCTGTGCTGACAGTTTTGTGGTTAGCTACAAAATTATAACAGTCACAAAATGTACTGCAGTCAAAGTAGGGTATTATAGTTGTGGGCTCATGGGAAATTTGTTTCCTGACTGAAATTATTTGTTTAAGGTTATTCACATTGGAGGAAGGGGGGGGGGGGGGGGTAGTGTCCTCACAAACATTTCAAGACAGTTTCCACAAGATGCACTCATTGTCCTCTAATCTAATCTAATATACTATACAGAAAGCCTTACTCATCGATCAACTGTAGAATTATAGAAATGATATAAGGGCCATTTGCGCTGACTTCTGGGTAATATCTGTGGGGCCCATTCAAGGCTATCTCAATTAAAAAAACCAATCAGTGACCAAATCTTACCCTGAGGGACTCAAACCCATGTCCAGCAGACTGGCATGCAAACATGGCTGCCTAACCTTTATTGGTGAACATGAAATGTAAAATATCAGACGGGAGAGAGCTGACCAGTTTTGGCTGGTTCTGTTTGTGGTTGAGTCTGGTCTTTGTAGCGATCTGATGTTTGTGCGGGCTGGTTCAAGCCCCGCGGGGGGAGGGGCCTCAAGAGTTGCTTGTTACACTGGCCTGTTTCACTGTTGTTACACTGGCCTGTTTCACTGTTGTTACACTGGCCTATTTCACTGTTGTTACACTGGCCTGTTTCACTGTTGTTACACTGGCCTGTTTCACTGTTGTTACACTGGCCTGTTTCACTGTTGTTACACTGGCCTGTTTCACTGTTGTTACACTGGCCTGTTTCACTGTTGTTACACTGGCCTGTTTCACTGTTGTTACACTGGCCTGTTTCACTGTTGTTACACTGGCCTGTTTCACTGTTGTTACACTGGCCTGTTTCACTGTTGTTACACTGGCCTGTTTCACTGTTGTTACACTGGCCTGTTTCACTGTTGTTACACTGGCCTGTTTCACTGTTGTTACACTGGCCTGTTTCACTGTTGTTACACTGGCCTGTTTCACTGTTGTTACACTGGCCTGTTTCACTGTTGTTACACTGGCCTGTTTCACTGTTGTTACACTGGCCTGTTTCACTGTTGTTACACTGGCCTGTTTCACTGTTGTTACACTTGCCTGTTTCACTGTTGTTACACTTGCCTGTTTCACTGTTGTTACACTGGCCTGTTTCACTGTTGTTACACTGGCCTGTTTCACTGTGATGACACAGGCTCATATCCATTTTGACAAGTGACACTGACATAGCTTTAGTACACAGCGTCAACAGCTGCTGAGTCGACTAATTCAGATGTTTTGACTGACTGGTTTACTTGACTTCAGTCTCATGGGAACAGTAGAAAAGTGATGTAATTATGGTGAATGAATCAAAATAGAACATTGCTGTAATGTGGTGAGGGAATCGACTAGACTATATGTTGACCTGACCTACACACAGAACTGTGGTCCGGCAGTGTGTCTGCTGTAAGTGTTCGGACACAATGTTAAACAGGTCTGCAGGCTGTTTTCAACCCTCTGAACATAAAATGTCATTTGAATATTTTTGTTCTGTTGTAGGGACCTGCATCGCCCGTACTTAACTCTTAGAATGTCAAATCTCATTTGTTGGTTTATCTCTGTATGTGGTTAGTAGCCTCTAGTTGCTTGTTGCTTGTGTCAGTAGTTTCTGTAGCTCACATGGAAGCACTTAGAAATGTCATCACTATGAAACTTTGATGAGGTGTATATAAACATGTAGTGTTTTTTATTATATTGTCATTTATATAGATAACTTCATCATTGTCACTTGATATGAACATGTTTAGACTTGTTGCAACACAAATGATCATTCCATATTACATATCACTTTTTAATAACATTCCACTGTAACTGTTAACTCTGTACTTATGTTGGTTTGTGTTCGGATCCCTGTTGTGCGGCTTAGACTTGAAATGCAGTTTGACATGTGGGATTTCTCCTGTAGTTGACAAACAGCAGAGAAACATGCCTGCTTTTGTGGCAGTCCCATCTTTGATTCTGTTGTTGGCCCTACTTGTTCCAATTATGTCTGTAAGTGTATATGTGTGTTTATGTGTGTGTAATTCATGTGATAAGACTGTCAGCTGTTTCCCCAGCTCAAGTCAAGATTTTAAAATAGCTCTTCAGAATAGAAGGACAGTAATGACTTCCCCCATACTGGCCAATTAACACTGACAAAGCAGTCAACAGTAGCTTTAACTGAGGTATGATTGTCTTGAATCATTACAAGCCCACATTGTTTGATAAGAGGCAGGTTTGCTTGCAGCAACATCCATGTGACGTCATGTCAGCTTGTTCAGTTTGGAGAACTGACAAAAGCATTCCTCTACTTACATAGTGTGTAGTTCCTAGAACTAGCCCAGTGGTTCCCCCACGCCCCCCCCCCCCCCCCAAGTCTGTATTATGTGTTTGATGGTTGTGGAGATTTTTGATGTCAGTGTGAGAGTGACAGTTTGATGTCAGTGTGAGAGTGACAGTTTGATGTCAGTGTGAGAGTGACAGTTTGATGTCAGTGTGAGAGTGACAGTTTGATGTCAGTGTGAGAGAGACAGTTTGATGTCAGTGTGAGAGTGACAGTTTGATGTCAGTGTGAGAGAGATAGTTTGATGTCAGTGTGAGAGTGACAGTTTGATGTCAGTGTGAGAGTGATAGTTTGATGTCAGTGTGAGAGAGACAGTTTGATGTCAGTGTGAGAGAGACAGTTTGATGTCAGTGTGAGAGAGACAGTTTGATGTCAGTGTGAGAGTGATAGTTTGATGTCAGTGTGAGAGTGATAGTTTGATGTCAGTGTGAGAGTGATAGTTTGATGTCAGTGTGAGAGAGACAGTTTGATGTCAGTGTGAGAGAGACAGTTTGATGTCAGTGTGAGAGTGATAGTTTGATGTCAGTGTGAGAGTGATAGTTTGATGTCAGTGTGAGAGTGATAGTTTGATGTCAGTGTGAGAGATAGTTTGATATCAGTGTGAGAGAGACAGTTTGATGTCAGTGTGAGAGTGATAGTTTGATGTCAGTGTGAGAGATAGTTTGATATCAGTGTGAGAGTGATAGTTTGATGTCAGTGTGAGAGTGATAGTTTGATGTTAGTGTGAGAGTGACAGTTTGATGTCAGTGTGAGAGTGACAGTTTGATGTTAGTGTGAGAGTGATAGTTTGATGTCAGGTTCGGCAGCTGTGCCCTGATACTGTTGTACCACCAGGTGACGTTCGGCAGCTCTGCCCTGATCCTGTTGTACCACCAGGTGAGGTTTAGTAGCTCTGCCCTGATACTGTTGTACCACCGGTTGAGGTTCAGCAGCTGTGCCCTGATACTGTTGTACCACCAGGTGAGATTTAGCAGCTGTGCCCTGATACTGTTGTACCACTAGGTGAGATTTAGCAGCTGTGCCCTGATACTGTTGTGCCACCAGGTGGGGTTCAGCAGCTGTGCCTAGATACTGTTGTACCACCGGCTGAGGTTCAGCAGCTGTGCTTAGATACTTTTGTACCACCAGGTGAGGTTCAGCAGCTGTGCCTAGATACTGTTGTACCACCAGGTGAGGTTCTGCAGCTGTGCCCTGATACTGTTGTACCACCAGGTGAGGTTCTGCAGCTGTGCCCTGATACTGTTGTACCACCAGGTGAGGTTCTGCAGCTGTGCCCTGATACTGTTGTACCACCAGGTGAGGTTCAGCAGCTGTGCCTAGATACTGTTGTACCACCAGGTGAGGTTCAGCAGCTGTGCCCCGATACTGTTGTACCACCAGGTGAGGTTCTGCCGCACTTCCTTGATACTGTTGTACCACCAGGTGAGGTTCAGCAGCTGTGCCCTGATACTGTTGTACCACCAGGTGAGGTTCAGCAGCTGTGCCTTGATACTGTTGTACCACCAGGTTTGAGGTTTAGCAGCTCTGAATCGTGCTCCAACGCTCAGTGATTAAAACATTTATCAATATATCTTGGGTTGTTTGGAGCCGCTGTGGTGTAGTGGCCAGCCACTTGCCTGTGGATGGGAGGGTTGGGGGTTCAGGCCCTGATAGAGCTGCACTTTGAACAAATGGCCTCGGCTCTAGGGTTGAACCAGCCTGAAATGGGTATTAGGTAACGTTCTGGCAAGTAAAGGGGATGGGTTTGCTGACATCACCCACAGAGTGCCAATTGGTCTGTAAGATATATGACCGTCTAAAATGCTTGAAGACGTTAAAAAGAGTGTTTATTTCTTGGATTGTTTGTCGGCAGATTTTTCCTTCTCTGTAGTTTGAACTAAAAGTTATCATGGACTTGCTGGACCCTACATCTTTTGATCTCATCATTCCACCTTGCTGTGTTTGTATAGTCAGGCCTGTGGTTGCTGGGGCGACAAGTAGTTTGCGGATCTTGTGGAAGACTGGGGAAAGTCATGTGTGAGTGACAATAAACAATAATATTGTTGGATGTTTGATGATTTGTTTCTTGTAAATAACATTTGTTTACTTGTCTGATATGATCATTAAAGTTACTGTCATATTTAGAGAGTTTGTTGAAATGCCATTGTTTGTTTTATGCTGCTGATGCACTGTTGTTGTATCGTCTAGAATAAGGTTTGATGTAAGGTGGTTTAATTCGCCCGCGTTGTGAACTGGTTAAATACAATATCCTCTTGCTCAGAAAGTAATGTTTTTAATTTGTCCTTTGTATTTAATCTAGATCCTGAAGGCTAATCACTGGAGTTACGGAGTTCGTGTTTTGTGCGATGCTTGCGATGGGCAACTGCATGCCTAAGAGCAGCGGCCTAATATCGGGCACCTTGCCTGGCTTGTTGAGTTAGGCCGAGGCAATGTCCCCTGACCCGCCAGTTTCTCCACATGTGAATACCTAACAGTATCGATACGCGCTCCCTCTTTAAAAAATTAGCAAAGTAATCGTCTGACAGTTTGTTTACGTAATATCGGAGCCGCCAATGCAAAAGACAAACAGCGACGACATTTAGCTAATGGGCGCTATCGATCCTTGACCTGAGAAGTCTCTGAGGAAAATGGACCAAATGCGGAATATTACAACCAGGATTGTGTTGTCTCAGCCACGTCCGGCGTCTTTTATTTCTTTTTTTTTTTTTTAACCTGTTGTTTTAATTAAGTAGCAGCCGTGCATATGTCAGTTACAATTGTTAGCGTCTCTAAACGAATAATAGTGCAAATAACATTTGCTTGGCACACAAACACACATGGCTCGACGTAAATGCGTTGACCTACGGCAACGTTGTACAAATGTAAACAAATTGAAGGCACGATGTTTAAGGCAGTTTTCTTCAATGATAATAAACGAATAAAATCAGCTAAAGCGAAAAACCGTCTTCAACAGTCAACCACAACACACTGAACTCACAAACCAGGAGATGGTACTGAAGTAACTGCAGGAAGGCATGACAATATTCTGTATATTAATGAAACACATTAGCTGCCACAATGAAGTGAAAAGGGATCTCTAACTGGCTGTTTGTTCATACACTAAGTGATAACTTTCACAGAGCATCATCAAAGAGCAGACTGGGACATGTTGGGACACCACACTAACTACAGGATACGCCGTCACCCAAGCATTTAGTCTATGATTGGGGAAGGGGGGTTATTCTGAGACTGACAAAAATGCGTGTTTTTAAAATTATGTACTATTTTTTGTTCTTGCTCGAAATTTATCCTTGAGAACAATTCTGAACATAGTCTGCAGCAGATTGTGAACATGGTCTAGAGCAGATTGTGAACATGGTCTAGAGCAGATTCTGAACATGGTCTGGAACAGATTGTGTTGTGAAGCTGAAGCAGCCACACAATCGGATATGCTAGAACATTGGCTCTCAATCTTCCTAAGACTGCGATCCTTTAATACAGTTCCTCATGTTGTGGCCACCCTTTAATACAGTTCCCTCATGTTTTTGCCACCCTTTAATACAGTTCTCTCATGTTGTGTCCACCCTTTAATACAGTTCTCTCATGTTGTGTCCACCCTTAATACAGTTCTCTCATGTTGTGTCCACCTTTAATACAGTTCCCTCATGTTGTGTCCACCCTTTAATACAGTTCCCTCATGTTGTGTCCACCCTTAATACAGTTCCCTCATGTTGTGTCCACCCTTAATACAGTTCCCTCATGTTGTGTCCACCCTTAATACAGTTCCCTCATGTTGTGTCCACCCTCAATACAGTTCCCTCATGTTGTGTCCACCCTCAATACAGTTCTCTCATGTTGTGTCCACCCTCAATACAGTTCTCTCATGTTGTGTCCACCCTCAATACAGTTCTCTCATGTTGTGTCCACCCTCAATACAGTTCCCTCATGTTGTGCCAACCTCAATACAGTTCTCTCATGTTGTGTCCACCTTTAATACAGTTCCCTCATGTTGTGTCCACCCTTTAATACAGTTCCCTCATGTTGTGGCCACCCTTTAATACAGTTCCCTCATGTTGTGGCCACTCTTTAATACAGTTCCCTCATGTTTTTGCCACCCTTTAATACAGTTCCCTCATGTTGTGGCCACCCTTTAATACAGTTCTCTCATGTTGTGACCACCCTTTAATACAGTTCTCTCATGTTGTGGCCACCCTTTAATACAGTTCTCTCATGTTGTGTCCACCCTTTAATACAGTTCTCTCATGTTGTGGCCACCCTTTAATACAGTTCTCTCATGTTGTGGCCACCCTTTAATACAGTTCTCTCATGTTGTGTCCACCCTTTAATACAGTTCTCTCATGTTGTGGCCACCCTTTAATACAGTTCTCTCATGTTGTGGCCACCCTTTAATACAGTTCTCTCATGTTGTGGCCACCCTTTAATACAGTTCTCTCATGTTGTGGCCACCCTTTAATACAGTTCTCTCATGTTGTGTCCACCCTTTAATACAGATCCCTCATGTTGTGTCCACCCTTTAATACAGTTCTCTCATGTTGTGTCCACCCTTTAATACAGTTCTCTCATGTTGTGTCCACCCTTTAATACAGATCCCTCATGTTGTGTCCACCCTTTAATACAGTTCTCTCATGTTGTGGCCACCCTTTAATACAGATCCCTCATGTTGTGGCCACCCTTTAATACAGTTCTCTCATGTTGTGACCACCCTTAATACAGTTCTCTCATGTTGTGGCCACCCTTTAATACAGATCCCTCATGTTGTGGCCACCCTTTAATACAGTTCTCTCATGTTGTGACCACCCTTTAATACAGTTCTCTCATGTTGTGACCACCCTTTAATACAGTTCTCTCATGTTGTGACCACCCTTTAATACAGTTCTCTCATGTTGTGACCACCCTTTAATACAGTTCTCTCATGTTGTGACCACCCTTTAATACAGTTCTCTCATGTTGTGACCACCCTTTAATACAGTTCTCTCATGTTGTGACCACCCTTTAATACAGTTCTCTCATGTTGTGACCACCCTTTAATACAGTTCTCTCATGTTGTGACCACCCTTTAATACAGTTCTCTCATGTTGTGACCACCCTTTAATACAGTTCTCTCATGTTGTGACCACCCTTTAATACAGTTCTCTCATGTTGTGACCACCCTTTAATACAGTTCTCTCATGTTGTGACCACCCTTAATACAGTTCTCTCATGTTGTGGCCACCCTTTAATACAGTTCTCTCATGTTGTGTCCACCCTTAATACAGATCCCTGTTTTATGGTCGTGCAGATGTTTGATGTCATTGTGACAGTTTGATGTCAGTGTGAGAGTGACAGCACTGGTTGCTGGTATTGATGCTCAGGCGGACACATCAACAGGTTATAGAGCCTGGCTGGTGAAGATGATGTGTACGTGTGTTTTTATGCCAAAATAAGCAAATTATATCAAACATACAATGACACTACAAGATCAGATTGAAGCCATTCAATAAGACTGTAGACTACCTTTGTGCACCGGATAAATGGTTCAGACTAAAGACCTTGCAAGCAACTAGAACAACAGACAGAAGTACAAACCACCAATGAACGCCAGATAATCGATTGCATCGGTCCCTTGGCGATTACTGACATCACACAGGTTACATTGCTTGCATACACACACAACAGGTACAAATGGCATCTGTTGTTTATGACATTGTTTCTGTTTTGCCTCAAATCTTTATGTTAATGCTGTTTGTTCATTGTCAGAAAATCAATGTCCAGCGTTGTGTGATACATTCGTGTAATTACTTGTAATAATAATGAATACAACACAATAATAGCACGAACAACCACACCATGGTTACCACATCCTTTTTGCGACGGTGAGAACTAGGCCACCTCATGAAATCATGCTCAGTCTGGACAGTGACAATGTTGGCAATGTGGTCGTAAAACTTCCCCTGTGTGGGTTCCTGGTAGACACAAGACCCATCAAATCCTTAACAAGGATGTCACAAGAGTCTACTACGAAGGTGTTTCCTTCGAAGTGAGACTCTATCTGCCCGAGAGGAAAGAACCTAATAGTCTGCATACAAAAAGGTTTGTAAAACGGATGTGCATGCCAAACTCAAATTCTGTGGTTAGACTTAAGTCTGCACATGGTGAACAACAGTAACTTTATGCCAGAGTTTACAGGTGGTGAACAATAGTAACTTTATGCCAGAGTTTACAGGTGGTGAACAACAGTAACTTTATGCCAGAGTTTACAGGTGGTGAACAACAGTAACTTTATGCCAGAGTTTACAGGTGGTGAACAACAGTAACTTTATGCCAGAGTTTACAGGTGGTGAACAACAGTAACTTTATGCCAGAGTTTACAGGTGGTGAACAACAGTAACTTTATGCCAGAGTTTACAGGTGGTGAACAACAGGAACTTTGAGCCAGAGTTTACAGGTGGTGAACAACAGTAACTTTATGCCAGAGTTTACAGGTGGTGAACAACAGTAACTTTATGCCAGAGTTTACACGTGGTGAACAACAGTAACTTTATGCCAGACTTTACAGGTGGTGAACAACAGTAACTTTGAGCCAGAGTTTACAGGTGGTGAACAACAGTAACTTTATGCCAGAGTTTACAGGTGGTGAACCACAGTAACTTTATGCCAGAGTTTACAGGTGGTGAACAACAGTAACTTTATGCCAGAGTTTACAAGTGGTGAACGAGAGTAACTTTATGCCAGCGGTTACAGGTAGTGAACAACAGTAACTTTATGCCAGAGTTTACACGTGGTGAACAACAGTAACTTTATTCCAGAGTTTACAGGTGGTGAACAACAGTAACTTTATGCCAGAGTTTACAGGTGGTGAACGAGAGTAACTTTATGCTAGAGTTTACAAGTGGTGAACAACAGTAACTTTATGCAAGCGGTTACAGGTGGTGAACAACAGTAACTTTATGCCAGAGTTTACAGGTGGTGAACAACAGTAACTTTATGCCAGAGTTTACAGGTGGTGAACCACAGTAACTTTATGCGTGCGGTTACAAAGTTACACCAGACGCTGTTAAAGGGACTGAGGCAGAGTCTGAAGCAGAGGTTGTGTCAAAGGTTGTGTCAGAGGTTGTGTCAGAGGTTGAGTCAAAGGTTGTGTCAAAGGTTGTGTCAGAGGTTGAGTCAAAGGTTGTGTCAGAGGTTGAGTCAAAGGTTGTGTCAGAGGTTGAGTCAAAGGCTGAGACAGGAACTGAGCATAGGTTGAGACAGGGGTAGAGACTGAGAGAAGGTCTGTGTCAGAGTTCAAACGAATTTTAACCCAGGGAAATTATGTTGTGTATTTTCGAGCTGGTCGGCTCTGTGGCTAAGTCGATGCGAAAGCTTCGTAATGCCGGATTGCCGGGTTCGATCCCAGCTGCGGGCCACGCGCCTTGCGTTGGTTTCGACAGTGGTATCAAGAAAGCCGACCGTGCAGGAGGCAATGGCAAACTACTGGACGTAAATTTGCCTAGAAAAACACACAACAGCCAGGGGCTGTTGGGGTTGGTTTTGCAACGTCCTGTAAAAAATACGCAACTAAAAATGTGTTTTTCAATCGGTGGTACTGGGGAGTAGAATCGTTGACGTGAATACATATTGCCGAGCTACGTGGGTCTGTGTGAGCGTTCTCTCTCTTTCTCTCTCTCTCTCTCTCTCTCTCTCTCTCTCTCTCTCTCTCTCTCTCTCTCTCTCTCTCTCGCATTCTCTCTCTCTCTCTCCCTCTCTCTCTGTCATTCTCTCCCTCTCTCTCTCTTATTCTCTCTATATCTCTCTCATTCTCTCTCATTGTCTCTCTGATTCTCTCTTACTGTCCCTCTGACAAGGCATCCGGTTACCACCTGCTAAACTACCCAGATACCTTAGGGTACATTAATAAAAGGCAATGTCTTTATTTAGCAACAGTTGAACTAGTAGTAGCAGCAACAGAGACACCATCTCAAACATTGGGTCTTCAATATCTCGACAAACTTTGTCATAGTTTCTCTACAACATTTCCTGTTCTATCCTGATTAAATACTTCCAAACACAGATCGTAGTGACACGTAGACACGGCCCGGCATCAACACGGGCCCGTATGTCTCCCTCACATCCACCTCACCCCCAAATGTAAAGTGTAGAATGTATTGATCAGAAAACAGACCCCTTGCCAACATACGGTGCTGTGGGGAACGGGTGTACCCGCCACTCATATTTCCGACAAGCTGGATAATTGTTGCTGCTGACGGCTGGTATCTGCACGGTTGCCCTTTCTATTTGTCCTCGGTCATTTTATATCGATACAAGGCAGGCAAGTCGCGGCGGCGTGTCCGTTCTGGGGGAACTCGAATGTTGGGGGGGGGGGGGGGGGGGTCCGTTCTGGGGGAACTCGAATGTTGGGTGGTCCGTTCTAGGGAAACTCGAATGTTGGGGGGGGGGGGGGGGGGGGGGGGGGGGGGGGGTGGGGGGGGGGGGGGGGTCCGTTCTGGGGGAACTCGAATGTTGGGTGGTCCGTTCTAGGGAAACTCGAATGTTGGGGGGGGGGGGGGGCAATTCTGAGGGGACTCGAATGTTAGGGGTCAGTTCTGGGGGAACTCGAATGTTAGGGGTCAGTTCTGGTGGAACTCGAATGTTAGGGGATATGCCGCTTTTATGGTTAATTTCAGTGTTTTACCACACTGGACAATAACACATCAGATAAAACTAGTGTCTATGTTCGCATTCCATTCCCAAGCCCACATTCCACATTTAAGCCCACATTTTATATCTAAACCCACATCCCATACATATGAACCCATCCCATAGCTAAGCCCCCATCCCATAGCTAAGCCCCCATCCCATATCTAAACCCCCATCTCATATCTAAGCACACATTCCAGATTTAAGCCTCTATCCCATATATCTAAGTCCACATCCGATACCTAAGCCTACATTCCCATCCCATATCTAGGCCCACATTCCAGATTTAAGCCTCTATCCCATATATCTAAGTCCACATCCGATATCTAAGCCTACATTCCCATCCCATATCTAGGCCCACATTCCATATGTAAGCCCACATCACATATCTAAGCCCACATTCCGTATCTAAGTCTAGATTTCGTATCATCACAGGATGATTCAGTTGATAAGGAGCAGAGGGAGTGGGCGACGTCTACCCGCAAGGAGGAAACATGTAAACTGTTCATCAGGTTACAACTGGCACCATCCATTCTGGACCTCTCTCTCTCTCTCTCTCCTGGCTACTAAAGAAGGCGACGGAGCACATATAGTTATGTCGCGAGTGCAGTTATGTCAGTTATTTCATTCATTCGTTACTATGACCTAGAAAAGAAAACATTGCAACTAGGTTCACTAAACCCACACTACCGATATTAGAAGACTAAGAGTAAAATCAGTGGGTGAGGTTTTATTGCAAAGACGATTGGGCACTCAATACAGAGAGCCTTGCCTACAATGTCACACCATCCAGTATAAAGAAAAGATATAAACCCGAACGAAAAGTATATTAGCAAGCTTCACAATATAACAAATACAAACAAAACGTGAACGTTGCGGCTATTGAGCCTTCATCAGCACATAAAAATTAAACAATCAGTATGAGAATGGAGGTGGAGGCAGTAAACGAAGCTTTTTGATCGCTAGAGAGCAGCACGGCCCAACAATTTGCAATTGCAACAGACATAGAGCACGCTTCGTAAAATTGAAACTAGCTTGCATCACTTTATAAAACTTAGATCGGAAGCAGGTGTGAGAGGTAACGATCAGGCTGACAGATTTTCTGCTGCTGCTCCTCTCTGTGGTGAGCTACTTTATGATAAAGTGGACGTGGTTAAGGCTCTCTGGGGTCAAATGGACAGTGCAAGAGAATAGAGAGTACATACATGGACAGATAATTCAACGTGGGGTGTGTAGACGTTCTGGAACATATTCACCACTAAAGGGGAAGCATTGACGGATTGTTGATCAGGTTGCAACTGGTACTATTATCATGTCGTCTCTTCGTTGGTTTCTGAATACGGGGACAGAGCACATGTGGGAGTGTTCTATACCCTATGATGTCATTCATTCATTCATTCATTCATTCATTCATTCATTCATTCATTCATTCATTCATTCATTCATTCATTCACTCATTTATTCATTTTCCCTACTGAGTACTGATAGCCTGTCGGAAAGAATGTAACCCTCATGTTTTATGGAATACAGTGTTTTCTTTATTATATTGAACATTCGTGTCTAGACAGACAAAGAGGATCTTCTAACAGTTGTGTGTAGTAGCATCAGTCAGTTCAACACAGACAGTATCCTGTGTGGGTTGTGTGTAGTGGAGATGCACCGGTCAGTTCAATACAGACAGTATAATGTGTGGGTTGTGTGTAGTGGAGATGCACCGGTCAGTTCAATACAGACAGTATCCTGTGTAAGTTGTGTGTAGTGGAGATGCACCGGTCAGTTCAATACAGACAGTATAATGTGTGGGTTGCGTGTAGTGGAGATGCACCGGTCAGTTCAATACAGACAGTATAATGTGTGGGTTGTGTGTAGTGGAGATGCACAGGTCAGTACAATACAGACAGTATCCTATGTAAGTTGTGTGTAGTGGAGATGCACCGCTCAGTACAATACAGACAGTATCCTGTGTGGGTTGTGTGTAGTGGAGATGCGCCGCTCAGTAGAATACAGACAGTATCCTGTGTGGCTTGTGTGTAGTGGAGATGCACCGTTCAGTAGAATACAGACAGTATCCTGTGTGGGTTGTGTGTAGTGGAGATGCACAGGTCAGTTCAATACAGACAGTATCCTGTGTGGGTTGTGTGAAGTGGTGATGAACGGATCAATTATATACACAACGAACAATGTGTGTGTGAAGGTGTGTAAAACAGGAACCTGTGCCTTGACCCCTCCCGTGACCTTGTGACTGTCGTAAAGAAGCCACCCCGGCTCTTCCTTTCCGTGTTGCGGGAATTACCGAACCTTTCACAAGTGTAAACGATTCCCTTTGAGCAGTCAACAAGCGATAATGCACGTTCGGTCATGTCTACAACAAAAACGGCACAAACCTTTAGGCAATTTAATGGGTATCCGGTTTCCATCCAGATATCGCTGAGTGTATATGAAGCAAAGATCAATTTAAAAAGGAACAAGAAAATCTACGATTGTACTTGAGATAAAATACTACATCCTGGAAGGTTGTGAGCAATGAAGAATTAAACTTCGCAAGCTGAAGATGCGGCTTTCACCTCCAGGTAGTTTCTTAAATGTTGAATATTTTCCATAGCGTGCATTAATAACCGCTAGTGGCACTTGGCTTCCCAGTCAGTAGCCATGACTTCAGCAGAATCCCTGCTACCCGATGTGGTAGCCATGACTTCAGCAAAATCCCTGCTACCCTATGTGGTAGCAATGACTTCAGCAGAATCCCTGCTACCCGATGTGGTAGCCATGACTTCAGCAGAATCCCTGCTACCCGATGTGGTAGCCATGACTTCAGCAGAATCCCTGCTACCCGATGTGGTAGCAATGACTTCAGCAGAATCCCTGCTACCCGATGTGGTAGCCATGACTTCAGCAGAATCCCTGCTACCCGATGTGGTAGCCATGACTTCAGCAGAATCCCTGCTACCCGATGTGGTAGCAATGACTTCAGCAGAATCCCTGCTACCCGATGTGGTAGCAATGACTTCAGCAGAATCCCTGCTACCCGATGTGGTAGCAATGACTTCAGCAGAATCCCTGCTACCCGATGTGGTAGCCATGACTTCAGCAGAATCCCTGCTACCCGATGTGGTAGCCATGACTTCAGCAGAATCCCTGCTACCCGATGTGGTAGCAATGACTTCAGCAGAATCCCTGCTACCCGATGTGGTAGCAATGACTTCAGCAGAATCCCTGCTACGAGATGTGGTAGCAATGACTTCAGCAGAATCCCTGCTACGAGATGTGGTAGCAATGACTTCAGCAGAATCCCTGCTACAAGATGTGGTAGCCATGGCTGAGTCTGATATACCTTTCCTCACCCCCCCCCCCCCCCCGTCCACCCCCCTCTCCCCCTCCCCGTCCTTCCCCTCCCCGCCGGCTGTTGTCACACGACGGAATATGAACAATTATGTCCGCATAGGCGGCGTCAGACATTACCAGATCCAATAGAGCCATTACCGGCACCAGACAAGAAGCCCAGCACGGGACACAACTTGACATGTCTGTCAGACGTTGTTTATGAGATTAGCTGTGTGTTGTTGTTACACAACATATGCTGGTATGGGAGCGTGTTCTTGTTTCTTGGAACTTAGCGCGGCAACTGTTGAGAGATAAAATAGAAACTGTTGTATAATTATGTACGTCATTGTGGCGCCATAATAATGGACACTAGCCCATATGCTAGTGGCTGTTGCAGGTAGTGGTACATATATTATTTGCTACTGAATGAGATTGAAAGCAGTCAAAGTGAATATAACAGTAGATTTATTCCAGCAGTAGTAGTGGTACTAGTAGTAGTAGTAGTAGTAGCAGTAGTAGTACTAATTGTAGTAGTACTAATAATAATAATAGTAGTAGTAGTAGTAGTAGTAGTAGTAGTAGTAGTAGTTAGTAGTAGTAGTAGTAGTAGTAGTAGAAGTAGTAGTAGTAGAAGTAGTAGTAGTAATAGTAGTAGTAGTAGTAGTAGTAGTAGTAGTAGTAGTAGTAGTAGTAGTAGTAGTAGTAGTAGAAGTAGTAGTAGTAGTAGAAGTAGTAGTAGTAGTAGTAGTAGTAGAAGTAGTAGTAGTAGTAGTAGTAGTAGTAGTAGTAGTAGTAGTAGTAGTAGAAGTAGTAGTAGTAGAAGTAGTAGTAGTAGTAGAAGTAGTAGTAGTAGTAGTAGTAGTAGTAGTAGTAGTAGAAGTAGTAGAAGTAGTAGAAGTAGTAGTAGTAGAAGTAGTAATATTAGTAGAAGTAGTTATAGCAGTAGTTGTCAGTAGTAGTAGCATAAGTAGTAGTAGTAGTAGTAGTAGTAGTAGTAGTAGTAGTAGTAGTAGTAGTAGTAGTAGTAGTAGTAGTAGTAGTAGTAGTAGTAGTAATAGCTGTTGTTTTTGTTGTTGTTGTGATTATAGAAGTAGCGTTAGCAGCAACAGCAGCAGCTACAGCAGTAGAAATGGCAGTATTCACAGTAGCAGTCGGAACAGTTTCAGCAGTAATCACAGTGTTTTTGTCAAGTCAGCCAGCAGAGAATATTAGTTGACTTGTCGTTCTAGACAAAGCCAACACACCCGACCACATACAACACACCCGACCACATACAACACACCCGACCACACACAACACACCCGACCACATACAACACACCCGAATACAACACACCCGACCACATACAACACACCCGACCACATACAACACACCCGAATACAACACACCCGACCACATACAACACACCCGAATACAACACACCCGACCACATACAACACACCCGAATACAACACACCCGACCACATACAACACACCCGACCACATACAACACACCCGACCACATACAACACACCCGAATACAACACACCCGACCACATACAACACACCCGAATACAACACACCCCGACCACATACAACACACCCGACCACATACAACACACCCGACCACATACAACACACCCGAATACAACACACCCGACCACATACAACACACCCGAATACAACACACCCGACCACATACAACACACCCGACCACATACAACACACCCGACCACATACAACACACCCGAATACAACACACCCGACCACATACAACACACCCGACCACATACAACACATCCGACCACATACAACACATTTGACTTTATAGAACACACCCGACCACATACAACACATCCTACTATACAGAACACACCCGACCACATACAACACATTTGACTTTATAGAACACATCCGGCTACATACAACACATTTGCTCACATTCAACACATCTGACTATAAACAACACTTCCGACCAAATGCTACACATTCGACCACATACAATACAACCGATCACATACAAAACATATGACTACATACAACACAACTAACTACATACAACACATCCGACTTCATGCAACACATTTGACTACACACAAAACATCTGACTATATTCAACGCAGTCGACTACAACACATTATTTTGTCTGAGCAGAATTTTGGCGCTGTCATCGGCTAGTCTGAGGTGGCACAACTGGTGCCCTGTGGCCAGCACTTGAAAGTCTAGAAGTTAGTTTGTTGTGGGTTATTGCTGTTTATGTGATCCTGACATGGGCAGTCAAGTCGTTTAGTGCCTCCAACAGCTTCAGTGATAGCAGGAATCATGGAAGTATCTTTATATGCAAGTATCTATATCGGTAATTATATATGTAAGTATCTATAGATGTAAGTATCTCTCTCTCTCTCTCTCTATTTATATATATATATATATATATATATATATATATATATATATATATATATATGTGTGTGTGTGTGTGTGTGTGTAACACATACTGTATTAAATAATATATCATCAAATAATAGATATCAAATGTTCAACTTGTATGGTGCTAAGTGTAGTGTCTCAAGAGTTAACCGTTCCTGAGAATTGACTCTATCTGAGAGCTGAATGTGAGTCTCACAGTTCCAAAGAGCACGGCATGTGAAAGCCCAGCAGGATATCACTTGGGTTTTGACCTGGACAACATCTAGCCTGGAACTGCTTGCTGATCTGACCTATATACTCCAGTCTGAAGTCAGACACTAGAATGGCGTGTTGCTGTGGATCTTTATGCTGATCTGACCTATATACTCCAGTTTGAAGTCAGACACTAGAATGGCGTGTTGCTGTGGATCTTTATGCTGATCTGACCTCTATCTTCCAGTCTGGTCAGCACTAGAATGGCTTGTTGCTGTGGATCTTTATGCTGATCTGACCTATATACTCCAGTCTGAAGTCAGACACTAGAATGGCGTGTTGCTGTGGATCTTTATGCTGATCTGACCTATATACTCCAGTCTGAAGTCAGACACTAGAATGGCGTGTTGCTGTGGATCTTTATGCTGATCTGACCTATATACTCCAGTCTGAAGTCAGACACTAGAATGGCGTGTTGCTGTGGATCTTTATGCTGATCTGACCTCTATCTTCCAGTCTGGTCAGCACTAGAATGGCTTGTTGCTGTGGATCTCCTTCGGGGCTGTTCGCTGCCTGTTGGAAGGCTCTCCTGTCATTGGTACGCTGGATTTTTGTTGGATCTTCTAAACCACAGGTAAGCAGATGTCCAGATGTCATGTGTACATGCATTTTTTGACTTGATACCGTAAAAATCTATATCATGTTTGTGTGGTCACCTGGCTTTAAGCCAGACCTTATTTTTTCTAAATGACCTTGGCCTCTAGGTCGGCCCAGCCCTAATTGGCTACCTGGTAAGGTCCTGGGCAGTAATGGCGGACGGCGTGATGTTTTCCACATAAGGCACCGAGTGCTGATTGGCCTATAAAGCACTATGTGCTAGTGAGAAGAAGGAAAATACAAACAAGGAAGTAAGTAGATGAGGAAAATGAAATATGGCTAAGAAAAATATAGCAGTTTCCCGCTGAAAAGAAGAAAAAGCAAAAGTAAAGAAAAGACAAGGGTTATTCTATGCTAGTGCTACAAAATATTTCATCATAGCCCTGGCGATGAATATGCGAATTACACAACTACAACAAAAAATTACTACACACACCTAGACGAACCCCGTGCACAAACTACAAATTCTTACTGAATTTAAACAAATTAATTATAATCTTCACATTGAACATCTGTTTGTTTTATTGAACACAAAACCAAGCTCTTCACAGATAAGGTTACATTACCAATTAACATCGTGTCCACTCACCACGTGTTAAGTACTTCATCTTACAAAAGTGAAAATTCACTCCCAGTGACCTGAAATCAAATGTCTTTGAGCGATGATACACATTGATATCTAACTCTACATCGTTTAACTACTGGATAAATTTCAGATGTAGCTATGATGGAAATGAACATCTAACCATAGACATGCCACCACCATGAAATTAATCAGTCTACCCTTGCTCGATCGCCTAAAACCCAGGCTGCTTTTCCCATGTCGCCGCTAGGTGTGAGCTGCTGTCCCCGGGCTACCACTGCGGCAAGAATGCGAGAAGCTGAAGTGTTCATTTTCCGAGTTCGTCAGCCATTTATCTACTTCTGTTTTCCTGGCCTGCCAGACTACCTTCTGGAGTGGATGTATTGTCTAGTCTCATTTGTTCTTTCCCTCCCAAGTTCACATCAACACTTATCAGAAAGTCATATTTGCTCTCTGCTCGTCTGCCTGTCAAAGTAGATGTATCTTAGACTATTGCTTGATCTTCTTTAAACCACATCAGAGCGTAAATGTATCTTACACTATTGTTTGATCTTCTCTAAACTACATCAGATAGTAGATTTAAGACATTTTTCGTTTTGGTCTTTCATGTCAAGGTACTATCATTTATACAGATGGGTCAGTAATTCGCCGTGTGAGAAGCTCTCGGGCTTTTTCGGCGCATGATGGAGTTAGAATTGTGAAGCAAGATTCTGGTGCTGTTGCACTGACCAACAACTAGTCTGACTATGGAGGTCATGGCAGGGACGAAAGCAATAACATGGCTGTAGACACATACCTTTTCTGGCACATGCTTTCTCAGTGACTCAGTGAGAATGCTCAGGAAGGCAGAGAAAGGCTAGGTCTGAAGTCAGGGGATGGAGTCTTTAAGGTGGTCCGGGCTGACACACATTAGTTTCATATTTGTGCCATGGCACGAAGGCGTGCTAGGAAATGAGCAAGTTGATTGGCTTGCAGGAAAAGCTACTGTGGAGGGTGGGCGAGCCATGGACCAGGCTGATATTCTGAATGATCTACGAGAAGAAAGATTTTTTGCGAGAACCAAGTGACGACTGTGAATCTGCAACAATGACCAGACTGCAAGAACAACATGCTAAAAGGGGTGTGGCCAGAAAAAAAGGGAAGCCAGAGAAGAATAAGAACTCAACACAGAACTGGTCTGGGGGACGGTATGTTTATGTAAGTGTGCAATGCGAATAATCTGTCGACTAACAAAATGGTAGTTCTATTTTAGAAATAACAAGAAATATAGGACCTTATCATTGCATTGTTCTTCCGTGTCCTTAGCTAAGTAATTCGTCGAGAACCCCCCCCCCCCCCCCCCCCCCCCCCATTTTTTTTCCCCTTACCTAGTATGTATTGCTGAATGGCCTCTTGTGTCTGTTGTGGAAACTAAGCAAGAAACAAAACTCTTCACATTGTGTTGTCATTTCAAATAGTTATTTCCCTTCTCCATGACAACTCTAGTCTGTGTCCAATCGTCAATCGTATGATTGCAATAATTTAATATTCATTATCATGTCTGTTTTCCCTGATGTCTGTCTGTCTCTCAGTTAGTCTATCTGCTCGTCTGACTTTAAGAATGTCGACCTGTTAACCCAACAGACTGCTGCGAATCTGTTGATTAGAATGTGTCTGCTGAAAAAGCATGACATAAACTAGAAGAAATCGGGAGGTAGACACGCTCAGACATGTCCCTTAGCTGCACAGGACCAGGGGAAACGCCAGGCTGGTTTCATCGTTATGAGTTACCAGCTTATCACTTCTAGAGGTTGAATCGGGGAGTCAGAAACTGACCTTGCTAGTCTGACATCCAGAAGAGATTTGTGTATTCTTAGGTGTCTCAGGGCTCGCCGCGGATCGGAAGGTCGTGGGTTCGCTCCCTGGCGAAGCCTGACTTTGTTCAAAATGACCTTGGCTCCCAGGTCAACCCAGCCTTGAGTGGGTACCAGGTGCAGTCCCGGGAAGTAAAGGCGGCCGGCGTGATGCTGACCACATCACCCATCTTGTGCCAATTGGTCTATAAAATAAAGGTCTAGCCCTATATGTCTACAGGCGCGAAAAGGGGTCCTTTACTTTTTTTGGGAGGTGTCTCAGATGTCAGGAACCGATCCAGAGGAAAAAAAACAGTTACAGACAGACAGACATTAGACAGACATACATCAGACAGACAGACTTGCTAATCTCATGATTAGTTGATACAGAGTTGAAATAAGTTGTTTGGTAAAATAAGTTGTTTGGTAAAATAAGTTGTTTGGTAAAATAAGTTGTTTGGTAAAATAAGTTGTTTGGTAAAATAAGTTGTTTGGTAAAATAAGTTGTTTGGTAAAATAAGTTGTTTCTGCATAGGAAAATAGAGAGAGAGAGAGAGAGAGAGAGAGAGAGAGAGAAAGAGAGGGAGAGAAAGAGAGAGAGAGAGCAAGAGAGATAGAGAGAGAAAGAGAAAGAGAGAGAAAGAGAGAGAGAGAGAGAAAGAGAGAGAGAGAAACTAACGGACGAAGGAACTTTACCCTGAGTGATTATTGAGGATAATAAAAACAACACTCCGGACAGGTGGGTAGGTGCTCCCCCTGACAGAACGTGGAGGTTCGGCCAGTCATTCGCGAACTGTTTTAGCGTTGCAGTCCATTTTTGTCAGATAAAACCAGCATGATTGTCTTAAGCATGTTCACTGAGTCAGTAAGTCTGTACGGGCTTGTGAACTATTTAGTACGCAGCCATGATAATGCCCTTGTTACAGTCACAGTGTCGATTATAGGGCTGCTGGTTGTTACAGTCACAGTGTCGATTGTAAGGCTGCTAGTTGTTACAGTCACAGTGTCGATTGTAAGGCTGCTAGTTGTTACAGTCACAGAGTCAATTGTAAGGCTGCTAGTTGTAACAGTCACAGTGTCGATTATAAGGCTGCTTGTTGTTACAGTCACAGTGTCGATTGTAAGGCTGCTAGTTGTAACAGTCAAAGAACCGATTGTAAGGCTGCTAGGTGTTACAGTCACAGTGTCGATTGTAAGGCTGCTAGTTGTTACAGTCACAGAGTCAATTGTAAGACTGCTAGTTGTAACAGTCACAGTGTCGATTATAAGGCTGCTTGTTGTTACAGTCACAGTGTCGATTGTAAGGCTGCTAGTTGTAACAGTCAAAGAGCCGATTGTAAGGCTGCTAGGTGTTACAGTCACAGTGTCTATTGTAAGGCAGCATGTTGTAACAGTCACAGAGTCGAATCTTAGGCTGCTAGTTGTAACAGCATTTCCTTAATGGTTGGCCCTCCGAGCTCACAGTAAATGCCCCGCTTGCCCAGAACTACTGCTCACGCCTGTGTCGACCACAGAACTACTGCTCACGCCTGTGTCGACTACAGAACTACTGCTCACGTCTGTGTCGACCACAGAACTACTGCTCACGTCTGTGTCGACCACAGAACTACTGCTCACGTCTGTGTCGACCACAGAACTACTGCTCACGCCTGTGTCGACCACAGAACTACTGATCACGCCTGTGTCGACTACAGAACTACAGCTCACGTCTGTGTCGACCACAGAACTACTGCTCACGTCTGTGTCGACCACAGAACTACTGCTCACGCCTGTGTCGACCACAGAACTACTGCTCACGTCTGTGTCGACCACATAACTACTGCTCACGTCTGTGTCGACCACAGAACTACTGCTCACGCCTGTGTCGACCACAGAACTACTGCTCACGCCTGTGTCGACCACATAACTACTGCTCACGTCTGTGTCGACCACAGAACTACTGCTCACGCCTGTGTCGACCACAGAACTACTGATCACGCCTGTGTCGACTACAGAACTACCGCCTGTGTCGACCACAGAACTACTGCTCACGTCTGTGTCGACCACAGAACTACTGCTCACGTCTGTGTCGACCACAGAACTACTGATCACGCCTGTGTCGACCACAGAACTACTGATCACGTCTGTGTCGACTACAGAACTACCTTCATCGTTCTGACTAAAGCTTCCACTATGCCAGGGATTGCTCTCTTCAGTGTCAGTCAAGTGTGATATCAACTGTAGTGTGAATGTTTGGAGCAGTAGGCACCAGTCTCTACGATGTATGGCAGCAAATTGTTCCACAGCAACCTCAGCTCGACCCGTTCACCATTTCTTTCATTTTCAGTCTCTTGTTTTTTAATAACCTTTAAAGCTGGTAAGTAAACACACACAAAAACTTCATGGATACATCCACGCACACATACATACATACATACATACATACATACATACATACATACATACATACATACATACATACATACATACATACATACATACATACATACATACATACATCCATCCATCCATCCATCCATCCATCCATCCATCCATCCATCCATCCATCCATCCATCCATCCATCCATCCATCCATCCATCCATCCATCCATCCATCCATCCATCCATCCATCCATCCATCCATCCATCCATCCATCCATCCATCCATCCATCCATCCATCCATCCATCCATACATACATACATACATACATACATACATACATACATACATACAGATACAGACAGACAGACAGACATCTCCTTGTATATGAGAAGCCATCCCTCTAACTTTCTGCTGCCTCTTCCTTCACTTGTTTTCAACTACCCTGTAGATAGGGCCCATCCCACTGCGCCTTCCCACCCACAGCCCTGGAGATAGGGCCCATTATACCGCCCCTCCCCACCCATTACCCTGTAGATAGGGCCCATCCAACCGCGCCCCTCCCCTCTCTGCCACAGTCATGTAGATAGGGCCGATCCGACCGCGCCTCCCCACCCACTACCCTGTAGTGCAGACATCAGGAAATCAATAAAGAAATTCTACGTTTTGGATCATTACGATTTTTGGCTGCCCTCAGGGAATAAATGGTGGGCTCTCTCTGTTTCTTCATCTTTGTTTTATTGAGATAATCTGAGTCTTTCACACTCTCCTGTCGGTCTCTCTTTCTCCCTGTCTCTCTTTCTCTCTCTACATAGACGCGCTCTCTCTTTCTCTCTCTACATAGACGCGCTCTCTCTTTCTCTCTCTACATACACGCGCCCACGCACACTCACACAGTCTCAAAATTTAAAAAATCAGACTAACTGTATTATGGCCGAACAAAAAACGCCGCCCACAATACAACGTACATCATCCAAACAGGCAACATTCAATGTTCTGATACAACTGTAACGCCCTGATGTCAGCCATGTAACCCGCCATCTTGTTTAGCTAGCGATAGTTGTGTAGTTACGTGTGCAGTCATTTCTGGCATATTTATCCCTTTCTCTACAAGAATTATGACACCTCTCCTGAGTGTCGTACTTCTTGTTGTCTATCATACCGCATGTTATACTAGTCTGTAGTTCGCTTCAGATCCCGGTATGTCGGGTTGTGATACTGCTGTCATAACCCCTAGCCATAGAATCCTAATGTCTCAGCACTAGCCAGTTGTTGGTCACTAAACTGAACATGTTGGTCAATTTTGATACACTTTCATTTTCTGTGGCTTCGGGACTGTTTGGTTGTTTGTTAAGATTTGGTATTTATGTTGTTTGCTTCACTGGCAAAGAATTCTACTGAAACTGTTTATTATGTTTGCGCACTTCCTCTAGTTAGAGTCGTTAGTTCTATAAATGTTGGGCGATTTCAGTTGATCAAGAAATCAATCAACACAACAAAAACTATTAACAAAGCAAGTGCTGTGTTCATTTATTTCTTGGTAAAATACAAATCTCCAAAGCGTTATAGAATCGAACTATGAAAACATGTAAATACAAATCTAGAAAGCCTTATAGAATCGAATTATGAAAACATGTAAATACAAATCTACAAAGTCTTATAGAATCGAACTATGAAAACATGTAAATACAAATCTACAAAGCCTTATAGAATCGAACTATGAAAAACTGTAAATACAAATCTACAAAGCCTTATAGAATCAACACATGTAACAGATGAAGAACCAACCATTAAAGTAGGTCTGGTCTTTTAGACGTCTGCAGCGACATCTAGGGGAGCAAACACAAGGCTAACCCATCTATTCTGTATCACCTGACTCCTGACATTCCATTCTGATGATATGTCTCTGTAAGTACAGTCTTGCTTTCCTAACGGTCAAGGACTGATTTTCACGTCATAAAGACTTTGAAAAATACAATTAGGGATCCAGTGTTTGATCCAAATTTTGTTTTTCATGTCAATGAAACCAGCGCAGTGTTCTCTACCCCCCCCCCCCCCCCATCCCTAGTTACTCCACCGCCTTGCTTGCCACATATAAGAACATGTCTTAGTGCAGCGATGTGCAGCTGGGTGGAGGCCGGATCATCCCATCACTAAAGTAAGCCCTACCTAAGGATACTGTGAACCTAGGGCTACTACTGGGTTAAGAAACAAGGACAGAGAAACTACTTAACCCCTCTGTGTAAACCCATCATGGATAGTTATTAATGGAATGTGAGACTGCCCGACACAATGTTTGTTTATAATTGTTGTTGCGTGGTTTCTATTCCATCGATTCTTGGTGAATATGAATGTATGTAACATATGTTTTGAGACAAATTATGTCTGTATTGAAAAGTTATGGATTTTAGGATACATGATAGACATGGTTCATGAAGACACCTTGTTAAGAGTGTCTAGATGTTTTTGCATCTTAGTATACATGCGCCCGTGGCAAGGTGCGTTCGTCATTTAGATGTAACAGGTTCGATTCTCGACATTTTAAACCGTAGTTTCCAAAGTCTATTTTTATTGGTGCATTATTCGATCTTTCTAGTTTTTTATGTGAGCCCATCTATTTGTTTGTTATATGTACTGTCTTAGTACTCGAAGGGCCTCACAAACATTTATAACTGTTATATGAGATGTCAATTGTTTCAGTGGGTTATTGTCCAATTTATGTCCACTGTTTTAATATCAGATGGCGCCCCACATGTCCACTGTTTTATTATGAGGTGGTCCCTTTCATGTCCACTATTCAGTAGAAAAAGTTGGATGACTTCCAGCTGGGGTTAGGGATCCAGTAGAGGCTGGGATACGTGGGCAGGCCCACAGCCAGCTTTCAATATTGCATCAGCAAGTGGCTCCACTTCTACAAGACTTTTCCGTCGCTTTTGATTCAAGATCTCTGCCCTCTGCCGCCACACTTTGTTTGAATGGAGAGGTTCCTATTTTTTGGCAGATGTAATTTCATTTGGAGCGCTGACGGTTCTGTCCGTGGCCGGACCAGCGCGCGATGACGGTGGCGATACAACATCGTGCCGGACTTTCTTGAGCCTCTCTAGTTGCTATTGATCCACGGATGATTGTTACCATCGCGCTTCTAGTTGCTGTTAATACGCTTTTGTTAGCGTGCCTGTGGCTATATTTGCCGGCAATAATCCTGTGTTAGTTTTTGTTCTGTGTGCATAATAATAGTTTCTGGGCTAGCTGTGTGTGCTGATCGTTTCATTGATATGGTCAATAATAGGTTGAGAAATTGGGGTTTCCATATTTGAGGGGTGGTTGAGTTGTTAGGGTATCAGCTCTCAACATCAAGGGTTCAAGGTACAGGTAATAAAGTGCTCGCTCACTAACTTTGATTTTTAAAATATATTTGTTTTATTATTATTAAACACTAATGAATGAAGAGTTGACATAGCCGAGGTTTCGACTTCACAGCAACCCCATACATGGTATGGTCTGGTGTCAGTGTAAATAACTTGAAATATCCTTTGGTATCCCATTCGGAGAACTGGTGAACAAGCAGTTAGTCTCGGCACAATCAAGAGTATTCGCGCAGGGTAGATGTATAAGGCAGTATCTAGAGATGCCAAAGCCAACAATGGCTGCCAGAAATGCAGTTTGTTGTTGATGCAAGTAGTCGGACACGATCAGTTGGCCTAATGCACGGATTTGATGACTTAGCGAAGGCAAAGCAGATGGCTGCCCAGATAGAGCCAAGTCTTTGTCAATGAATGAAACCACAGGAATAATAAATCACACCAGCAGACGGGAAACCCGCTACCGCCTCAGTTAGTAGCCAGAGCAAAAGCTGGGCAGTACCGACCGCTGACAGGTTGTCTGGCTTATGAATGAGGGAGAATTCATGGTGACCACACTTGTGTTTTCTCTGGCTAACATTTGTCACTGATTTCCCTGGCTAACATATGTCACTGATTTCCCTGGCTAACATATGTCACTGATTTCCCTGGCTAACATATGTCACTGATTTCCCTGGCTAACATATGTCACTGATTTCCCTGGCTAACATATGTCACTGATTTCCCTGGCTAACATATGTCACTGATTTCCCTGGCTAACATATGTCACTGATTTCCCTGGCTAACATATGTCACTGATTTCCCTGGCTTACAAATGCTACTGATTTCCCTGCCTAACATAAGTCACTGATTTCCCTGCCTAACATAAGTCACTGATTTCCCTGCCTAACATAAGTCACTGATTTCCCTGCCTAACATAAGTCACTGATTTCCCTGCCTAACATATGTCACTGATTTCCCTGGCTTACAAATGCTACTGATTTCCCTGCCTAACATAAGTCACTGATTTCCCTGGCTAACATATGTCACTGATTTCCCTGGCTTACAAATGCTACTGATTTCCCTGCCTAACATAAGTCACTGATTTCCCTGCCTAACATAAGTCACTGATTTCCCTGCCTAACATAAGTCACTGATTTCCCTGGCTAACATATGTCACTGATTTCCCTGGCTAACATATGTCACTGATTTCCCTGGCTAACATATGTCACTGATTTCCCTGGCTAACATATGTCACTGATTTCCCTGGCTTAAATATGTCACTGATTTTCCTGGCTAACATATGTCACTGATTTCCCTGGCTAACATATGTCACTGATTTCCCTGGCTAACATATGTCACTGATTTCCCTGGCTAATATATGCTAGTTTGAAAAGGGTAGAATAAAATGAGAACACATAGAGAAGACATACATGACCCCACAGTCAGTGTTTATGCAGTGCACATATACAAATCCCATAGTCAGTGTTAAAACAGTGCATATATACGAGACCCATGGTCAGAGAAAACAGTGCACATATACAAGACCCATAGTCGGAGTTAAAACAGTGCACATATACAAAACCCATCGTCAGAGTTAAAACACTGCACATACACAAGACCCATAGTCAGAGTTAAAACAGTGCACATTTACAAAACCCATAGTCAGAGTTTAAAAATTGGGCCTATACAAAACCCATAGTCGGAGTTAAAAAAGTGCACATATACAAAACCCATAGTCAGAGTTAAAGCAGTGCACATATACAAAACCTGATAGTCAGTGTTTAAACAGTCCACGTACACAAGACCCGATAGTCAGTATTTATACAGTGCACGTACACAAGACCCGATAGTCAGTATTTATACAGTGCACGTACACAAGACCCGACAGTTAGTATTTATACAGTGCACGTACACAGGACCCGACAGTCAGTATTTAAACAGTGCACGTACACAAGACCCGACAGTCAGTATTTATACAGTGCACGTACACAAGACCCGACAGTCAGTATTTATACAGTGCACGTACACAAGACCCGATAGTCAGTGTTTATACAGTGCAGGTACACAAGACCCGACAGTCAGTATTTATACAGTGCACGTACACAAGACCCGATAGTCAGTATTTATACAGTGCAGGTACACAAGACCCGACAGTCAGTATTTATACAGTGCACGTACACAAGACCCGATAGTCAGTATTTATACAGTGCACGTACACAAGACCCGATAGTCAGTGTTTATACATTGCAGGTACACAAGACCCGATAGTCAGTGTTTATACAGTGCACGTACACAAGACCCGACAGTCAGTATTTATACAGTGCACGTACACAAGACCCGATAGTCAGTGTTTATACAGTGCACGTACACAAGACCCGATAGTCAGTGTTTATACAGTGCACGTACACAAGGCCCGGCAGTCAGTATTTATACAGTGCAGGTACACAAGACCCGATAGTCAGTGTTTATACAGTGCAGGTACACAAGACCCGACAGTCAGTATTTATACAGTGCAGGTACACAAGACCCGACAGTCAGTATTTATACAGTGCACGTACACAAGACCCGACAGTCAGTATTTATACAGTGCAGGTACACAAGACCCGACAGTCAGTATTTATACAGTGCACGTACACAAGGCCCGGCAGTCAGTATTTATACAGTGCAGGTACACAAGACCCGACAGTCAGTATTTATACAGTGCACGTACACAAGGCCCGGCAGTCAGTATTTATACAGTGCACGTACACAAGACCCGACAGTCAGTGTTTATACAGTGCAGGTACACAAGAATCGACAGTCAGTGTTTAAACACTACACGTACACAAGACCCGACAGTCAGTGTTTAAACAGTACAGGTACACAAGACCCGATAGTCAGTATTTAAATAGTGCACAAACAGAATATCCCATAGTCAGTTTCAAATAGTGAACATATAGTAGACCCCTGTGTAAAAACGATTGTGTGCCCGTAAATCAGATCCGCATTCAAAGCAAGGAGTTGTATTAGGTTTGAAGGCGCCGTGGAAACGACACATTGCTATCAATCGATGGGAGCTTGTGGGAAGTCGCCACTTATCTGACCGTTGTGAAACATTATCGCCAACTGTTTAGAGAGGAGATGTCGGTTGATGAATCCATCTTAACTTGTGGACATCTGAGGTCAGATGGACAGGCTTCAGGCATAGTTTTGACAGGTAACCGCAGACTGCCTAACTCTCCAGACAATGTTGTTCAGTCAAAGACCAGTCTGCCATCAGTCAGGGATGCTGAAGTTGTTCTAGACTGTAAGCCTCCTCATAAAGACACCCTGTATGACTGGGAGCCACATGATCGTGTCACAGGAGCATCTGTGGAAGAAATGCCACATGAGATCCTTGGTTTAGAAACTATTCCTCAACGGAGAAGACTGCGCATGTCTCACCTCAAGTGGCAGATAGCTACCGGTGACACAGATGAGGTTTCGGATTTTCAAAAAGATGCTAACAACCGCACTAGGCAAACATCCCGACGACTACTTCTACAGGCAGGCCAGTTCCTCCTGCAGAACCAGCAGTCGTTGGATGAAAGTATTCTCAAGCTTGAAGATATTGATACTTGTATTTGTGACGTGGTCGGAAAACCCACGCTGCTGGCAGACGATTGTAAATGCGTGCATTTGCAAGAATCAGAAAGTTTGGCTGGAGGATCGGTGCAATCTGGCAGTGACCAGGTAGCAAGAAGTGAAGTGGAGTCCTGCAGTGAAAATGTGGACTTTTCTGGAACGTGTTGCGTCACGAAGGGCCAGGAGAGTGTACAGTTAGGCAACAACGCGAGCAATGTTGGTACCCTACAAAGAAATGATCACGTGGAGACAACGGACTATTTACATTACAAGCAGTTTCAAGGAGATGATTCTGTTCGGTATGCGAACGACGTAAGAACAGATAGCTGTACGCCCACGGATGATCTTGTTGAACGCAGACCCGACGTTCCGGCATCTGGAGACTCCAGCCTAGAAAAACTTATCATTCGGCAAAGTCACAAACACGTTTACCCCAGGAGCAAGGAGACAGTTCTGCCAAGCCACGTACACGATGTTTCGGTGGCATCCACTGTTGAAACATGCCTCCCCCTTTTTCCAAAGGTCGATGGTGGTACGGCAGTGTGGTCAACAAATGACTCGGACATGGCTAGAAAATCTGCTCAGAGAAAATCGTACTCAGAAGGAGAACTAGAGCCTTTCTCCGAGGACGACCCTCTGCAGATTGCCCAGCTATCAACGAGAAGTTTCGACGTGGCCGAGTTGTCACACCAAAGTTTCATGGCCAGTGGAGGACTGTCCGCTGCTGACTCCGCTGAAGACCTTGATCATGAGTTAGGCGCAAAGCTACCACCAGTGGTCCCGGAATGTGGAGATACTGACGAGGACAAGTTACAAGCCCACTCACATCCCAACTTACACCCACACGTACCCGACAATGATTTGTACTGCTGTTATAAATCCGCCTGGTGTACTACCGAAGGTAACCAGAAGCAAGTGGTAAAGTCTCACATTGTCCAGGAGACAAAACCCGGTAGTTCTGACTACTTTAACAGTCTATTCATGTCTGCAGACCATAAACATCAAATGATGTTTTCTTCAAAAGATACATCGAGAGTGCCGTCAAAGTCTATGTGCACCCATGACATGCTCAGTGAAGACTCCGATCTTCTGTGGAGCTGCCCCGCCTCCCCTGGTTGGAATGATACAGATTCAGTCAGCGACAAGACAACCACAGACGGTAGCAGCGTCGTCGCCACTCCAGAGTCAGATCATTATAGCGACGGGAAAACACCAGAAACGGGAGTGTCCCCAACTCTTTCACGCCACCACATGTTTTCCCCAGACGTGGCAGAGGTAGACCCAGGTAGTTCACGCTGTGATGTTTCAACGCTGGACAGTCTTAGTCAACTTGATGACAGCGATAGAGAAGCACAGCGAGTGAGCACAGAAGGTTACGGCGGGGAAGGATGTGATGACACTATGGGACTTGGCGCCATTGGTGGGTCGCCGACATATAAATATCAACAAGAAGACAATGATATGCTCAACTACCATGTTCTAGATGGTGTGCATAGCTCATCGTCAGAAACAGAGGAATTACAACAAGATCTGCGGCTTGTAGAAGGAGCTTCTTGTACGCCAGCAATGGGCACACTACTTCTGGAAAATGGCCAGCGCTATTATGAGGGCGACAACAGTTCACCAACGAATGTTGAAAGTGTCTCTATTGAAGTATCAGCATCGTGTCAGTCTGCATGTGATCTCTCTCTGGATTCACACCTGGAGACAGAGGCCACGACCGACTGCAGCAAGCAGGCGGAAACAAGCAGATACGCCTTGACAACGGTGACGTCTGATAATGTCAATACGAACAATAGCTCAGTGGATACCAACGCTGATCTGAAGCCACTTGACGCCCGGCACCCGCTTATGAGACCCAATAGAAAGTCTCTGTCTATCGACTTAAGGAAACTGAGTCTGTTAGAACAAACTCGGCGTCGCTCACTGCCAATGATGAGGCTGAAGAATCTGGTTAAATATCTGCCTCCCTTGACACTGTCATCTGTAGGGGTTGAAAAGGATCGCAGATTCTCTCTACATGATCATGTTGTGACAAAGGAGGAGATTCAACCTTACAGAAAGTCTCAGATAAGGATCAAATTCGAGGAGAGCCAATCGCAGTCTTTAACTTCTTTTAAACCAAACAGCGCCTGTAGCGAGAATACGAGGCTTTCCCTCGCTGAGAACATGTCCATCAATAGTTACGTAGACACACAATCCTCCGCTGTTACTGCTGATACTTCAGCTGAGTATGCCACAGTATCTGATTCATCTGTTGCTATGCTACCTGACTCATCATCGAATGCTAGCTCGCTGCCATCTTCCTCTGGGATTCTGACACCAAGTACTCGAACCCGTGTTGGTCGTGATGATGCTACAGTTGGTTCACGTGCACTATCTGCAGCAACAGATCGCGGAAACATTTCAGTTAATGTAGGACAGGACAGTGCACCTCTAGCCAGCACGGCTCAGGTACAGGAGGGGATGACAGTAGAGGGGGACAGAGATGAGAATGTTCTAGAATCTGATAAAGCGAGAATACAGACAGCCACATGTCCCAAAGTAGAGGAACTTGATCCAGACAAACCACGTGCCCAACTCTTTATGTTTGCAGAGTCAATGACTGACGAAATATTGGGAGCACTTGCTAAAGTCCTCAAGGAATCTTCTCCTTTTGATACTAGCAGAACATTTGTAGACAGACCCGAGGGACAGCAGGGTTCCCAACTGCACTCTGCTGGCACTATAGCATCTGGTATGTGGACAGACGAGAAGTCGAGGCTGCACGATACAGAAAATGTATGCCCAAACGTTGAGATTTTAGACAATTTAAAGAATTTAGAAAATCAGGGTTTGAAAAAGTTGGTTGATTTCACGCCAGGCAGAGTTGTCACTTCAAAATCTGTAGCAGTTGTGAATGGGTTCACTAAACCCGGGTCCCCTTATCGTGATAAAACCAATGAAAGGGAGACTGATTGTCATGAGAATGTTCCAACACTGTCTTCAAGAAACAATGCCGATTTAAACAGTGAGACTGTAAGCGAACCATATCAAACACAGATCTCACCAGCTGCCCAATCACCACCTCCACAAGATAGCCACTTGCCCTTACAAGACAACGATGAAGAGATCAACAACTGTGTCGATACTTTCAGAGACACCTGTGAGATTCAGACCACGGAACCAGGTGGTACAGAAGGGAAACACCCTAAGAAAGCAGGCGATGAGCAGGATAGAGATGCCAGAAGAGAGGAAGGCAGCCACTTCAGTGAGATGATAGTGGGAGGGGTGACCCTTAGACCCGTGGGTCATAGTGACAGTCTGGTTGTGCAGTTAATGAAAGCCCATCATGATTTGTGTATCACTGAGCAATCAAAGGGAAGTAAGTTTGTCAAATCCACACTAGACAGCTGCAGTCAGTGCAACACCACGCTACGCATCGACGATACGACAGTTGCAGGAACGGATCAAGCAACGGAAAACAAAGTAGTTTCAATAGTACCACTAAATTCTCCACACAAAAGCCCCAAAGCAAGAGAGATTAAGGATGTGGAAGAAAACGACTCTTCCCAAACTAGCGCCAGCGTTGCTGACCTGTTTAACGAGACAGTCGACGTTCAGGAGGGGAAAGTACTCTTCACTGCCAGACGTCACATTGACAGCCTGCAGCCATCACATACAGCAAAATACACAATCGAAGAGACTCATCACCAATCTTTACAAAGCAGAACATCTGAACCTTCTACCACAAACACTGGCACGGAGTCTAGGCAGCATGTCTCAGGCCTCTGCAGCTCAGGACAAGTCGAGCAAACGAGTTCAGAGCTTGCACAGACTACTGAGCTTCTGGCTGATACTGATAGACTCAGAATGGCAAACACAGAGTTGAGATTACGAACTGAACCATTCAGAGCTGGAGATAAAGTTGCTGAGTCCGGCGGTCAACTACAAGAAATGAACTCGTACGAATCCACCGACGACGACACACAATTGTCTGTTGACCAGCCGGAACAGCCGAGCTGTAAGGACAGCCTTCCAGTTCAAGCTGACGGTGTCATCGATCCCTCGGACCGAGCAAACATGGCTGAGTTTTCTAATCAGGGCTGCTGTAAATTGAGTGCTGCCCAGGCGAACACAGCAACCACAAATACTCCCGAGAAACGTCATCAGTTAGGTGAAGATTTGACAGAAACAGTTATCAAAGAGTCTGAAAACATGACCAGCTCTACGACGCAAGGCTGTGGCTTTGCAATCTGTAAGGAAAATATGGCTACTTTTAAACAGATGAAGTTTGTCGTTGATCGAAAAGAAAATACAGACAAGCGGATGACATCGGTAGCAAATCAGACAAGTGAAACACCATGTGATCCGATGAGGGTAGCTAACGATCTGGGAACAGACCGAGATTTTACAAGAGAAATAACAGAAAGAATGACACCGTCCAAAACGGACACAAGTCTACATCCACTGATCAATCCTTTAGACAGAGACATAACGGCAACAAGCCACATTGTCAGTGATGGGGTTAATTATCCCTACATGCATGACAAAGTCTTTTTAGCAGAGGTACCCAGCTTTCCACAGCTTGATAACTGCGGAAACAGCCAGATGTTCAATCAAGACGGTGGTTATGTAAGAGAGTCCATTTATGTCAATGTCATGGACAACCACTTGTACAGGCATTCGGTCAGGAAGGATGGCAAGAGAGACACTCTGAAGGAAGTCGCTTCCAGTGAAACCAGCACACCCATTGTTAGAGATGGTTCCCAAAATGGATCAGACATTGAATCTGATCGGGTGGCAGGGACTTTTCCAAATCTAGAGACCAGCAGCTATGAAGAAATCATTTGCATGCACTCGCCCGGTCGCAGGGATGGACACGCCAGTCGGTATTCGTTTCTTCCTGTAGAAGCAGGAGAAGACGCGGACTCGATGGCAGTGAACGTGTCGGAGTCACCCGACCACACCTGCAGCCTAGAAGAACACTCCTCACTCTCGCTGTGCTGTGGGGGACCCTTCAAGCTACCACTTACTTGTACGACCATCGACAGGAAACCAGAGAAAAAGTTCTCAAACATGTCCAGTAAACATAAAATACCCCAGTACTCTGGCCTGGGATTTAAGCTGGACACTTTCAAGCTGGAAGCTCTCCACAAGAAAGTCACCAAGAGTCAGGCTCCGGATCACGTGGTGCAGACGTTTGTAGTAAACCTGCACGAGTTAAACAGGAACTTTGCCGGCAGTCGCGAGGAGCTGCTGAAAGAACTCAAGTTCACGGAGAAGTCTGCCAGAGAAGACACTCGCCAACAACAAGGTCAAGAATCGACACCTGGAGACAAGAATGATGCTACTGTAAACCATACAAACACAGACGGTGCGTATCTGACAGATGAACTTATCGGAAACGACAGATCCGGGAAAGAGAAGTCAGTGTTATATGAGAGAAAAGTTGTTTATGAGTCGGTGAACATTTACGAGTCTGTTCTGCGGGAGCTAAAAACCCGACAAGGAGTGTGTCTAACCAACAATGTGCCCACAGACAGTGTCCAGGACGAAAGATCGACCACAAAAGCCCGACAAGAAGTGTGTCTAACCAACCAGGTGCCCACATACGGTGTCAAGGACGAGAGATGGACAACAAAAGCCAACAATTACGTCAACATCACCTACAGGTCGGATATCGACAATCATCTGTGCTCGGGAGATCTGGAGGATCAATCTGGAAATGATGACAAGAGGCAGAATGAAACAGCGAGACATCAGGTACAGTTGAAGAACAAACAGCAAGCCAGTAATGCAGCTAGACACAAACTAACCGATGCAATACCTGACGCTGAAGGATCGCTTTCTTCTACCCAACATGTGTATGAAAACATTGGTCAAATGACTGCACAAGGGAAAGTCAACTCCACCAGAGATGAAGCTATCTACCGTAACCAGACCTCTGGCACAAACAGAGCTGCATGCTCTAGTGTTCCCAGCCTAGCATCTCCTGAACATGTCCAGTCGCACACCCATCCGACTCCTCAAATAAGGACCACGTGGGTGAGCTCCACCCCTTACCTGTCAGTATGTGACAGGGTAGAGCCTAGGTCCGTCAACTGCACATCCTCCAATCCCTGTCTACCCAGATCAGAGTCGGAGTCTTTAGATCAAGGCTCATGTTATAATTCTGAACCTTATTTGAGTTTCCCCACCAACTCGGCGTCATGGGATAACTACTCACGGGGGGTGGATGTCTATGAGAAGCGATCGTCGTACGAGTCAGACAGCTCGTCGGGGCTCGTGGTACCGGGAGTCCTGAGAGACTCCACGCTCAGTGATGTCACCGACTCCTACATATTTGACGAATACTCGTACTCCAAGCAGGACCTGCAGAACCCTGGAGCTAATGGCGTAGAATCTGGCCACACTAACTTGTTGACCAGGTCTGGATGTGATGCACTACATTACCAGAACGTTGCTGCCATCAGGTCACAGCCCTTGAGTTCCCGACTGTCATTTACATCAGATGAGGATGTTGATAACAAAGCCATTGGGAGTAGCCTCGTTGGCGGTCAGCCTCGACGAAAATCTACAGTCCAGGTCTATGACTTCTCCAGGTCCCCAGAAGGGGTTCAAGTGCATCGCGCCTCCCAAACCAGCTGTCAGTCCTTCCTTGAGATTCTTGATGACCTTCCAGTGTTTGAGGACATTTTTGGAATCATGGAAGATCCTGTCTATGACGGCATCCGACCTACTATGGACAAACGCCGTGAGAACACACAATCGTGTGTGACGCATACCCGTCCCTCACATCGGTCGAACAGACGAAGGGCAGCCAGAGTCACATTCTATGAGGGACACAATCTGACGGAGGTAGCTGACGATTTGAGCCCTCACAGTCAGGAGGATTCCAATAATACTGGTCTGAAGAGAATCACCGTCTCCACTTTAGCAACCATAGGACTCGGTGTCAAAGAACTTGTCAGGGTATTTCATGTGCCATTTCAGTGTTGTCGCAGTGGCCGAAAGGATATACCCCGGGTAAGCCATGTGTATGTGTGTGCGTGTGAGTGTGTGTGTGTGAGTGTATGAGTGTGTGCGTGTGAGTGTGTGTGCGTATATGGGTATATGTGTGTACGAAAGCTTTGAGTTGTCTACCTTGTTGGATGTCATATATCTGTCAATGTGGGAGAATTGATTGTTACTGTTGCTGTTTCCCCCAACAGATTGTATGCCACCCCCCCCCCCCACCAGACTGTATGTTTCCCCCCACCAGATTGTATGTTCCCCCCACCCCAAGTACCACTTGTTCTTTTATATTTTGGGCATCACTAAAAACTTAATTCGATTTCCTAGTTGCATGTCATTTCCTACGTTTCTGCACCATGCCTAAGGTTAAGTATACATAGCAGTTGACAGTTATCATGTTTAGTATGTTGTGTATCTTTCTAGCTATCGAAAAGGTTATCATCTTCTTGAAGATATGTTAGGTTATTCTTATTCCTTTTACGATTTATAGTTGACATCTTCGATCCTCTATTTGTGCATGCCCACGATCATTAGATATTTGTTCTAGTGTCTATGTTTCTACAGTGTCGTTGACTGTGGTCGCTTCTCTTCATTATTAACTATCATGATCTGTTCTGTTTGTTTGCTTGTTTGTTCTATTATTGCCCAGACATATTCGTGTTTAGTGTTCTATAGATAAAACAATTCATGGTGACCTCATCGTAACCTCCACAACGTGTTAAATGTCCATGACTGGCTTCCATACACACAGACAGGATCTGGGGAATCTTCTCCACAATATTGAGTCTGAACCGTTAACAAATAACTGAGAGATACTATCACTATGCGATCGTTCTACTGGTTAAAGGTCAGGCGGTCAGGCAGCGTTGAGCTGCCAGGAAAGCGGCGACGAGTGGGCCAGATCGATGTCAAGTGTGCCTGTTTAGCGTTGCAGTGGCCGCTGGGAGACTTTTACTTGGAAATGTTACCCAAACTGAACACATTGCCGCCCTATGCTGGCAACTCGACACATTGCTACACTTAGCTGGCAACTCCACACATGGCTACACTTAGCTGGCAACTCCACACATTGCTACACTTAGCTAACTACTCGACACATTGCTACACTTAGCTGGCTACTCCACACATTGCTACACTTAGCTGGCTACCCCACACATTGCTACATTTACCCGGCTACACCACACATTGCTACACTTAGCTGGCAACACTACACATTGTTACAATTAGCCGGCTACACCACACATTGCTTCACTTAGCTGGCTACTTCACACATTGCTACACTTAGCCGGCTACTCTACATCTTGCTACACTTAACCAGCTACTCCACACATTGCTACACTTCGCTGGCTAATCCATACATTGCTAGACTTAGCTGGCAACCCCACACATTGCTACATTTAGCTGGCTAATCCATACATTGCTACACTTAGCTAACTACTCCATACATTGCCACACTTAGCTGGCTACCCCATACACTGCTACATTTAGCCGGCTACACCACACATTGCTACACTTAGCTGGCTACCTCTCACAATGCTACACTTAGCTGGCTACACCACACATTGCTACAATTAGCCGGCTACTCCACACATTGCTACACTTAGCTGGTTACCCGACACATTGCCAGACTTAGCTGGCTACCCCATACATTGCTACACTAAGCTGGCTACCCCACACATTGCTACACTTAGCTGGCTACCCTACACATTGCTACACTTAGCTGGCTACCCCATACATTGCTACACTAAGCTGGCTACCCCACACATTGCTACACTTAGCTGACTACCCCACACATTGCTACACTTAGCTAGCTACCCCACACATTGCTACACTTCGCTAACTACCTCACACATTGCTACACTAAGCTGGCTACCCCATACATTGCTACACTTCACTAACTACCTCACACATTGCTACACTTAGCTGGCTACTCCATATATTGCTACACTTCGCTAACTACCTCACACATTGCTACACTTAGCTGGCTACTCCATACATTGCTACACTTCGCTAACTACCTCACACATTGCTACACTTAGCCGGCTACTCTACATCTTGCTACACTTGGCCGGCTACCCGACACATTGCTACACTTAGCCGGCTACCCCACACATTGCTACACTTAGCTGGCTACCCCATACATTGCTACACTTAGCCGGCTACCCCACACATTGCTACACTTAGCCGGCTACCCCACACATTGCTACACTTAGCTGGCAACTCCACACATTGCTACACTTAGCTAGCAACTCCACTCTGTACCTCCATATTCTCTGTGTTGGTTTCAGGGCTCAGTTTTTTGGAGAACAGACCCCCTCCTGCCTCCCACAAACTCCCCCCCCCCTTTCCTCCTCCCAACAAGCATGTCGTAAGAGGCGACTAATTAAAAATGTTTCCTTTAAAGTTTAAATGCACGCGCCATCAAGGAACTGAGCCTCCCACCGCATCAGTGGTTGACCTTTTCAAGGGACAGAAAGAGCAGAATGTTTTATATATGGGCATCACACAGGACAACCAAACAATCGTTCTCTGACAACAAATGCAGAAGTTCCCTCACCCACCTCTCAACTCTTTCAACACACACTCTTGCAGAAGTTCCCTTACCCACCTCTCAACTCTTTCAACACACGCTCTTGCAGAAGTTCCCTCACCCACCTCTCAACTCTTTCAACACACACTCTTGCAGAAGTTCCCTCACCCACATCTCAACTCTTTCAACACACACTCTTGCAGAAGTTCCCTCACCCACCTCTCAACTCTTTCAACACACACACTAATGCCTGTTCCCTCACCCACCTCTCAACTCTTTCAACACACACACTAATGCAGAAGTTCCCTCACCCACCTCTCAACTCTTTCAACACACACACTAATGCCTGTTCCCTCACCCACCTCTCAACTCTTTCAACACACACACTAATGCAGAAGTTCCCTCACCCACCTCTCAACTCTTTCAACACACACACTAATGCCTGTTCCCTCACCCGCCTCTCAACTCTTTCAACACACACACTAATGCAGAAGTTCCCTCACCCACCTCTCAACTCTTTCAACACACACACTAATGCAGAAGTTCCCTCACCCATCTCTCAACTCTTTCAACACACACACACTAATGCCTGTTCCCTCACCCACCTCTCAACTCTTTCAACACACACACTAATGCCTGTTCCCTCACCCACCTCTCAACTCTTTCAACACACACACTAATGCCTGTTCCCTCACCCGCCTCTCAACTCTTTCAACACACACACTAATGCCTGTTCCCTCACCCACCTCTCAACTCTTTCAACACACACACTAATGCAGACGTTCCCTCACCCACCTCTCAACTCTTTCAACACACACACACTAATGCCTGTTCCCTCACCCACCTCTCCAATCTTTTAACACACACACTAATGCATGTTCCCTCACCCGCCTCTCAACTCTTTCAACACACACACTAATGCCTGTTCCCTCACCCACCTCTCAACTCTTTCAACACACACACTAATGCCTGTTCCCTCACCCGCCTCTCAACTCTTTCAACACACACACTAATGCCTGTTCCCTCACCCACCTCTCAACTCTTTCAACACACACACACTAATGCCTGTTCCCTCACCCACCTCTCAACTCTTTCAACACACACACTAATGCAGACGTTCCCTCACTCGACTCTCAACTCTTCCAACACACACACTGCATGTGTTAGTAGTGGAAAGATAAGTAACAATTGCACGGTGCTAGCACAGAGTCAAAAAACAATGGCACAATGATGTCGCAGAGTTAAATAACAAAGGCACGGTGCTGGCACAGAGTTAAATAACAATGGCACGGTGCTGGCACAGAGTTAAATAACAACCAGGCCGTGTTGAAAGAGTTAATAGCTAAAGCCAAGAAGAAAAGCAATAGGACAGGGAAAGATGTAACCGCCTGCAATCTTGATTGTGTATTCTGTTTCTCGACATAAAGACATGTACAATCTTCCACAAGTTGGGATTTCCGTTTCTGTGGTAAGCAACTTTTGATACTGGCGATCTTTCACAGAAAGAGGACGGACAAGTGGAGAGGGGCTAGAGATTTATGGTGTCCGAGTTTTCTATTACGAGACAGAAGCAGCGAAACGTTTAGATGGTCTGGCATGTTGCCACATCTATTGATTTGTTCACGAGACGGAACTTTGGAGAGTGGCAATGAAAGGGGGTTTTACAGTATCTTCGGAGCGGATAAAAAGTTCTTCCTGCTTTATAGAGGGGCACGGGACGGGGGCAGAGCCCAGGGTGGGAGCATGCGAGGTGGTTCAGAGAAGGACCCCAGGAATGGGTTCCGTTGTATTGGAGTGTTGGTGTCTACGTAGTAGTCCACAGAAAAGCAGAAAATCACTTGAAGACATAAACACACACTCACCAACTGTTCGCTGGGTAGAATCTTGGCAAAGTCCGGCAGTTGTGTTCCCGCCATTTCCTGTAATGTGCCATACAGATCCTGCTTTTATTTTTCCTGTCTTATTGCTACTGTTATAGTACAGGCCCGGCCGAGCTATGAACAATATACCGTGTCCTGGTTTGCAACAAAAGCCCCAGCTTGCTGCCTTGTATGTCGTATCGCACATCGAAATCTAAGCATTTTAAAAGGCATCGAGTTTTTAATAGAAAAATTCTCTTTATGATTTCAACTTTCAGCTATCGCTAAGCCTCTTGTAGACATTTCATTGATTGGCTGCGCGAGAAGGCGATCCTACAAATAAAGTTATGCTGTAAAATGAGGTAGATAGTCACTCAGTCATATGTCGAGGTGGACAGACATATGTCGAGGTAAACAGACATATGTCGAGGTAAACATTCACTCAGCCTTATGTCGAGGCAGACAGTCACTCAGACATATGTCCAGGTAGACAGTCACTCAGTCATGTGTCGAGGTAGATAGTCACTTAGTCATGTGTCGAGATAGATAGTCACTCAGTCATATATTGAGGTAGATAGTCACTCAGACATATGTCGAGGTAGACAGTCACTCAGTCATGTGAAGAGGTAGATAGTCACTCAGTCATATGTCGAGGTAGACAGTCAGGTCATCTGTCGAGTCAGACAGTCACTTAGTCATATGTCTAGTATATTTCAGTATTTCACTATGGATACCTGGCATGCTGTAGGGTAAACAAAGGTGCTGGTACTCACCACAAAGTCTCTATTACAGTAACACTGATACAATAATGGCTACAGAAAGTGCCGGTACTCACCAGAAAGTCTCTATTACAGTAACACTGATACAATAATGGCTACAGAAAGTGCCGGTACTCACCAGAAAGTCTCCCTTACAGTAACACTGATACAATAATGGCTACAGAAAGTGCCGGTACTCACCAGAAAGTCTCTATTACAGTAACACTGATACAATAATGGCTACAGAAAGTGCCAGTACTCACAACAAAGTCTCTATTACAGTAACACTGATACAATAATGGCTACAGAAAGTGCCGGTACTGTGTACTGTTAAGTATCGCCACACAAAAAAGCACCTGCGACGACCCAGCAACCACGCGGCGTCAGTGTGACATGATGTCTAGCTGGCTTGCACACTGACAAAGTGATCGTGAGTTTGAATCCCAAAAAGGACACGTATTTAAAAAAAATGATTTTGTTTCTAAGTCGATCCAGAGTAAGTTGGATACCAGGAAATAATATGGGAAGTAAATGCGGCGCTCATTGCATGTACGCAATATGTACATTAGGGAGACGGGGTTGAGGTGGGGTTGAGTAGGGAGATTTTCTTTACCATCTGGCGGTTTAAGACCCTTTTGGTCACCTCCAGGAGTATGACGTATGCAGCGATAAACCTACATTTTCTAGATCAATTGGCAATTGGTCGGTGATGTGGTCAACATAACACCGGCCGCTTTTACTTCCCAGGGCATTTACCTGGTACCCATTTAAGGCTGACCCGACCGGGGAGAAAGGCGATTCTCCCAAAAAAAAATTCAGCACTGTTTGGATTTGAACCAACGACCTTGGGGTGAGCAGACAAGCGTCTAGTGGCCACACGACGGTGGCTCCTCCCTCACGTAGCTACCGAAACAAGTCGGGTCAGTAATAAGGAAGTCACAGACTTCTTCTTCTTCACGTTCACCGGCTGTGAACTCCGGCGGAAGTTCTGGTTGTTCGTCCACTTCTGGACTGCGGTCCTGTTCCAGAATCTGAGTGTTGCGTGTGCATCCGTTTGACAGATCTGTATGCAGACTGTTGGTTTCTTGCCTCCTTGCAGATGCACTCCGACTTCGAAGGAAGCTCCCAATTAGTCGACTCTTACGACATGCTTTTGGGTAGGCAGTGGGTCTATTCTTGTTTTCCCATAGCAGGGCCCCGGAACCCACACGGGGGAGTCACAGACTAAAGCTCCTGTTGATGTCTGTCGAGGAAGGGACATCACTAGGAATTGAACACTTCAACGAACAGGTATGGGTTACGTCCCTTGGTAGAAGAATTTTAAAGCTGCAGTTTCATAGCACAGGAAGAAAAGGCGGCCGGCCTGATGTAGACCACATCATCCGTGGAACAGGAGTCTAGCCTTTTGTGCCCCATGCGGCTCTGACGTGTAACGGGACTTTTACTTACTTGAATTCAACAGTGCCAGACAGAGTTCCCTTAGGACACGGCCTGCCGAGCTGTGGTTGCCAGCTATATTAGTCTTAGTTTTAATCTTAGTCTTAGTTTTAGTCGTAGTCGTAGTCTTAGTTTTAGTCCTAGTCGTAGTCTTAGTTTTAGTCTTAGTCGTAGTCTTAGTTTTAGTCTTAGTCGTAGTCTTAGTTTTAGTCTTAGTCGTAGTCTTAGTTTTAGTCTTAGTCTTATGTTTTGTCGTAGTCGTAGTCTTAGTTTTAGTCTTAGTCATAGCCTTAGTTTTAGTCGTAGTCTTATATTTTCTCGTAGTCATAGTCTTAGTTTTAGATTTAGTTTTAGTCGTAGTCTTAGTTTTAGTAGTAGTCTTAGTTTTAGTCATAGTCGTAGTCTTAGTTTAAGTTGCAGTATTAGTCTTAGTCTTAGTTTTAGTCATAGTCGTAGTCTTAGTTTAAGTTGCAGTATTAGTCTTAGTCTTAGTTTTAGTCATAGTCGTAGTCTTAGTTTAAGTTGTAGTATTACTCGTAGTCTTAGTTTTAGTTGTATTATTAGTCTTAGTCATAGTCTTAGTTTTAGTTGTAGTCATAGTCGTAGTCTTAGTTTAAGTTGTAGTCTTAGTCGTAGTCTTAGTTTTAGTTGTAGTATTAATCGTAGTCTTAGTTTTAGTTGTAGTATTAGTCGTAGTCTTAGTTTTAGTTATGGTATTAGTCTTAGTCATAGTCTTAGTCGTTGTCGTAGTCTTAGTTTTAGTCTTAGTCTTAGTCGTTGTCTTAGTCTGAATCGTAGTTTTAGTCTGAATCGTAGTCTGGGTCTGAATCGTAGTCTTAGTCTGAATCGTAGTCTGGGTCTGAATCGTAGTCTTAGTCTGAATCGTAGTCTTAGTCTGAATCGTAGTCTTAGTCTGAATCGTAGTCTGGGTCTGAATCGTAGTCTGGGTCTGAATCGTAGTCTTAGTCTGAATCGTAGTCTTAGTCTGAATCGTAGTCTGGGTCTGAATCGTAGTCTGGGTCTGAATCGTAGTCTTAGTCTGAATCGTAGTCTTAGTCTGAATCGTAGTCTGGGTCTGAATCGTAGTCTTAGTCTGAATCGTAGTCTTAGTCTGAATCGTAGTCTTAGTCTGAATCGTAGTCTGGGTCTGAATCGTAGTCTTAGTCTGAATCGTAGTCTTAGTCTGAATCGTAGTCTTAGTCTGAATCGTAGTCTTAGTCTGAATCGTAGTCTGGGTCTGAATCGTAGTCTGGGTCTGAATCGTAGTCTTAGTCTGAATCGTAGTCTGGGTCTGAATCGTAGTCTGGGTCTGAATCGTAGTCTGGGTCTGAATCGTAGTCTGGGTCTGAATCGTAGTCTTAGTCTGAATCGTAGTCTGGGTCTGAATCGTAGTCTTAGTCTGAATCGTAGTCTTAGTCTTAGTCGTAGTCTGGGTCTGAATCGTAGTCTTAGTCTGAATCGTAGTCTTAGTCTGAATCGTAGTCTGGGTCTGAATCGTAGTCTTAGTCTTAGTCGTAGTCGAGGTTTCAGCTTCAGTCGGGTCACTCCCATACTTGTTCCGTTCCTGTGCCAGTGAAAACCAACCATACTGAATACAACGACACAACCACTACACAAATGTTTGTCTGTGTGTGTGTGTCTGTGTGTATGTCGCTCTGTGTCTGTGTGTCTCTACGTCTGTGTGTGTCTGTGTGAGTCTGTGTGTGTAAGTGTGTGTGTATATATGTGTGTCTGTGTGTGTGTCTGTGTGTGTCTGTGTGTGTGTTTGTGTTTATATGTGTGTCTGTGTGTGTGTCTGTGTGTATGTATGTGTGTGTCTGTGTGTGTGTGTGTGTCTGTGTGTGTGTGTGTGTGTGTGTGTGTCTGTGTGTGTATGTTTATACATATCTATAGAAAAAAAAAATCATATTTTTCCGATGTTGAAATCCCTAAACTCGGAAACTACTGAAGCGATTGCTTTCAAATTTGCAAACAACGTTGCCTTCGACTCCAAGCGTGATTTGTTGTCAGAAAATCGCACAAGCCACGAACGACGTAGCTCCAGCAACGTTCAAATCATTATTTGTTTCGTTGCCGGTCCTGATTTTTTTAAATGATTGGCTATTTTTGGCTGCCGAAATCTTATTGAACTTTGCATAATTATATAATTACATTTCCACTATCTGATCGAGTGTTTGGTAGCCTAGTTGGTAATATATCTGACCTAAACTCTTCAGTCTTCGGTAGTACAGTTTTAAGTAATCCATCCTTCACGCGGGTGACCGGTGTTCGATTCCCTACTGGGTGATAATTGTTCTTTTTCCCTTTAAAGGGTGGTTGCCACGTTGTATTGTGAGTTACAGTTAGGCTGCGATACCTGCGCCTTTCGCCCAAAGACATCCGATTTCAGTTAAGTCATAATTAGCCTCCCCGCGACGCTTTTCGATCAACAACTATTCGATGATGACAGAAACTGTTACCAAAGACGGCTTACAGTCCAGTTTAGTTTGGGTGGACACGGATGCCAAGGTCAGTTAAAAATCGATTCTTTGAAGAGGGAGAGATGACGGGTGCAGGGTATTTTTCCCCCATTCGTAAGTATAGTGTACTTTTCACTGTGGGTTCCATCACTGGTTACGTGATGAAGTTTTTTTTTTCTATGTCGGGGGCAACATTATACTAAATAGTCCGTGGTGACAGCATGCGGCGCTAACTCCTCTTTTCTACACCAACCCACACAGACTGTAGTGACATTTTTTGTTGTTGTTCTTGTTGTTGTTGCTGTTGTTGTTGTGATGGTGGTGGTGGTGGCAGTAGTACTGGTACTGGATGGGTGATGTGGTAGCTGTTACACTGGCTACATTTACTTCTCTCTACAAGTTAATGCTACCTATTTAAGTCTGGGTGGACACGGATGCCAAGCTCAATTGAGTTACAATATTTCGTCACACGGTGACTTTCCCATCCTTTGAAGAGGAGGATATGAGTGGGGAAGGGGGTGGGGAGGTTATGTCAGACACAGCTAGCTGAGAGAGCTTAACATGTTATTTTAACGTTCTTATTTCTTAGCTATTTATATTTTAAAAATTTCGCCAGGTGATGATTTTTCAATCCTTCGGAGAGGGAAATATGATTGGGGGGGGGGGGGGGTAAGGGGGGTTATGCCAGACACAGTTAGCTGAGAGAGCTTAAAATATTATTTTACAGTTCTCATTTCTTACCTATTTCTATTTTAATAATTTCGCCATCGATGATTTGTCAATCCTTCAGAGAGGGAGATATGACTTCGCAAGGTGATGATTTTTCAATCCTTCGGAGAGGGAGATATGACTGGGTCGAGGGAAGAGGGGGGGGGGGGAGGGGGTAATATGACAGACACTGTCAGCTGAGAGCTATTTTCTTTCCTTTTCATTTCAGCATTCTGGGCCACAGCAACGCATGTACCCGGCCACGCGTTGCTGTGGCATAGTTTGGCTAAATGGAAATAAAAGAAAATAGAAAACGCACGTGTCTAATACAATCATTGTCTGCTCAGATATAGAGATAGTCTTTGATCCCCGCCCACCACCACAACTAAATCCACCTACTACTCTCTCCCTCATCAAAGGTTTTTGGAAAAGAAAGACAATGGAAATCGCAGGTGTCTAATACAGTTAATGTCGCAATCATTCTCTGCACGGATATAGCGATAGTCTGTTTTTCCAACTTTAGAACACTAATAGGAGCTTTAGTAATTGTAACACGGTAGTGAATTGAAACAGTGTAATATTCTGTACCACATACCCCCCCCGTCCCCTCTCCACCGACTCTGCTCTCAAGTTTGAAAATCACTGAACTGTACAACTGACATTGACATACGCTGTCCATCTTGGAATAATAGGGAGCAGGAATTGTAAAAGTAGTGAAAAAAAAAAAAAAAAAAAATAGGGCTAGTGTAGGTATATTACCACATGTGTTTACAACTACAATGCTATCTTGTGTTACCATCGTGAAGTAGACAGAGAGTCGTGAGCCAGAAGATTTGGTTCCGCATGGCTAGTGCTGTCGCCACAGACTGGTCGGTTAGGATGTATAATTTCACTTGCCGAACAGAGAAGAAACGCCCATAACCTTACCGGCGGTCTTCACATGAGAGCACTATGGTGATAACAGCCCTGGTTGTAACAACTATTACTGCTGCTGCAACTTTAAGTGGGTAAAGCAGTTACGTGGTGACTTAAAAGCTCTCTCAGTTAATAGTTTGCCCCCCCCCCCCCTCTCCCCCTCGCCCCAATTCACCGACAACTCTTTCCCTCATTGAAGTAGTTGGGAGAAAGAAAAAAAAACACTTGAAAAGCAAACGAACACAGGAAAAAACACCATAATTAGGAAATGAACGCCATTGTAAACAGCACAGCTTAAAATTCCAACACAGATGAAATAACTAAATCTAAATGAAAATAAATGAAAATCTATAAAATTTCAGCGTAACCATGCAATCGGAAAGTTTAACAATGCAATCATAAGTATGCGAAATGGTCAAATTTAATTATCAAATGGTTTACCCATTCACTTGTTTTGTTTTTTTTTTAATATTAAGGCAACATGGCTAGTGCTGTCACCACGGCAAAGCAGATGAGGATATTATTTTAGTCCGGGGCAAAAAAAATATTTAACGACTGCGGATTCGAACCCAGGTCTACCGCACATGAACCCAGTGTTCTAACCATTCGACCAAGCAGCCACTTAATCGGAACAACGAAAAGAGAACTCAACTATTAGACATGTGAGTCCATACTACTGTGTCGCGATTAAAACACAATTCAAAACCGCAGGCAATTGTTTTCTCGTAGACAGATACTCCAGATATATTAATGAAATAGAAATCGCACGTGTCTAAGACGGTTAATGAAGTTAATGTCGCAGTCACTGTCTGGGCCGACGTCGAGATAGTCCTTGATTGCCCCCCCCCCCCCCCCCCAATCGAAGGTTGTTTGAAAAAAAAAACACAAAAATTAGAAATCGTGTTTAATATGGTTATTGTGGCAAATATAGAGATAGTCTTGTTTGCTGTTGCCAACGACCTACTCTATGTATTAGTATTAGAGAAGGCGTTGGCTGCACGTAACTCGCCGGCGAATGGTAAATACGGCGCATGCGCAATTACTAACGTGGCTATAATTAGAAATCACTAAAGTTATAAATATTAGTTGCGTATATTTCTGCATAAATTGTGGTCACCTATCTCTAACAGTGACAGGTTGAATTTCAAACCACGACAGTTCAAAATCCGGTATCACAACAAACATATCCTGAAAATTTCAGCTAAATCGGTTCAGTAGTTTCCGAGTCTATAGGGGTGAAACAAACACACAAACATTGATTTTTATGGAATGGCGATGGTGTTCAATGCTGAATCATGATCGCCTACAGTTTCCGGCATGGCACATACGAATGATGATGATGATGATGATGAATTGATTGAGCAAGCCAGTTAGATGTATTTAACCAGATAAATTCTCAGTATAAAATTACCTCGTATTTCACCAGATAAATCCTTAAAAAAAATAATATATTTAACCAGGCTTAATCCTTAGTATACATGATGTATCAGCCAGCTTAATCCTCCGTATAAAATAAACTCTTATTTCACCGGATAAATCCTTAATATAAATAATAAATTTAACCAGCCTAATCCTCAGTATTAATGGTGTATTTAACCGGATAATTCCTCGATACAAACAATGAAACGCGCATTACATCTGTCATTTCCCTGCCAACTCTACAGCATAAGGCGGCCATGTATTCACGTGTTCCAGTTCGACCCCCCTGTTGTCTGGAAGCAATCCTCGACCCACCGACCCAGGATCCCATGTGTTCTATGTGATGGCAGCCGATAGTCGCCTCTGCGATGGAAATATCGACACACGAGTCCCAACCTTTGGCAAAGTTGTAACAGAACAAGGGATATTGATCGCTGGCTGTGCACGATAGACACCCGATCAGTAAAGGTAGGGATGAGGAGGGTATAACCAGGGCAAGAAAATACGATTGTGTGCATGCATTTCTCTCCATCCCTGCAACTGAGCGCATCGCGTCATCTAAAGCTGCATGTGTGAGTGCATGGCCGGACGTTTTATTGTTCGCGTCATCAACTATTGCGCGCAGTTTCTGGTGTTAACAAAGTGTCTCTGGTGATTGTATTGGATCTATGTATGGTTACAACATAGAAGCAGTTAGACGTTCTTTGACTGGTGTCAGCTGACATACGGGAATTCGGTCATACAAAAAATTGTGTTTGTTTTTGTGTTCATTGGAGGGAGATCCCCGGTTCTGATGCAATCAACAATCTGATTGGCTGGCAAAATGAAGCGCAGGCTGACCTCTTTGCTTCGGTTTGGAGCCAAACGATTTAAGGTAGGCTTGTGGGGGTCTCTGTTTCATGGGGTCGTTGCTTCATGGGGTCGTTGCTTCATGGGGCCGCTGCTTCATGGGGCCGCTGCTTCATGGGGTCGCTGCTGTTGTGTGACTGTGTGTAAATGTGTGTGTGGGCGCACGCGCTGTGTCGGAAATAGGGTGAGTTCCACGATAACCTCCCCAACCAAACTAGGTCACGTTTCATTCATACATTTTTTAGACTCCTGTGCTCTTCGGAAAGGGGGAAAAGGGGAGAGGGGGGGGGGGGGTTCATGTTGCCGCTATGTTGTTTCATTTCGGGCTTGTCTTGCATTAACGTTTTTCTTTCGAGAAAGAGAATACCTGTGACAGAGTTTGCAGCACTGTCTAGAGGGATTGTGTGTTATACCCAGTTTCTAAACGTTTTTGTAGTGCTTAAATATACAACACGCGATATCTACGTAGTGTGCGAAGGTCGGGTGACTAAAAGGTCGACCAGTCACAAGTGAGCTAGTGCGTATTTGGGCGGTCGGTGGGAAGATTATCGGAGAACTGACCGGGACTTGGTGCCCATCAGTGCAGCGGCAGTGAAACATGATGTGGTACGTTTCAGTGTCAGAAAGCCTTAAACATCAGATACGCTCCCCTCCCTCCGACACTGATGATCCATGGTGCTGCCTTCCATCCCCCCCCCCCACACACTGATGATCCATAGTGCTGCCTTCCATCCACACACACTGATGATCCATGGTGCTGCCTTCCACCCCCCCCCCCACACTGATGATCCATGGTGCTGCCTTCCATCCCCCCACACTGATGATCCATGGTGCTGCCTTTCCATGGTGCTCCCCCCCCCCTTCACTCCCCACACTGATGATCCATGGTGCTGCCTTCCATCCCCCCCACACTGATGATCCATGGTGCTGCCTTCCATCCCCCACACTGATGATCCATGGTGCTGCCTTTTATCTGCCCACACTGATGATCCATGGTGCTGCCTTCTATCTCCCCACACTGATGATCCATGGTGCTGCCTTCTATCTCCCCACACTGATGATCCATGGTGCTGCCTTCTATCTCCCCACACTGATGATCCATGGTGCTGCCTTCCATCCCCCCACACTGATGATCCATGGTGCTGCCTTCCATCCCCCCACATTGATGATCCATGGTGCTGCCTTCCATCCTCCCACACTGATGATCCATGGTGCTGCCTTCCTTCCTCCACATTGATGATCCATGGTGCTGCCTTCCATCCCCCCACATTGATGATCCATGGTGCTGCCTTCCATCCCCCCCACACTGATGATCCATGGTGCTGCCTTTTCCCCTCTCCCCCCACACACTGATGATCCATGGTGCTGCCTTCCACCCATCTATCCCCCACACTGATGATCCATGGTGCTGCCTTCCCCCCCACCCCACACTGATGATCCATGGTGCTGCCTTCATCCCCCCACACTGATGATCCATGGTGCTGCCTTCCATCCCCCCCCCCCACACTGATGATCCATGGTGCTGCCTTCATCCCCCCACACTGATGATCCATGGTGCCCCACCCCCCCCCACTGATGATCCATGGTGCTGCCTTCTATCTCCCCCCCACTGATGATCCATGGTGCTGCCTTCTTTCTCCCACACTGATGATCCCCCTTCTATCTCCCCACACTGATGATCCATGGTGCTGCCTTCTATCTCCCCACACTGATGATCCATGGTGCTGCCTTCCATCCCCCCACACTGATGATCCATGGTGCTGCCTTCTATCCCCCACACTGATGATCCATGGTGCTGCCCTTCCATCCCCCACACTGATGATCCATGGTGCTGCCTTCTATCCACCCCCACACTGATGATCCACGGTGCTGCCTGATTCCAATTGATGTCCCCTACCCCCACACTGATGATCCATGGTGCTGCCTTCTATCCCCCCCCACACTGATGATCCATGGTGCTTGCCTTCCTGATCCCCCCACATGATGATCCATGGTGCTGCCTTCCATCCCCCCACACTGATGATCCATGGTGCTGCCTTCCATCCCCCCACACTGATGATCCATGGTGCTGCCTTCCATCTCCCCACACTGATGATCCATGGTGCTGCCTTCTATCTCCCCACACTGATGATCCATGGTGCTGCCTTCCACTCCCACCCCTGCCCACCCCACACTGATGATCCATGGTGCTGCCTTCTATCTCCCCACACTGATGATCCATGGTGCTGCCTTCTATCTCCCCACACTGATGATCCATGATGCCTTCTCCCACACATGATGATCCATGGTGCTGCCTTCCACCCCCACACTGATGATCCATGGTGCTGCCTTCTATCTCCCCACACTGATGATCCATGGTGCTGCCTTCCACCTCCCCCCCCCCACACTGATGATCCATGGTGCTGCCTTCTATCTCCCCACACTGATGATCCATGGTGCTGCCTTCTATTTCCCCACACTGATGATCCATGGTGCTGCCTTCCACCCCCCCCCCCCCACACTGATGATCCATGGTGCTGCCTTCCACCCCCCCCCCCACACTGATGATCCATGGTGCTGCCTTCTATCTCCCCACACTGATGATCCATGGTGCTGCCTTCCACCCCCCCCCCCCCCCCCACACTGATGATCCATGGTGCTGCCTTCTATCCCCCCACACTGATGATCCATGGTGCTGCCTTCTATCTCCCCCCCCCCATCCCACACTGATGATCCATGGTGCTGCCTTCCATTCCCCCACATTGATGATCCATGGTGCTGCCTTCCATCCCCCCCCCCCATTGATGATCCATGGTGCTGCCTTCTATCCCCCCACACACTGATGATCCATGGTGCTGCCTTCCATTCCCCACACACTGATGATCCATGGAGCTGCCTTCCATTCCCCACACACTGATGATCCATGGTGCTGCCTTCTATCTCCCCACACACTGATGATCCATGGTGCTGCCTTTCATCCCCCCTTTTATCAGTAATTTCTGAGAACGATTAGTAACTTCTATCAGTCATGTCTGAGAACGTTCAGTAACTTGTATCAGTCATCTCTGAGAACGATTAGTAACTTTTATCAGTCATGTCTGAGAATCATCAGTAACTTGTATCAGTCATGTCTAAGAACCGTCAGGTAACTAGTATCTTTCATATCTGAGAACGATTAGTAAATTGTATCAGTAATATCTGAGAACGATTAGTAACGTGTATCAGTCATATATGAGAACGTTTAGCAACTTGTATCAGTTATGTCTGAGAACGATTAGTAACTTGTATCAGTCATGTCTGAGAACCATCAGTAACTTGTATCAGTCATGTCTGAGAACAATCAGTAACTTATATCAGTCATGTCTGAGAACCATCGGTAACTTGTATCAGTCATGTCTAAGAACCGTCAAGTAACTAGTATCTTTCATATCTGAGAACGATTAGTAAATTGTATCAGTAATATCTGAGAACGATTAGTAACGTGTATCAGTCATATATGAGAACGTTTAGCAACTTGTATCAGTTATGTCTAGGAACCATCAGTAACTTGTATCAGTCATGTCTGAGAACCATCAGTAACTTGTATCAGTCATGTCTGAGAACGATCAGTAACTTATATCAGTAATGTCTGAGAACCATCTGTAACTTATATCAGACATGATTAAGAACGATCAGTAACTTGTAGCAGTCATGCCTGAGAACCATCAGTAACTTGTGTCAGTCATGTTTGAGAACTATCAGTAACTTGTATCAGTCATATCTGAGAACGATCAGTAACTTATATCAGTAATTTCTGAGAACCATCAGTAACTTATATCAGTCATGTCTGAGAACCATCGGTAACTTGTATCAGTCATGTCTAAGAACCGTCAAGTAACTAGTATCTTTCATATCTGAGAACGATTAGTAAATTGTATCAGTAATATCTGAGAACGATTAGTAACGTGTATCAGTCATATATGAGAACGTTTAGCAACTTGTATCAGTTATGTCTTAGAACGATTAGTAACTTGTATCAGTCATGTCTGAGAACCATCAGTAACTTGTATCAGTCATGTCTGAGAACGATCAGTAACTTATAAAAGTCATGTCTAGGAACCATCAGTAACTAGTATTAGTCATGTCTGAGAACGATCAGTAACTTGTATCAGTCATGTCTGAGAACGATCAGTAACTTATATCAGTAATGTCTGAGAACCATCTGTAACTTATATCAGACATGATTAAGAACGATAAGTAACTTGTAGCAGTCATGCCTGAGAACCATCAGTAACTTGTGTCAGTCATGTTTGAGAACTATCAGTAACTTGTATCAGTCATATCTGAGAACGATCAGTAACTTATATCAGTAATTTCTGAGAACCATCAGTAACTTATATCAGTCATGTCTGAGAACGATCAGTAACTTGCATCAGTAATGTCTGAGAACGATCAGTAACTTGCATCAGTAATGTCTGAGAACGATCAGTAACTTGTATCAGTCATTTATGAGAATGATTAGTAACTTATATCAGTCATGTCCGAGAACGTTCAGTAACTTGTATTAGTCATGTCTGAGAACCATCAGTAACTTGTATTGTATCAGTCATGTCTAAGAACGATTAGTAACTTGTATCAGTCATTTCTGAGAACCATTATTAACTTGTCGAGAACGATTAGTAACTTGTATCAGTCATGTCTGAGAACGATTAGTAACTTGTATCAGTCATGTCTGAGAACGATCAGTAACTTATATCAGTCATGTCTAAGAACGATCAGTAACTTTTATCATTCATATCTGAGAACGATCTGTAACTTTTGTCAGTCATGTTGGAGAACGATTAGTAACTTGTGTCAGTCATGTCTGAGAACGATCAGTAACTTGTATCAGTCATGTCTGAGAGTGATCAGTAACTTGTATCAGTCATGTCTGGGAACAATCAGTAACTTGTATCAGTCACAGTTGAGAACGATCAGTAACTTGTATCAGTCATGTCTGAGAACGATTAGTAACTTGTATCAGTTATGGTTGAGAACGATTAGTAACTTGTATCAGTTATGGTTGAGAACGATTAGTAACTTGTATCAGTTATGGTTGAGAACGATTAGTAACTTGTATCCGTCATATCTGAGAACGTTTAGTAACTTGTATCAGTTATGTCTGAGAACGATTAGTAACTTGTATCAGTCATGTCTGAGAACCATCAGTAACTTGTATCAGTCATGTCTGAGAACAATCAGTAACTTATATCAGTCATGTCTGAGAACCATCGGTAACTTGTATCAGTCATGTCTAAGAACCGTCAAGTAACTAGTATCTTTCATATCTGAGAACGATTAGTAAATTGTATCAGTAATATCTGAGAACGATTAGTAACGTGTATCAGTCATATATGAGAACGTTTAGCAACTTGTATCAGTTATGTCTTAGAACGATTAGTAACTTGTATCAGTCATGTCTGAGAACCATCAGTAACTTGTATCAGTCATGTCTGAGAACGATCAGTAACTTATATAAGTCATGTCTAGGAACCATCAGTAACTTGTATTAGTCATTTATGAGAACGATCAGTAACTTGTATCAGTCATGTCTGAGAACGATCAGTAACTTATATCAGTAATGTCTGAGAACCATCTGTAACTTATATCAGACATGATTAGGAACGATCAGTAACTTGTAGCAGTCATGCCTGAGAACCATCAGTAACTTGTGTCAGTCATATGTGAGAACTATCAGTAACTTGTATCAGTCATATCTGAGAACGATCAGTAACTTATATCAGTAATTTCTGAGAACCATCAGTAACTTATATCAGTCATGTCTGAGAACGATCAGTAACTTGCATCAGTATTGTCTGAGAACGATCAGTAACTTGAATCAGTCATATATGAGAATGATTAGTAACTTATATCAGTCATGTCTGAGAACGTTCAGTAACTTGTATTAGTCATCTCTGAGAACCATCAGTAACTTGTATTGTATCAGTCATGTCTAAGAACGATTAGTAACTTGTATAAGTCATTTCTGAGAACCATTAGTAACTTGTCGAGAACGATTAGTAACTTGTATCAGTCATGTCTGAGAACGATTAGTAACTTGTATCAGTCATGTCTGAGAACGATCAGTAACTTGTATCAGTCATGTCTAAGAACGATCAGTAACTTTTATCATTCATATCTGAGAACGATCAGTAACTTATATCAGTAATTTCTGAGAACCATCAGTAACTTATATCAGTCATGTCTGAGAACGATCAGTAACTTGCATCAGTATTGTCTGAGAACGATCAGTAACTTGAATCAGTCATATATGAGAATGATTAGTAACTTATATCAGTCATGTCTGAGAACGTTCAGTAACTTGTATTAGTCATCTCTGAGAACCATCAGTAACTTGTATTGTATCAGTCATGTCTAAGAACGATTAGTAACTTGTATCAGTCATTTCTGAGAACCATTAGTAACTTGTCGAGAACGATTAGTAACTTGTATCAGTCATGTCTGAGAACGATTAGTAACTTGTATCAGTCATGTCTGAGAACGATCAGTAACTTGTATCAGTCATGTCTAAGAACGATCAGTAACTTTTATCATTCATATCTGAGAACGATGTGTAACTTTTGTCAGTCATGTTGGAGAACGATTAGTAACTTGTGTCAGTCATGTCTGAGAACGATCAGTAACTTGTATCAGTCATGTCTGAGAGTGATCAGTAACTTGTATCAGTCATGTCTGGGAACAATCAGTAACTTGTATCAGTCACAGTTGAGAACGATCAGTAACTTGTATCAGTCATGTCTGAGAACGATTAGTAACTTGTATCAGTTATGGTTGAGAACGATCAGTAACTTGTATCCGTCATATCTGAGAACGTTTAGTAACTTGTATCAGTGGAATTTTTTTTTTTTAATTTGTGTGCGGTCACAGTATGACATTCTCCGTTACTTATAACAATTTGCCTTTCTGATTTGTTTCAACCTTTAGGCGATAGATCTGATTTGTTTCAACCTTTAGGCGATAGATCTGATTTGTTTCAACCATTAGGAGTACAGATCTGATTTGTTTCAACCTTTAGGCGATAGATCTGATTTGTTTCAACCTTTAGGAGTACAGATCTGATTTGTTTCAACCTTTAGGCGATAGATCTTATTTGTTTCAACCTTTAGGCGATAGATCTGATTTGTTTCAACCTTTAGGAGTACAGATCTGATTTGTTTCAACCTTTAGGCGATAGATCTGATTTGTTTCAACCTTTAGGCGATAGATCTGATTTGTTTTAACCTTTAGGAGTACAGATCTGATTTGTTTCAACCTTTAGGCGATAGATCTGATTTGTTTCAACCTTTAGGCGATAGATCCGATTTGTTTCAACCTTTAGGCGATAGATCTGATCTGTTTCAACCTTTAGGAGTACAGATCTGATTTGTTTCAACCTTTAGGCGATAGATCTGATTTGTTTTAACCTTTAGGAGTACAGATCTGATTTGTTTCAACCTTTAGGCGATAGATCTGATTTGTTTCAACCTTTAGGCGATAGATCCGATTTGTTTCAACCTTTAGGCGATAGATCTGATCTGTTTCAACCTTTAGGAGTACAGATCTGATTTGTTTCAACCTTTAGGCGATAGATCTGATTTGTTTCAACCTTTAGGAGTACAGATCTGATTTGTTTCAACCTTAACTCGATCAGGTTGATATTTTTCAACCTTCAGGCGATCACATCTGATTTGTTTCAACCTTCAGCCGATCAGATCTGATTAACTGATTTAGGGCCTGTGCTCAGCTGTGGCAAAATCAGCATTAGAAATCTGACCCGATTACTTTCAGAAACAGACAGACACAGCTATTGTCTATTGCTCCTCCCATAAATGATTCCTCTCTGACGGTCCCTAACGCCGACTGGGAATCTAAAGCTTTGCTGTGCTGCTTGTCTTTTGTGGGAGTCGGTGTGCATCAGGAACTCGTCGATAGACCCCAGCATTGATCTCACCACCCGTATACAGAGACTAGCTGGAGTGCACTAGAGCGGAACAAAAAGGTCTCATGTTGCCAAGGAACGACAGCCACACACAACTCTGGACACCGTAGATAGGACAGAACTAACATGGCGGCAAAAGTCTGCTGTGGATTTTTCCTTTTCCCATTTCCCGAGCAAGAGAAAGGGTCGCATCAGATCAGCGTCTATGAAAATAGGGAACCCATACTGTGTCGGGTCTTACTCCTGTGGCGGATCTTCTAACATCTTCTAAGCTGTCATGGTATCTGTTGTGGCCGCGTTCTTATCAGAGTTGAAAACTATTTGATCTGCTATTTCTCAGTGAATCTAGTACAAGCTATTCTTCCCCCTGTTCTAATCACGTCTCAAGGCGTATAGGGGTATATGGGAATATCGCTCAACATTTGTACAGATCATCGGCATTAGGTGCGTAATGTGGTCAGCATTGTGCCGGCCGTAATTACTTCCCCAGGACAGCCATCTTGGTACCCATATTAGGCTGGGTGGGCCTGCGACGCCTCCACAGTCTGGTAGTATCATAACAACCGCACATGAAACCGCACATACCAACTAAAAATACTGCTGTAATTATATTTTATTGAGAAGATTTCGGATTAGTGAAGTGACGTGCTCTCCCATGCCAGTTTGTGTGTGTAATGATGATAAATGATTTGAAATTAGTGAAGTGACGTGCTCTCCGATGCCATTTATGTGTGTAATGATAAATGATTTGAAATTAGTGAAGTGACGTGCTCTCAAATGCCAGTTTGCGTGTGTAATGATGATAAGTGATTTGAAATTAGTGAAGAGACGTGCTCTCCCATGCCAGTTTATGTGTGTAATGATGATAAATGATTTGAAATTAGTGAAGTGACGTGCTCTCAAATGCCAGTTTGCATGTGTAATGATGATAAGTGATTTGAAAATTAGTGAAGAGACGTGCTCTCCCATGCCAGTTTATGTGTGTAATGATGATAAATGATTTGAAATTAGTGAAGTGACGTGCTCTCAAATGCCAGTTTGCGTGTGTAATGATGATAAGTGATTTGAAATTAGTGAAGAGACGTGCTCTCCCATGCCAGTTTATGTGTGTAATGATGATAAATGATTTGAAATTAGTGAAGTGACGTGCTCTCAAATGCCAGTTTGCGTGTGTAATGATGATAAGTGATTTGAAATTAGTGAAGAGACGTGCTCTCCCATGCAAGTTTATGTGTGTAATGATGATAAATGATTTGAAATTAGTGAAGAGACGTGCTCTCCCATGCCAGTTTATGTGTGTAATGATGATAAATGATTTGAAATTAGTGAAGAGACGTGCTCTCCCATGCCAGTTTATGTGTGTAATGATGATAAATGATTTGAAATTAGTGAAGAGACGTGCTCTCCCATGCCAGTTTATGTGTGTAATGATGATAAATGATTTGAAATTAGTGAAGAGACGTGCTCTCCCATGCCAGTTTATGTGTGTAATGATGATAAATGACTATGATTGTGCTGATAAATTATTGATGATGACAAACAACGGTTTACTTTCTGATCGTCCTACACACGGGAGCAGCAAATAAACGAGGTCTATTTTCATAGGATGGCCAATTGAGCACACAGCCCTGTCTTACAAAGGTATGTGTCTGCATGTTTCCGTGAGTACACTGGAACTTACACAGAGAACATGGCACACCTTGTCGTACAGCAACAGTGAGTGCTGTAACACAGAGAACACGGCACACCTTGTCGTACAGCAACGGTTGGCGCTGTAACACAGAGAACATGGCACACCTTGTCGTACAGCAACGGTTGGCGCTGTAACAGAGAACATGGCACACCTTGTCGTGCGGCAACGGTTCGTGATGTGACAGAGAACATGGCACACCTTGTCGTGCATCAACGGTTAGCGCTGTAACACAGAGAACATGGCACACCTTGTCGTGCATCAACGGTTAGCGCTGTGACAGAGAACATGGCACACCTTGTCGTGCGGCAACGGTTCGTGATGTGACACAGAGAACATGGCACACCTTGTCGTGCGGCAACGGTGAGCGCTGTGACACAGAGAACATGGCACACCTTGTCGTGCGGCAACGGTTAGCGCTGTGACAGAGAACATGGCACACCTTGTCGTGCGGCAACGGTTCGTGATGTGACACAGAGAACATGGCACACCTTGTCGTGCGGCAACGGTTCGTGATGTGACACAGAGAACATGGCACACCTTGTCGTGCGGCAACGGTTCGTGATGTGACACAGAGAACATGGCACACCTTGTCGTGCGGCAACGGTTCGTGATGTGACACAGAGAACATGGCACACCTTGTCGTGCGGCAACGGTTCGTGATGTGACAGAGAACATGGCACACCTTGTCGTGCATCAACGGTTAGCGCTGTAACACAGAGAACATGGCACACCTTGTCGTGCGGCAACGGTTCGTGATGTGACACAGAGAACATGGCACACCTTGTCGTGCGGCAACGGTGAGCGCTGTGACAGAGAACATGGCACACCTTGTCGTGCGGCAACAGTGAGCGCTGTAACACAGAGAACATGGCACACCTTGTCGTGCGGCAACGGTGAGCGCTGTGACAGAGAACATGGCACACCTTGTCGTGCGGCAACAGTGAGCGCTGTAACACAGAGAACATGGCACACCTTGTCGTGCGGCAACAGTGAGCGCTGTAACACAGAGAACATGGCACACCTTGTCGTGCGGCAACAGTGAGCGCTGTAACACAGAGAACATGGCACACCTTGTCGTGCGGCAACGGTTAGCGCTGTGACAGAGAACATGGCACACTTTGTCGTGCGGCAACGGTTAGCGCTGTGACAGAGAACATGGCACACTTTGTCTTGGGGCAACGGTGAGCGCTGTGACAGAGAACATGGCACACCTTGTCGTGCATCAACAGTGAGCGCTGTGACAGAGAACATGCACACCTTGTCGTACAGCAACGGTGAGCGCTGTGACAGAGAACATGGCACACCTTGTCGTGCATCAACAGTGAGCGCTGTGATACAGAGAATATTATTGCAGCGTGGGAACGCCCACACTGACAACAGTGGTGCTTATTTTAAAGACGACAGACATTGTTAAATAAAGATATCTAAATTAGCTGTCGAAAAATCGATGTAGAAACGGTTTGTTTACAAGTGGTGAGCTATGGAACATTATACACACACACACACACACACTCACACGCACGCACGAACGCGCGCACGCGCGTATGTGGGCGGACAGTGGTTGCTGAAATCGATACTGGCGGCGTATGTGTGGCGGAGAGGTAACTCCAGGTGTTTCCAAGGAGCTGTTATGGAAATGAGGGTCGCTGGTGAAGGTATCTGATAATGACATGTGTGCCAGCAATCAGTAGATGCTAATTGTGCTTGCTGTAGTGGTGGCCTCGTGCAAGAGGCAAGTAGCCAACATCGTAGGTTGCACAAGTTCAAACAGCAGCAGTTTGGCAGGGAATAGTCATAGTCTCATTGTGTTTCCTTGTCGTGTGTCTACTCCATTATATGTCAAATAACGTTTCTTCCTTGTCGTGTGTGTACTCCAGTACATGTCAGATAACGTTTCTTCCTTGTCTTGTGTGTACTCCAGTACATGACAGATAACGTTTCTTCCTTGTCGTGTCTGTACTCCAGTACATGACAGATAACGTTTCTTCCTTGTCGTGTGTGTACTCCAGTACATGTCAGATAACGTTTCTTCCTTGTCGTGTGTGTACTCCAGTACATGTCAGATAACGTTTCTTCCTTGTCTTGTTTCTACTTGATTATATGTCAGATAACGTTTCTTCCTTGTCGTGTGTGTACTCCAGTACATGTCAGATAACGTTTCTTCCTTGTCGTGTCTGTACTCCAGTACATGTCAGACAACGTTTCTTCCTTGTCGCGTGTGTACTCCAGTACATGTCAGACAACGTTTCTTCCTTGTCGTGTGTGTACTCCAGTACATGACAGATAACGTTTCTTCCTTGTCGTGTGTGTACTCCAGTACATGACAGATAACGTTTCTTCCTTGTCGTGTGTGTACTCCAGTACATGTCAGATAACGTTTCTTCCTTGTCGTGTGTGTACTCCAGTACATGACAGATAACGTTTCTTCCTTGTCGTGTGTCTACTCCAGTACATGTCAGACAACGTTTCTTCCTTGTCGTGTGTGTACTCCAGTACATGTCAGACAACGTTTCTTCCTTGTCGTGTGTCTACTCCAGTACATGACAGATAACGTTTCTTCCTTGTCGTGTGTGTACTTTAGTACATGCCAGATAACGTTTCTTCCTTGTCGTGTGTCTACTCCAGTACATGACAGATAACGTTTCTTCCTTGTCGTGTGTGTACTTTAGTACATGCCAGATAACGTTTCTTCCTTGTCGTGTGTCTACTCCAGTACATGACAGATAACGTTTCTTCCTTGTCGTGTGTGTACTTTAGTACATGCCAGATAACGTTTCTTCCTTGTCGTGTGTCTACTCCAGTACATGCCAGATAACGTTTCTTCCTTGTCGCGTGTGTACTCCAGTACATGTCAGACAACGTTTCTTCCTTGTCGTGTGTCTACTCCAGTACATGTCAGATAACGTTTCTTCCTTGTCGTGTGTCTACTCCAGTACATGTCAGATAACGTTTCTTCCTTGTCGTGTGTCTACTCCAGTACATGTCAGATAACGTTTCTTCCTTGTCGTGTGTCTACTCCAGTACATGTCAGATAACGTTTCTTCCTTGTAGCGTGTGTACTCCAGTACATGTCAGACAACGTTTCTTTCTTGTCGTGTGTGTACTTTAGTACATGTCAGATAACGTTTCTTCCTTGTCGTGTCTGTACTCCAGTACATGCCAGATAACGTTTCTTCCTTGTCGTGTCTGTACTCCAGTAAATGTCAGATAACGTTTCTTCCTTGTCGTCTCCTCCGCTTTCCTCTTCTTCATTGTAGTTGGTTGTTCTTCGTCGCATCTACAGTCGTTCTCACATACACACACACACACACACGCACGCACGCATGCACACAGACAGACAGACAGACAGACAGACAGACAGACAGACAGACAGACAGACAGACAGACAGACAGACAGACAGACAGACAGACAGACAGACAGACAGACAGACAGACAGACAGACAGACAGACAGACAGACAGACAGACAGACAGACAGACAGACAGACATTCATACATGCATACACACAAACACACACGCACACGCAGGTGGAATGGAATAGACTGGGAGTCCTATGTGACATATATTGACACACTAGTACATTGAAGGAATAGACTGGGAGTCCTATGTGATATGTGTGGACACACTGGGACATTTAAGGAATGAATGAACATCCTTGTATGCCCAGAGAAGGAGACAAGTGTCACCAGTCTCTCGTCCACACACAGAGGAGGAGACAAGTGTCACCAGTCGCTGGTCTACAACACAGAGGAGGAGACAAGTGTCACCAGTCTCTCGTCCACACACAGAGGAGGAGAAAAGTGTCACCAGTCTCTCGTCCACACACAGAGGAGGAGACAAGTGTCACCAGTCTCTCGTCCACACACAGAGGAGGAGAAAAGTGTCACCAGTCTCTCGTCCACACACAGAGGAGGAGACAAGTGTCACCAGTCTCTCGTCCACACACAGAGGAGGAGACAAGTGTCACCAGTCTCTGGTCTACAACACAGAAGAGGAGACAAGTGTCACCAGTCTCTGGTCTACACACAGAGGAGGAGACAAGTGTCACCAGTCTCTGGTCTACAACACAGAAGAGGAGACAAGTGTCACCAGTCTCTGGTCTACACACAGAGGAGGAGAAAAGTGTCACCAGTCGCTGGTCTACACACAGAGGAGGTGACAAGTGTCACTAGTCGCTGGTCTACACACAGAGGAGGAGACAAGTGTCACCAGTCTCTCGTCCACACACAGAGGAGGAGACAAGTGTCACCAGTCTCTCGTCCACACACAGAGGAGGAGACAAGTGTCACCAGTCTCTCGTCCACACACAGAGGAGGAGACAAGTGTCACCAGTCTCTCGTCCACACACAGAGGAGGAGACAAGTGTCACCAGTCTCTCGTCCACACACAGAGGAGGAGACAAGTGTCACCAGTCGCTGGTCTACACACAGAGGAGGAGACAAGTGTCACTAGTCGCTGGTCTACACACAGAGAAGGAGACAAGTGTCACTAGTCGCTGGTCTACACACAGAGGAGGAGACAAGTGTCACTAGTCGCTGGTCTACACACAGAGGAGGAGACAAGTGTCACCAGTCGCTGGTCTACACACAGAGGAGGAGACAAGTGTCACTAGTCGCTGGTCTACACACAGAGGAGGAGACAAGTGTCACTAGTCGCTGGTCTACACACAGAGGAGGAGACAAGTGTCACTAGTCGCTGGTCTACACACAGAGGAGGAGACAAGTGTCACTAGTCGCTGGTCTACACACAGAGGAGGAGACAAGTGTCACTAGTCGCTGGTCTACACACAGAGGAGGAGACAAGTGTCACTAGTCGCTGGTCTACACACAGAGGAGGAGACAAGTGTCACTAGTCGCTGGTCTACACACAGAGGAGGAGACAAGTGTCACCAGTCGCTGGTCTACACACAGAGGAGGAGAAAAGTGTCACCAGTCGCTGGTCTACACACAGAGAAGGAGACAAGTGTCTCCAGTTGTTGATCTCACACCCTCCCCCCCCCCCCCCACCCCCCGCAGACTATTTTCCACAACTCATGTTGTCGTTTTGCACACCTACAGTGACAAACATTGTCCTAGCATTTATGTAGAAGATGACGGTGATGATGAAGATATTTTTGGGGATGATATGACGCTTCCGTTGACTGATGACGATGCTGACGTTTATGTTACCGTGTGTGGCATACGCTTTATGTACGCTCAATATTTCATATGTTACCTGTTAAGTAAATACTATAAAATTATCGATCACTTTCCCGCGAAGAATAATTTATGCGTTCAGGTGCGCACGTGCATCTGTTGTGTGGAAGATGGCCTTGTTTGATATCGAGGCGACCAATCAAAGAGCCTGTAGCGAGGCCGAGCCGTGGCACTAGAGCCCACAGATGTGAGGCCCTCACGCGCAACTTGCCGCGGTTTGAGTCAGTCAGTAGCCACAAAACAGCCGATATCATTGCAGCCACTGAGTACTGTTCACTCGACGCTCGTGTTGATATATCGTGGATATGAAGGTAGAATCGAACAGGCTGATAACACGCCTCTCGCCCACACGCTACCTGTTTATTTGTGTCAATCTGTCTCCGCCGTTTATATTTCAAGTGAGACCACATTTACAAACACAGACAACAAACTGTGCAACAGCGTGGATTATATGTTTTCTGCGTTGTTTAAACACTTTACACTGGATGTTTAGATACTACATTGGTGTAGTCATTTGTGTAGTGTATTACTTTACTGTAAGACATCGACATCTTAGACATCACGATGACACTGCCATCTGGAGTCGATCTCGTTTTATTTAACGCTGTATAAGTTTGACAAAGTGCACTGTTTCCATGGTGTCACCGGATGTTGATCATTTCCCGTGATCTAGTTGTCTAGACTTTATTTTAAAATCATAACTTCGAACTGACCATCTCACGACAGGGTCAAGTCAGTCCATTGTAATGCTACAAATCGCTTATTGTATGTTGAAGAAATCACAAATATATGTTATTTGTATCAGCTGAACGAAGTCAGCTGTTCTAGAACTCCAAACTTTGAAGCGTATACTATTGTCACATTTGAATATCTCAGTCAGCTGTTCAAGAACTTCAATCTTTGAAGCGTATACTATTGTCACATTTGAACATCTCATCTGTGTTAATTCACCTAGGCAGTATTTGCAATTGTAGAATAATTTTCTGTGGCCCAGTTAGCTTCCACCTTGAGTCATCTGTTGTTATTGCCCTCTGAGCTACCAGCCGGGCCACGCCACAAGGAAGATATTCAAAGCTGTTTCTGACCCGAGATCTTCTGACCTGGAGGTAGCGCACATTTCCTTGGCCATTCCTGTAAATTCATTTCGATATTTTGTTTACGGAATCCCGTGAAGGATCAATCTGCGTAGATAGCCTGAGCGGATTACTTGTCTGCAGCCTCTTGGCCAGTCCATGAAGACCATCATGGATATCTTCTGTTTTCGAGCTGCCAAGAAGAGAAGCAGCCGTAGCTCCAGCGGCAGTCAGCGAAAACCCAAGAGGAATGTCCTCGCCAGGTTATTCAACTTTCGTAAGGTCAAGGTAAAACACATTATATATTAGTGTTCATTTCTCTGAACTACATCTGACGTTGATTTATTTCTCTTAACTTCCTGGAACGTTTTGTTTCTCTGAATTACCTCAGACGTTTAGTTTCTCTGAACAAATTTGGGCGTTTTCTTTCTCTGAAATTATGTGGACGGTTTGTTTCTCTGAACTACCTCAATGTTTGAACACTTTGTTAAATACCTTGCCTTCATATTCTCTACTCCAGCCGTTATTTGCACCCTGCGCGAGTTCAAAGGTTTTCTATGACATAGAATTAATGTGAACGTCAAATGTATTTGAATGTATCACAAGTGGCTTTACATGAACAGATTAGCAGGGCGAGGGGGCCTTCACTGAAGGTGCCCCCAGCACACAGATTAACTGGGGCACTTTAATCATGGGGCCCTTGGGTAAGTCCATGGGGCCCTTGGGTAAGTCAATGAGGCCCTTGGGTAAGTCCATGGGCCCTTGGGTAAGTCCATGAGGCCCTTGGGTAAGTCCATGGGGCCCTTGGGTAAGTCCATGATGCCCTTGGGTAAGTCCATGGGGCCCTTGGGTAAGTCCATGAGGCCCTTGGGTAAGGCCATGAGGCACTTGGGTTAGTCCATGAGGCCCTTGGGTAAGTCCATGAGGCCCTTGGGTTAGTCCATTAGCCCATTGGGTAAGTCCATGAGGCCCTTGGGTAAGTCCTTGAGGCCCTTAGGTAAGTCCATGGGGCCCACACGTTAGGAGACAATGGGTCCAGGTCACTGGCCACGTTCTGACGAAATCGACAAGTGGCGCCTGAGCTGACATTGCACTGACAGTGGCACCTGAGCTGACATTGCACTGACAGTGGCACCTGAGCTAACATTGCACTGACAGTGGCACCTGAGCTGACATTGCACTGACAGTGGCACCTGAGCTGACATTGCACTGACAGTGGCACCTGAGCTGACATTGCACTGACAGTCACAGCTGTTGCAAATGTTTTCTTCTGAATATAGTTGTGATATGTTCTGAAGGAGAAATAGAGCGAGATGTATAGGCTCTGCCTTGAGGGGGTTCAGACGCCACGTTTGATACTGGTCTCATCAAAAAACATAGGACTGGCACCAAGCAGTCAGACGTTATGGTATGGTAATAGGGTCTTAGCGTTACCAGTCCGGCCTCATTAGTTCATCACCAGTGCAACATCACCAGTGCAACATCACTAGTGCAACATCACTAGTGCAACATCACCAGTGCAACATCACTAGTGCAACATCACTAGTGCAACATCACCAGTGCAACATCACTAGTGCAACATCACTAGTGCAACATCACCAGTGCAACATCACTAGTGCAACATCACCAGTGCAACATCACCAGTGCAACATCACCAGTGCAACATCACTAGTGCAACATCACTAGTGCAACATCACCAGTGCAACATCACTAGTGCAACATCACCAGTGCAGCCTCCCCAGTGTAGCCTCATTAGTGCAGCCTCACCAGTGTAGCCTCATTATTGCAGCCTCACCAGTGTAGCCTCATTAGTGCAGCCTCACCAGTGTAGCCTCATTAGTGCAGCCTCACCAGCGTAGCCTCATTAGTGCAGCCTCACCAGTGTAGCCTCATTAGTGCAGCCTCACCAGTGTAGCCTCATTAGTGCAGCCTCACCAGTGTAGCCTCATTAGTGCAGCCTCACCAGTGTAGCCTCATTAGTGCAGCCTCACCAGTGTAGCCTTATTAGTGCAGCCTCACCAGTGCAGCCTCATTAGTGCAGCCTCACCAGTGTAGCTCATAAGCAGCATCAGATGAGACTGTTGTGGAACTTGGAGAGACAGCTGCCAACAGTGTAGTCAACATGTTGGGATAGACACAGCTGACACAAACATATGTACCACAGTGCTCGCTGATACACAAACATATGTACCACAGTGCTCTCTGATACACAAACATATGTACCACAGTGCCCGCTGATACAGAAACATATGTACCACAGTGCTCGCAGATACACAAACATATGTACCACAGTGCTCGTTGATACACAAAAATATGTACCACAGTGCTCGCTGATACACAAACATATGTACCACAGTGCTCGCAGATACACAAACATATGTACCACAGTACTCGTTGATACACAAACATATGTTCTACAGTGCTTGTTGATACACAAACATGTGTACCACAGTGCTCGTTGATACACAAACATATGTTCTACAGTACTTGTTGATACACAAACATGTGTACCACAGTGCTCGTTGATACACAAACATATGAACCACAGTGCTCGCTAATACACAGAACGGAATGACACGGTGCCGACCACCTGTGTGTATAGTTCTATCGTGGTCTCTTACACGATTCTGGGAGATTGTCTACTCTGTTCATTGATCTTCACTGAGACAAATCGCCCGACAGGCAATATCCCTGGGGTATGACCACGTCATCGATCATCGGCGGAAAACGTTTCATGTCCTGTAATCGATGTCAGCATCAATATCTGATCAACTTCAACTTCTTTCTTGTGTGTGTGTGTGTGTGTGTGTGTGTGTGTGGGTGGGTGTGTGTGGATGTATTTGTGTGTGTGTGGGTAGGTATGTGTGGGTGTATGTGTGTGGGTGTATGTGTGGGGGTGTGCTTGGGTGTGTATGGGTGTGTGGGTGTTAGTGTGTGTGTGGGGGGTGTGTGTGCGTGCGTGCGTGTGTGTGTGTGTTTGTGTGTATAATCGCTCTCTGATTTAAACCGACAGACAAGTTCTTGTAATAAACTTGACTGTTTTTAGGAATTCTCTTTTAGCTTTGAGTGATAAACTCAGTGGGCCAGTATTTCCTTCTAAATGGGATGAACAAGGGACAGTCTTGCAGGAAATGTTCTGTAGTCTGCACACATAGCCCACAAGCGCACAAACATGAACTACTTAGACGAAGCCTGTGCATATGCTGGTTAAGTTTGTTATGTCCTGTCCTGAGACGTAGGACAATGACCTGCCCATGTCGGTCAAGTAAGTGGTAGTCATCTCTGGCCGGACTCTGTTCACTTCTAATGGCCTGGATGGCCCTTTTGTTCTCTTAGTATGTTACTGCATTCTCTTCCTGTGAGTCTCTCTAAAGTCTGAACTACACAGCTTGTGAATCTCTTTAATGTTTATCCTACACAACTTGTGAGGCTCTCTAATGTCTGTCCTACACAACTTGTGAATCTCTCTAATGTCTGTCCTACACAACTTGTGAGTCTCTCTAATGTCTGTCCTACACAACTTGTAGGCTCTCTAATGTCTGTCCTACACAACTTGCGAGGCTCTCTAATGTCTGTACTACACAACATGTGAGGCTCTCTGTCTGTCCTACACAACTTGTGAGGCTCTCTAATGTCTGTCCTACACCACTTGCGAGTCTCTAATGTCTGTTCGGCACAAATTTGGAGACTCTCTAATGTCTGTCCTACACAACTTGCGAGGCTCTCTAATGTCTGTCCTACACAACTTGCGAGGCTCTCGTCTGTCCTGCACAACTTGTGAGGCTCTCTAATGTCTGTCCTACACAACTTGTGAATCTCTCTAATGTTTGTCCTACACAACTTGTGAGGCTCTCTAATGTCTGTCCTACACAACTTATGAGTCTCCCTAATGTCTTTCCTACACAACTTGTGAGTCTCTCTAATGTCTGTCCTACACAACTTGTAGGCTCTCTAATGTCTGTCCTACACAACTTGCGAGGCTCTCTAATGTCTGTACTACACAACATGTGAGGCTCTCTGTCTGTCCTACACAACTTGTGAGTCTCTAATGTCTGTCCTACACCACTTGCGAGTCTCTAATGTCTGTTCGGCACAAATTTGGAGACTCTCTAATGTCTGTCCTACACAACTTGCGAGGCTCTCTAATGTCTGTCCTACACAACTTGCGAGGCTCTCGTCTGTCCTGCACAACTTGTGAGGCTCTCTAATGTCTGTCCTACACAACTTGTGAATCTCTCTAATGTTTGTCCTACACAACTTGTGAGGCTCTCTAATGTCTGTCCTACACAACTTATGAGTCTCCCTAATGTCTTTCCTACACAACTTATGAGTCTCCGTAATGTCTTTCCTACACAACTTATGAGTCTCTCTAATGTCTGTCCTACACAACTTGTGAATCTCTCTAATGTCTGTCCTACACAACTTGTGAATCTCTCTAATGTCTGTCCTACACAACTTGTGAAGCTAATTGGTCGATAGTTTGTAGCCTGGATCTTATTGGTTTGGGTCTTGTCTGTATACTTGAGGCACCAAACCTTTCTCCCAGCTGACACCGAAAACTTCTAGCAGTTTTACTTTAGCAGTTGATCACAGATTGATCAGGATTTCATTGCTGATTTCATCTGGACCTGCATACTTTAAAAAAAAAAATTCAGCCTGAAAATGGGTTATTCTGAAGTGACCCAGGGTTAAGGGCTTCCTCGTAGAAGCGTGAGTATTTGTCTGTCTCTCCTTTGTTTTTATTTCTTTTTTTTATTTCTCCCAGCTGGTCCTCATTAAGGGTCAGGTGCTTTTCAGCAGTGTATGTTCTGGCAAACAAATCTGCAGCTTGTTTTCCTCTGAAGATTTTGTCACCATCACTTAGTGTGATGTCTTGGAGAGAAACTTTTTCCATTGAATGATTCAGCTAATCTCGAGTTATTTCACTACTCTCCAGAGTTTCTTGCCATCTTTCTCAAGCTTTAGGGCTGCTTTTTTTTTTTGGGGGGGGGGGGGGGGGGGGGGGGGGGGGGGGGGGGGTATGCCCAGCTTTTCCGTTTTTCTTCAAGTTTAGTTCTCTGGGACGCTACTACAGTATTTTCCGTTTGATGTGGTTGTCATGTGAAGGTTGGGATTCTGTTTTTTTTTTTTTTTTAGCCTGATTCATTGTTTCCTGACATTCCTGGAGTGTCCTGCACCAGTCAGGTCTGCAGTTGTGTCGACAATCTCTGGGGATTGCTTCTTTTGCAGCTTGAAGAATACTTCTGTTGAAATCGTGCACTGTAGCATTGATATCCCTTTTGTGTACCTTGAGAGCAGACAACAGTTTGCTTGTCCTATGTCTGTACCCTAGTTCCACTTCATGATGACCGGGCCTGTATTGACTTATACGCTCAGGACAGTTGCAACAATCGGGCGTTTCCGCTGGGGGTTGAGATCCCAACCTTCCACTGGATTGCAGGAAAGAACAGGGTCATCCACGTGAAGGTGAGGTACGCTTGAGCAAGAGAGGCTGAAAGACATTAGGAGTCTTGCATGGCGCATCATTGCTCCAGTCTCTGGTCAACAGGACTCAGTCCAGCACTGATACTTGGGCGTGGCTCTCTGTGGTATGCAACAAACATGTAGATGCAATTATCAAGTAGGTGAGACAAACATGTAGATGTAACTATCAAGTAGGTGAGACAAACATGTAGATGTAACTATCAAGTAGGTGAGACAAACATGTAGATGTAACTATCAAGTAGGTGAGACAAACAGGCAGATGTAACTATCAAGTAGGTGAGACAAACATGTAGATGTAACTATCAAGTAGGTGAGACAAACATGTAGATGTAACTATCAAGTAGGTGAGACAAACATGTAGATGTAACTATCAAGTAGGTGAGACAAACAGGCAGATGTAACTATCAAGTAGGTGAGACAAACAGGCAGATGTAACTATCAAGTAGGTGAGACAAACAGGTAGATGTAACTATCAAGTAGGTGAGACAAACAGGCAGATGTAACTATCAAGTAGATACAACATTCATGCAGATGTAACAAATATGTGGATGCAACATTCATGCAGATGTAACAAATATGTGGATGCAACATTCATGCAGATGTAACTTACAACGAGATACAACAAACAAGTAGATGCAATAAACAAGTAGATACAACAAACAAATAGATGCAGTAAACACGTAGATACAACAAACAAATAGATGCAGTAAACAAATAGATACAACAAACAAGCAGATGCAGTAAACAAGTAGATACAACAAACGGATGCAATAAACAAGTAGATACAACAAACAAATAGATGCAGTAAACACGTAGATACAACAAACAAATAGATCCAGTAAACAAGTAGATACAACAAACAGGTAGATGCAGTAAACAAGTAGATACAACAAACAAGTAGATGCAGTAAACAAGTAGATACAACAAACAAATATATACAATAAACAAGTAGATACAACAAAAAAATAGATGCAGTAAACAAGTAGATACAACAAACAAATAGATGCAGTAAACAAGTAGATACAACAAACAAGTAGATGCAATAAACAAGTAGATACAACAAACAAATAGATGCAGTAAACACGTAGATCCAACAAACAAATAGATCCAGTAAACAAGTAGATACAACAAACAGGTAGATGCAGTAAACAAGTAGATACAACAAACAAGTAGGTGCAGTAAACAAGTAGATACAACAAACAAATAGATGCAATAAACAAGTAGATACAACAAACAAGTAGATGCAGTAAACTCGTAGATGTAACAAGTAGATGTAACAAGTAGATGTAACAAGTAGATGTAACAAGTAGATGTAACAAGTAGATATAACAAGTTGTTACAAAAAGCAAGTAGAAAAGCTAAGAGGTGGACGAGAGTAGGAACATTTACTTTCATTGGCTGGTCTCGTTTTCAACAGATGTTTTATTTTAGGAGAGAGAGATCATCACAGGCTGCAAGAGTCACATCGATAGTTCAAACACCCGCTTGTGACACACCTGGCTTGTGACGACTGTTTAGGGAGCTCAGAGTGTGACGTGTGTGACGACTGGTTATGGAGCTCAGTGTGTGACGTGTGTGACGACTGTTTAGGGAGCTCAGCGTGTGACGTGTGTGACGACTGTTTAGGGAGCTCAGCGTGTGACGTGTGTGACGACTGGTTAGGGAGTTCAGTGTGTGACGTGTGTGACGACTGGTTAGATAGCTCAGCGTGTGACGTGTGTGACGACTGTTTAGGGAGCTCAGCGTGTGACGTGTGTGACGACAGGTTAGGGAGTTCAGCGTGTGACATGTGTGACGACTCGTTAGGGAGCTCAGTGTGTGACACTGGTTAGGTGCTCAGTTTGGAAGATGTGACGACTGGTTAGGGGATCATTGTGACAGGTGTCACTTGTGACGACTTGTTAGGAAGTTCAGTGTAGGACACATCTAAGGCGTGTTGGGATGCGTGGGTCACTGTTTGTGACAGCTGCCGCTGGGTATGTCACAGCTACGGCCGAGAATTGCATAGCTACGACTACGGATTTCACAGCTAAGGCTGGGGATGTCTGTGACAGCTAAGGTTGGGGATGTCTGTGACAACTAGGATTGGGATGTCTGTGACAGCTAAGGCTGGGGATGTCTGTGACAGCTAGGGCTGGGATGTCTGTGACAGCTAAGGTTAGGGATGTCTGTGACAGCTAAGGCTGGGGATGTCTGTGACAGCTAAGGCTAGGGATGTCTGTGACAACTTGGCCTGGGATGTCTGTGACAGCTAAGGCTGGGATGTCTGTGACAGCTAAGGCTGGGGATGTCTGTGACAACTAGGGCTGGGATGTCTGTGACAGCTAAGGCTAGGGATGTCTGTGACAGCTAAGGCTAGGAATGTCTGTGACAGCTAAGGCTGGGGATGTCTGTGACAGCTAAGGATTGGGATGTCTGTAACAGCTAATCCTAGGGATGTCTGTGACAACTAAGGCTGGGGATGTCTGTGACAACTAAGGTTTGGGATGTCTGTGACAGCTAAGGCTAGGGATGTCTGTGACAGCTAAGGCTAGGGATGTCTGTGACAGCTAAGGCTAGGGATGTCTGTGACAGCTAAGGCTGGGGATGTCTGTGACAGCTAAGGCTAGGGATGTCCGTGACAGCTAAGGCTAGGGATGTCTGTGACAGCTAAGGCTGGGGATGTCTGTGACAGCTAAGGCTGGGTATGTCTGTGACAGCTAAGGCTGGGGATGTCTGTGACAGCTAAGGTTGTGGATGTCTGTGACAGCTAAGGCTGGGGATGTCTGTGACAGCTAAGGCTGGAGATGTCTGTGACAGCTAAGGCTGGGGATGTCTGTGACAGCTAAGGCTGGGGATGTCTGTGACAACTAGGGCTGGGATGTCTGTGACAGCTAGGGCTGGGATGTCTGTGACAGCTAAGGTTGGGGATGTCTGTGACAACTAAGGTTGTGGATGTCACAGCCTGTTTTTTAGAATGTGACAGAGTCGGTTAATGGTTTTTGGCTAGTTCTGTGTGTAAGATGTTTAACTAGTGGTATAACATTGATTCTGCGTGTAGGTATATATGTATGTGTGTGTGTGTTGTGTAGTGTTGTGTTGTGTTGTAAAGCCCAGTGGCCAGTACGAGACTTATCTTGTGTCCTGGTCAATGCTGCAATTGTCTGTATGTGCCGTTAGATCTGGACTGCGGTAGTCGTTAAGCTAAATCGTCTGTCTATGCCGTTAGATCTGGACTGTGATAGTCGTTAAGCTGAATCGTCTGTCTATGCCGTTAGATCTGGACTGTGATAGTCGTTAAGCTGAATCGTCTGTCTATGCCGTTAGATCTGGACTGTGATAGTCGTTAAGCTGAATCGTCTGTCTATGCCGTTAGATCTGGACTGTGATAGTCGTTAAGCTGAATCGTCTGTCTATGCCGTTAGATCTGGACTGTGATAGTCGTTAAGCTGAATCGTCTGTCTATGCCGTTAGATCTGGACTGTGATAGTCGTTAATCTGAATCGTGCATGACTAGCACATGAGGACAATTTCAAAGAGTAGACAGTCAGCCTTGTACGACATAGCAGGGTCCATAATCCGTCCGCTAGTATCATGGAGGTATCAGATAACGACTGTCAAGAGATGCCTGTAGCCTGGGTTGATGACATCCATGATCGCATCGGACGTTATATCTGCAGCTGTTGCCATATAACAGTTATTACAATTAGGTTGGCATTACTGTCTGGCATAAAAAATAAGTTTTACCCCACCAGTACATCACACACAGCCATACACATCCGGTGACACAAAGTGCCACCAAGGGGATGAGGATCACCCGTGGAGAGGTCCCAGAAACCGCGTCAACCGTTAGATTTTGTTAGGGCCGCAGGCAACAACCTGGGTGGGGTTTCCAAGTAACGAAATACTGCGACACGTATCCAGACGACGATGTGGTAAAAAATTATCTCTCAAAGATGTGAATCTGCTTCCTTAGTTTTAGCATCTGAGCTGCCTTTGATAGATAGAAAATCGGCCAGCAACATAAGGAAGTCGGTGTTCACATCCCTGGCTGTCACATCTATCCACCCACCTGACAGGTGTTTTCACATATATTCCGTGAAACAGTAAGCCGATCTGTACCTTACTAGAAACTAAGGCACCGCCACAGTCACGATCCCAGCCTCATGATCGCCCCGGCCAGCGCCTCAGTCATGATCTCATGATCGCCCCGGCCAGCGCCTATGTCATGATCCCAGCCTCCAGCCTCATGATCGCCCCGGCCAGCACCTCATGATCCCAGCCTCATGATCGCCCCGGCCAGCGTCACCGTCATGATCCCAGCCTCATGATCGCCCCGGCCAGCGGTTCTGGGAAGAATAACAAAGCAAAGCCACAAGTCCCGGACTTTAGGAGAGAAAAGTACAAAGCTTTTCACGGAGGATCCGACGAGGAGGCGAGTTTTGCTGTAGGTTTAATGGGCATGACTGGGTCCAGCAGTGGAGCAGTTGAATAGGCTGCGATAATTGTTCACAGCATGAATGGTTGAGCGTGTGATGGATGGATGGATGGATGGATGGATGGATGGATGGATGGATGGATGGATGGATGGATGGATGGATGAATGGATGGATGGATGGATGGATGGATGGATGGATGGATGGATGGATGGATGGATGAATGAATGGATGGATGGATGGATGGACGGACGGACGGATGGATGGATGGGTGGACGGACGGATGGATGGATGGATGGATGGATGGATGGATGGATGGATGGATGGATGGATGAATGGATGCATGCATGCATGCATGCATGGACGGATGGATGGATGGATGCATGGATAGACGGACAGATGGATGGATGGATGGATGCACTACCCTGGAATACCTGGGTTCTGAGAATCAGTAACTTGAGAGGACTCCGTATAATTAACTTATTGCTACTTGGTTACAGTTCCAACAGTTGGAGCTGTTATCTATGTAGGTTCATGGTTTGTCTAATGTTCATGTAACTGTCTTTATGTGACTGGGGTTTTGGTTCTTGTCCTCTCTGGTTATTACCATGTATTCTTTTCTTGGCCTGAATAATAACAAGTCTCATTTGTTTGACCTGCTTCCTGTAAGAGAGTCACTTTTGTGTAACCGTCTCAAGTTTACTTTCTCCAAGTATTCATATGTCATGTACATAGTCAAGTGTTCTCGGTGTTTCCTCTACAGTACAATCTTCTTTCAACTTCCTCTAGGACTAACTTGAACAGAAGTGGGCACCAAGCAGCCCCTGATCCAAACCAGATTTTATTTGAGCAGGGAAAAAAAGTTTTCCATTCTGTCTGTATATCTTATTATATTATGCTTGTCTGCCATGCAGTCTGGTAGGTCATGCTAAGAAACTTCTTCAGCCTTCATGTAACTGTTGAGCGTTCGACAAATTAGTGTTATGTCTTCTATGATTAGACGGCTAAAAAGCTATGTAGATCAATTCTATGATTTCATTGTTTCCCCCGCTACTGTATGTCTTCAGATCATTATTTGATCTACTGTTGACCTGTTGTGCTGGAATCCCACCTGGTAGTCGCCTGATATATCTGCGGGTGTATGCTTTTAGTCTTTTCAGAAGGCAAACTACAGGGTCTTATAGCTTGCAGATGATGGTGATATTCCTCTATAATGTTCACATTTGATCTCATTGTTTACATATAACTAATTATACTGGAGTAATTTCTCTGTCCTCCAAACCTGTTTTGTCAGTTGGTGTAGCTGTAAATGTCGTGCCTGTCCCACCATCTTGTATAACTTCATCAGCAGTTTCATCGCGAGCAGTTGCCTTAATGTTTGAAGTTGTTTCACCGCAGTATTTCCTAGAACATATCTTTCAGAAATCACCAGTTCAAAGTCCGGTACGCTGTTAAGTCGAACTCGTCTTGCTGACCATGTTATGTGACCACATGTCTTGCTGACCTTCGTTTTTGACCACTTGTCTTGCTGCCCTTGTTACGTGACCACTTGTCTTGCTGACCTTGGTTTTTGACCACTTGTCTTGCTGACCTTATTATGTGACCACTTGTCTTGCTGACCTTATTATGTGACCACTTGTCTTGCTGACCTTGTTATGTGACCACTTGTCTTGCTGACCTTGTTATGTGACCACTTGTCTTGCTGACCTTGTTATGTGACCACTTGTCTTGCTGACATTATTATGTGACCACTTGTCTTGCTGACCTTGTTATGTGACCACTTGTCTTGCTGACCTTGTTATGTGACCACTTGTCTTGCTGACCTTATTATGTGACCACCTGTCTTGCTGACCTTGTTATGTGACCACTTGTCTTGCTGACCTTGTTATGTGACCACTTGTCTTGCTGACCTTCGTTTTTGACCACTCGTCTTGCTGACCTTATTATGTGACCACTTGTCTTGCTGACCTTATTATGTGACCACTTGTCTTGCTGACCTTGTTATGTGACCACCTGTCCTGGGCGGTCTGGGATAAGACATTTAAGGCCGCTTGCTAGTGCAATGGGAGACGTCGTGGTCTAGCGGCTGGGAGACGCCGTGGTCTAGCGGCTGGGAGACGCCGTGGTCTAGCGGCTGGGAGACGCTGTGATCTAGTGGATGGGAGACGCCGTGGTCTAGCGGCTGGGAGACGCTGTGGTCTAGCGGCTGGGAGACGCCGTGGTCTAGCGGCTGGGAGACGCTGTGGTCTAGCGGCTGGGAGACTCTGTGGTCTAGTGGCTGGGAGACGCCGTGGTCTAGCGGCTGGGAGACGTCGTGGTCTAGCGGCTGGGAGACGCCGTGGTCTAGCTGCTGGGAGACGCCGTGGTCTAGCGGCTGGGAGACGCTGTGGTCTGGCGGCTGGGAGACGCCGTGGTCTAGCGGCTAGATGCTTACCTGCGGATCCCAAAGTCGTAGGTTGGGTCCTGGACTTTTTTCAAAAATGATCTTGGCTTCCAGGTCGACCCAGCCTTGAGTGGGTACCAGGTGCAGTCCTGGGAAGTAAAGTCGGCGGGTGTGATGCTGACCACATCACCCACTAAGTGTCGATAAGTCTATAAAAAATAGGTCTAGCCCTATATGCCTACTATGCTTGAAGGTGTTTAGAAGGGTCATTGACTTGACTCTACTTTGCTAGTGCAATGGTTAAAATGAGTATTTACAGCCCTAACATAAAATATATCTCACCTTCTGGAGGATTGGCTCTGGTTGAATGAATGAAGGAATTCATGAACTGACATCCCTACACTCCAGACATTCCCACACGTGCTCCGGCTCCCTCTTCAAAAGCCAGAGAACAGACAATATACTATAGTAGCATTTGCAACCTGATTGAAAGTCTGTTTGCCCTTCAGTGTGGAATATCTTCAAGAGCCTCTGCTCACACCTTCGCTGAATTCGCTGTATGCATTCCCAGTCTGTTATGTTGCACGGTCCACTTAATCACAGAGAGCCTTCACTAATTCCGCTTTTCCTTCTTCTTCTTTTTCTTCTTCTTCTTCTTCTTCTTCTTCTTCTTCTTCTTCTTCTTCTTCTTCTTCTTCTTCTTCTTCTTCTTCTTCTTCTTCTTCTTCTTCTTCTTCTCCTTCTTCTTCTTCTTCTTCTTCTTCTTCTTCTTCTCGTCCTCTTTTAGAACCTGAGTGTTGCGTATGCATCCTTTTGACAGATCTGGATCATTTATGTGCAGACTGTTGGTTCCTTGTCTCTCAGGTGCATGTACTCCGACTTTAAAGGAAGCTCCCAATAAGTCAACTCTTAGGACATGTTTTTTTTTTTCGTAGGCAGTGGGTTTATGTTTGTTTTCCTTATTATAGGACCCCTGAATCCACACAGGAAAAATCCTCTTTACCATTATGTAGCTTACGACTCAGAAAAGCGACAGCAGCCACTCTATCAGCATTGTCGTTACCTTGCACACCTGAATCTCCTGGACAGAAAATCCGTGATATGCTCTTGATCAGAGTTCTATCAAGCGATGCCACCACTTTACGCACAGGACGCCGGTTTCTGTTTTCCTTAGCATACTCGGTGAGTCCATTACAATGACCTCTGGTTGTGGTGAGTCCATGACAATGACCTCTGGTTGGGCTGTGCTGCTCTTCAGCCACCACAAAGCTGCCTCCAGCTCCATTCTCATACTGTGTGCTGTGACGTCATACACGAGACTATCAGTTTACAGAATGTCCATTCGCCTTTGCAATAAAGCCCACCCACTTGTTCTACCTCTCAATGCAGACCCAAGCGTGAAATTTCAATAAATAAGTTCTTGCACTGATTCTTTTGTTTCATTAGAGCCAGTCTGAACACTTGAACGTCAATCTGAACACTTTACAGCCAAACTGAATACTTTACAGTCAATCTGAACACTTTACAGCCAAACTGAATACTTTACAGTCAATCTGAACACTTTACAGTCAATCTAAAATAACTCTATTAGCTATAATAAATAGAAACATTATTCTCGTTGACACCTGTCAACACTTTAACTAGTTCTTTACACACCTCTCTCCTTGGTCGGTCTCTGTGTGTCTGGGTCACCCTCTCCCTCTCTCTTCCCCAAACCCCCTAACTCAAGTGTTTATGTGTGTATGTGCACGCGCCCATGTGCATGTGTAACAACAGATGGAATGAGAGACAAAGAAAGTCGATAAACGAACGTTAACATTTTAATGAAGAGAACGTTACAATGAAAACTGTGTGAAGATGTATGATTCACACCTCATACACATTACACACCTGCGACAGATGTCTGTGGGGCTGCTAACGACACGACCACGCGGTAAACACAAACAGGGACCCAGGCATTAACAGCTGAGCTTTGTCCCGTTGTCGGTTTCACGTGAACGACTTGTCGCCTGCATCATTCTGTCAGGGACTAGCAACTGTATGCACAGGTTAACCTTGTCCCGGCCGCGATGTAACCTGATCTTGTAGGCAGCCAGGTTAGTAACCTGATGTTGTAGGCAGCCAGGTTTGTAACCTGATGTTGTAGGGAGCCAGGTTTGTAACCTGATGTTGTAGGCAGCCAGGTTTGTAACCTGATGTTGCAGGCAGCCAGGTTTGTAACCTGATGTTGTAGGCAGCCAGGTTTGTAACCTGATGTTGCAGGGAGCCAGGTTAGTAACCTGATGTTGTAGGCAGCCAGGTTTGTAACCTGATGTTGTAGGCAGCCAGGTTTGTAACCTGATGTTGTAGGCAGCCAGGTTTGTAACCTAATGTTGTAGGGAGCCAGGTTAGTAACCTGATGTTGTAGGCGGCCAGGTTAGTAACCTGATGTTATAGGCAGCCAGGTTTGTAACCCGATGTTGTAGGCGGCCAGGTTAGTAACCTGATGTTGTAGGCGGCCAGGTTAGTAACCTACTGTTGTAGGCAGCCAGGTTTGTAACCTGATGTTGTAGGCGGCCAGGTTAGTAACCTAATGTTGTAGGCAGCCAGGTTTGTAACCTGATGTTGCAGGGAGCCAGGTTAGTAACCTGATGTTGTAGGCAGCCAGGTTAGTAACCTGATGTTGTAGGCGGCCAGGTTAGTAACCTAATGTTGTAGGCAGCCAGGTTTGTAACCTGATGTTGCAGGGATTATTATAAACTTGATGAGGAAGATGAATGGTTTGTAACCTGGTGTTGTGGGTGGCAGATTAGTACCGTGGGGTGTTCAGTGAAATACCGATTCTACAGGTGACAGGTGAATAAAGCTGGGCTGCAGTGTGAGATGATTCAGTTTGTACTGCAGGTGGCAGGTAGAATAATGACATATTATTGCCGATAAAAGACTACAGAACTCTAAATACAGCTGATATGCCAAAAGAAACCCCCCCCCCCCCACCCCCTCCCCCCAGGTCGATTCTTACAATTGTAGACTTTAAAAAAAAAAAACGTTTATTAATGAACACATGCACTTGGCTCAAGAAAAAAAAAATCTCAACGCCAAAAAAAAACAAACTATTCTCGTACATTGTATGTGAAAGATCTAACTTGCCGTCTGTCTTTTGAACATGTGGGGAAAAAAAACTAACGAAAATCTAACATTCACTAAAAATATGATACAACTGCAGTGCTGAAAACACTAGACTCCGACTCTGTCACGCTTGCATTGTCCTGAAAAAGTAAAGACAAAAATCTACATGGCTCTAGATTGATATTCTTCTGTACTGACATGTCTTGTCACTGAGGTGGTGTCAACATCACTCACTTCTATAGGAAGATTGATATTCGGTACTGACATGTCTTGTCACTGAGGCGGTGTCAACATCACTCACTTCTATAGGAAGATTGATATTCCATACTGACATGTCTTGTCACTGAGGTGGTGTCAACAGCACTGACTTCTATAGGAAGATTGATATTCTGTACTGACATATCTTGTCACTGAGGCGGTGTCAACATCACTCACTTCTATAGGAAGATTGATATTCTGTACTGACATGTCTTGTCACTGAGGCGGTGTCAACATCACTCACTTCTATAGGAAGATTGATATTCTGTACTGACATGACTTGTCACTGAGGTGGTGTCAACATCACTCACTTCTATAGGAAGATTGATATTCTGTACTGACATGTCTTGTCACTGAGGCGGTGTCAACATCACTCACTTCTATAGGAAGATTGATATTCCATACTGACATGTCTTGTCACTGAGGCGGTGTCAACATCACTCACTTCTATAGGAAGATTGATATTCTATACTGACATATTTTGTCACTGAGGTTGTGTCAACATCACTCACTTCTATGTCTATAGGAAGATTGATATTCTGTACTGACATGTCTTGTCACTGAGGTGGTGTCAACATCACTCACTTCTATGTCTATAGGAAGATTGATATTCTGTACTGACATGTCTTGTCACTGAGGTTGTGTCAACATCACTCACTTCTATGTCTATAGGAAGATTGATATTCTGTACTGACATGTCTTATCACTGAGGTGGTGTCAACATCACTCACTTCTATATGAAGATTGATATTCTATACTGACATATCTTGTCACTGAGGTGGTGTCAACATCACTCACTTCTATATGAAGATTGATATTCTGTACTGACATATCTTGTCACTGAGGTGGTGTCAACATCACTCACTTCTATATGAAGATTGATATTCTATACTGACATATCTTGTCACTGAGGTGGTGTCAACATCACTCACTTCTATATGAAGATTGATATTCTGTACTGACATATCTTGTCACTGAGGTGGTGTCAACATCACTCACTTCTATATGAAGATTGATATTCTGTACTGACATGACTTGTCACTGAGGTGGTGTCAACATCACTCACTTCTATAGGAAGATTGATATTCTGTACTGACATGTCTTATCACTGAGGTGGTGTCAACATCACTCACTTCTATATGAAGATTGATATTCTATACTGACATATCTTGTCACTGAGGTGGTGTCAACATCACTCACTTCTATATGAAGATTGATATTCTGTACTGACATATCTTGTCACTGAGGTGGTGTCAACATCACTCACTTCTATATGAAGATTGATATTCTATACTGACATATCTTGTCACTGAGGTGGTGTCAACATCACTCACTTCTATATGAAGATTGATATTCTGTACTGACATATCTTGTCACTGAGGTGGTGTCAACATCACTCACTTCTATATGAAGATTGATATTCTGTACTGACATGACTTGTCACTGAGGTGGTGTCAACATCACTCACTTCTATAGGAAGATTGATATTCTGTACTGACATGACTTGTCACTGAGGCGGTGTCAACATCTCTCACTTCTATAAGAAGATTGATATTCTGTACTGACATGTCTTGTCACTGAGGTGGTGTCAACATCACTCACTTCTATAAGAGATTGATATTCTATACTGACATGTATTGTCACTGAAGTGGTGTCAACATCACTCACTTCTATAGGAAGATTGATATTCTGTACTGACATGTATTGTCACTGAGGCGGTGTCAACAGCACTGACTTCTATAGGAAGATTGATATTCTATACTGACATGTCTTGTCACTGAGGTGGTGTCAACAGCACTGACTTCTATAGGAAGATTGATATTCTATACTGACATGTATTGTCACTGAAGTGGTGTCAACATCACTCACTTCTATAGGAAGATTGATATTCTGTACTGACATGTATTGTCACTGAGGCGGTGTCAACATCACTCACTTCTATAGAAAGATTGATATTCTATACTGACATGTATTGTCACTGAGGCGGTGTCAACAGCACTGACTTCTATATTAAGATTGATATTCTATACTGACATGTCTTGTCACTGAGGTGGTGTCAACAGCACTGACTTCTATAGGAAGATTGATATTCTGTACTGACATGTCTTGTCACTGAGGTTGTGTCAACATCACTCACTTCTATAGGAAGATTGATATTCTTCTTCTTCTTCTTTCGTTCGCATGAAATAAATTGTCTATATCTGCAAAGCTGTCTCTAGTATGAATTTCACTGTCTTTTGTAATTCACTAAGCGGCCCGTAAAGTTTGACTTCCACAAGTGTCTCTTTTGGCCAAAGGTTTTGCCTGAAAGCGTTGAATCTGGGACAGTCTTGAAGGATGTGATCTGTTGTTTCAGGTGCCAGTCCACAAGTACACATGGCTGATTGGCCAATCTTAAATTTGTTGTACATGTGGGAGCGAAGTCGATTGTGCCCTGTTCTAAGGCGAAGGATAATGACTTGCTCTGGTCTGTCCATAATATGGTAATCATCTTGTGCCAGTTTCGGTGGCATTCTGATTGATTTGATCATTCTCTTCTTCTGTTGATAAGAGACTGGTATGTCGGGTTGTTCTTCAGTTGCACCTTTCTTAGCTAGTTTATCAGCTTTTTCGTTTCCGGGAACTCCACAGTGGGAAGGTATCCACTGCATTACTAATTTACAGCGGTTGCCTAGTTCGGATAATAGTGTCCGTATGCTTGGTAATTTTCCAGACTGGAGTGACTGAAGTACTGCTTTTGCATCTGTCAGGAATACCACTGGTTGTGAAAAATACCCTGTATTTAGTAGTTTCTCTACCGCTATCTTGATGGCTTGAACTTCTGCATCATAGTTGTGACAGTGCTTTCCCGTTGGTAATTTGGCTGTATCCCTGGTATTATTAGGATACTCAATGTACACTCCCGCACCTCCGTTTCTGACTGCGCTTTCTGCTGACCCATCTGTGTAAACACGGACCCAAAGGTTCTGCGGGTATTCATCATCAAGTAGACTGAGGGTGGCTGTTTTGCGCTGCACACTGTTTTGTTCTTCCTTGTCAAATACCCCTTTCACTTCAGTCTTGATGTGTATTGGAAACTTATACTCCTCTCTCCAGGGGTCCGTTCTGGGACAGCATTTAAGGATCTATCAGTTGCAGGTAAATCAGTGGTTTGTCTGCCGAGCCGTTTGGCATGGTGGATAAAACTACTTCTCTTTAGTCGTCCCAAATCTAAATTTTGGAATCTTTCATTCATAGGGTGACTGGGCATACTAAGAAACTTTTCTGCTTGTAAAAGCATCTTGGTGTCTCTGCGTTCACTCAGTGCTTGGGTCATCCCCATTTTCTCCTTCACAGCTATAGGTGTTGATTTCATACTGCCTGTGGTAACTTTGAGTGCTTGATTTTGCACTTTGTCTAATTCTTGCAATGTGGTTTTTGATGCCGAACTCCATGCTGTTGATCCGTATTCAAGATGTGGTCGAACACTTTGTTGGTAAACTTTTCTAAGTATTTTCCCGCTAGGACCCCATGTGGTTCCACTTAGTTTTCTCAGAATGGCTACCCTCCTTCTGGCTTTGGTTGCTGCCTTGTTGATGTGTTTTCTCCATGTTAATCTATCATCAAACGTTACGCCGAGGTGTGTGGGTTCCTTATCCTCTCTCAGGGGTACTCCATTTATGTGCATGACACCTGATTTTTGTTTAGGAGAAAGGGTAAAGAGGGTGGTGCTGCATTTGCTATGTTGATGCTGACACACCATTTGTTGGCCCAATCAGCCATTGCATCTATGGCTCTTTGTAGCAGCCTGGTGGCCACTGTCGCATTTTCATTTGTACACCAGAGTACCAAGTCATCAGCATACATTGCAGCTTTAATTCCATGGGGTAGTTCAGAAAGCAGGTCGTTGATATAGACTAGGAAGAGTGTGGGGGACAGGACACCTCCTCGTGGGACGCCATGGCGCAGCAAAACTTTCTTACTCTTAAGTCCATCTATCTGTACTCGGGATCTTCTGTTATACAAGTATGCTTTCACCCATTTGTACATTCTCCCATTCACCCTGCAGTCTCTCAGTTTCTTCAGTAGACCTTCTTTCCAGACCTTGTCAAAGACTTTCTTCAGATCTATCCATGCCGTTAGCACTAGCTTCTTTTCATGGAAGGCATCCTCAATTTCTTGTGAAAGGTAAGTTGTCTGGTCTTCTGTGTAGTAGCACTGTCTAAATCCTGCCTGCTGCGGCGTGAAAATGTTTTCACTTTCCAAGTACCATTGGAGTCTAAGGTTGACAATACGTTCCATTATTTTACAGAGGCAGCTGGTAAGACTGATCGGTCTATAGCTGGAGGCATCAGAACTGTCCTTTCCTGGTTTAAGCAGAGGTATTGTGATTGCTTCTCTCCATATTTGAGGAACTTTGCCGCTGGTCCAACAATGATTAAAGATCTGTAGCAGCTTTTTTTTGGCAGTTGTTCCAAGGTTCTTGATCATTTCGTTGGTGATTCCATCAGTTCCAGGTGATTTTCCCATTCTCAACTTTGATATTGCTAACTCTAACTCGCTGGATGTAAATGCTGCCACCAGTGCCTCAGGACTTTTATCTTTTTGTCTTGTATGTTGTTTGTTTTCTTGAACCTCTCGCTGTTTCTCTGGGCTGACATTAATGTTGCTGTCTTCTGCAAAGGAATCTGCAAAGTGGTCAGCTGCCTGTTTTCTTGTTAGGATGGCTCACTCTTTGAATAGTGCAATATTACCATTTCTTCCTGTATTCTCATCATTAATTTGGTTAATTAACCTCCACAACTTCCTTGTGTCTCTTTCAAAGTTTAGAGACTTTGTCTTTTCTTGCCAGCTTGCCCGTCTAGCCTGCAGTTTGGCTCTTTGAAATTTGGCCTTTGAATGTTGGTAGTTGTTAAACTGCTCTTGACAAGGTCTGGTCTCAGCTTGTTTTCTTTCTGTTTCCATATTGTTGTGCAGTTGCTCCAGATCGCAATTCCAGTACGGTTTGTATTGTTTACGCGATTGATATTCTGTACTGACATATCTTGTCACTGAGGTGGTGTCAACATCACTCACTTCTATGTCTATAGGAAGGATATTCTGTACTGACATGTCTTGTCACTGAGGTGATGTCAACATCACTCACTTCTATAGGAAGATTGATATTCTATACTGACATGTCTTATCACTGAGGTGGTGTCAACATCACTCACTTCTATAGGAAGATTGATATTCTATACTGACATATTTTGTCACTGAGGTGGTGTCAACATCACTCACTTCTATAGGAAGATTGATATTCCATAATGACATATTTTGTCACTGAGGTTGTGTCAACATCACTCACTTCTATAGGAAGGATATTCCATACTGACATATTTTGTCACTGAGGTTGTTTCAACATCACTCACTTCTATAGGAAGATTCATATTCTGTACTGACATGTCTTGTCACTGAGGTGGTGTCAACATCACTCACTAGTTGCACAGTCGTCCTTCAGAACGTGTTTTCATTGGGTGGTTGTAGTTATAACTCATTGGGTGGTTGTAGTTATAACTCATTGGGTGGTTGTAGTTATAACTCATTGGGTGGTTGTAGTTATAACTCATTGGGTGGTTGTAGTTATAACTCATTGGGTGGTTGTAGTTATAACTCATTGGGTGGTTGTAGTTATAACTCATTGGGTGGTTGTAGTTATAACTAGGAAGAGTAACTAGATTTCAGACAAATAAAACAAAGCCAGCTCTGTTGCCCAGCTGATCACCAACCACAAGGTATGTGTTCGAATACTGCACGGTCTTTTTTAGGCGAGTCAGTGGGTTGTCTCACAGACATTAATGGGCACACATGAGGGGGGGGGGTGTATTCGTTAGTTGGATGAGTTTTTAGCTGCCAGTATAATCAGTCAACTCGCCCTTGCTCTCGACGGTGGTAGAAGAAGGCTGGCGCCGATACAAAGACATTTCTGATGTTGTCAGTTGTTTGTTTTCTGTGCACTAGAGTGACTAGTTGCTGTTTGTCGCTGAACTCAACCAGGATCGTACAACGAACAACCAAGACCCGGTGATACAAAGTACCATCATTGGATGAGAATCACACAGGCACAAGTGCTAGAAACCCTGTTCAACCGTTAGGTTATATTGGGACCCCCAACTACAGCCGGGTTGGGGCCTTAAAATATGGAAAATGAGTGTCCCTATGTGGGACGGTGTTGCAAATGATTGTATCTTTAAGTTGTAAAGAAGATTCATGTTGTAGAGAAAATTAGTTAGTCACTGTTGTAGGCAAAACCAAACACACATACACACACACACACACGCACACACATGTACTAGATGTTGTGAATAACAGCCAGACAGTCAACACAAGCTGCTATACAGTGAGCGTTAAAGTTGTGGCTATGTGAAAACTGAAGCCTGCCAGTGATGTAGTCGATGAGACTCCCGCTGTGACAGTGCCCATCTGCGGCCCAGACAAAGCCTGTAACAGACAAGTTAGCTTTAATGGAATTGCCTCCCTGTTGATCATGTGACATGTTCGATAAACTGCTTTCCCTGTCGATCATTTGATGTGTTTAATCAATTGCTTCCAATACCAATTTAATGCAAAGGGACATAACGAAGCTGACCTCGCCGTACCGTGTTACTTCCTTTAGTTCATATGTCTCTATGACTTGACGATTGAGAACCCACTGGGGCTGCCGTTCATCGCCGGAGAAATAAGACTGTCTACCCTTGCTGCTCTGCTACATGTCCAATCATCTAACAGCTGGCGTGTCTCGGGAGAAATCTTGTTGCTGGATCCCCTCCAACCCGCGGCTTCTACCCGAGATTAACTCAATCTAAATTGGCACTGAGGTTTTCAATGCCAGACGACAAAAATATGCGTGCTGCAATTAATTAAGTGTCGTCTCCGTAAAAGAAATTGGCTGTAATAGACGTCCAACACTGTCTGTTGCCCCTTCTAACGTGCAGTCTAATTGCTGCTCGTCCATATATTGGTGTTCATTTACCCACTTTATGGCCGGATACCTCTTGTACGCTATCCCTCACAGATAGTGTCTATGAGAGTGTCACCCGATTTACAGTTTTCAAAGAGTGTTCATATTATTTAAAGTCTTTATTCAACGTGTGACAAAGAAAGTGCATCCTCTCTCATGACATGGCCGAGCTTTTTGCATCGGGGGTCAAGGTTTTAGAACTGTGGAGGTCAAGGTTTTAGGACTATGGAGGTCAAGGTTTTAGGACTGTGGGGGTCAAGGTTTTAGAAGTGTGGAGGTTAAGGTTTTATAACTGTGGAGGTCAAGGTTTTAGAACTGCGGAGGTCAAGGTTTTAGGACTGTGGGGGTCAGGGTTTTATAACTGTGGGGGTTGAAGTTTTAGGACTGCAGAGGTCAAGGTTTTAGAAGTGCGGAGGTCAAGGTTTTAGAAGTGTGGAGGTCAAGGTTTTATAACTGTGGAGGTCAAAGTTTTAGAACTGTGGAGGTCAAGGTTTTAGGACTGTGGGGTCAAGGTTTTAGAAGTGTGGAGGTTAAGGTTTTAGGGCTGTGGAGGTCAAGGTTTTAGAACTGCGGAGGTCAAGGTTTTAGGACTGTGGGGGTCAAGGTTTTATAACTGTGGGGGTCGAAGTTTTAGGACTGCGGAGGTCAAGGTTTTAGAAGTGCGGAGGTCAAGGTTTTAGAAGTGTGGAGGTCAAGGTTTTAGAAGTGTAGAGGTCAAGTTTTAGAAGTGTGGAGTTCAAGTTTTTAGAAGTGTGGAGGTCAAGGTTTTAGAACTGTGGAGGTCAAGGTTTTAGGACTGTGGAGGTCAAGGTTTTATAAGTGTGGAGATCAAGGCATTAGGACTGTGGAGGTTAAGGTTTTATAAGTGTGGAGGTCAAGGTTTTAGAACTGCAGAGGTCAAGATTTTAGGACTGTGGAGGTCAAGGTTTTAGAACTGCGGAGGTCAAGGTTTTAGGACTGTGGGGGTCAAGGTTTTATAACTGTGGGGGTCGAAGTTTTAGGACTGCGGAGGTCAAGGTTTTAGAAGTGCGGAGGTCAAGGTTTTAGAAGTGTGGAGGTCAAGGTTTTAGAAGTGTAGAGGTCAAGTTTTAGAAGTGTGGAGTTCAAGTTTTTAGAAGTGTGGAGGTCAAGGTTTTAGAACTGTGGAGGTCAAGGTTTTAGGACTGTGGAGGTCAAGGTTTTATAAGTGTGGCGATCAAGGCATTAGGACTGTGGAGGTCAAGGTTTTAGGACTGTAGAGGTCAAGGTTTTAGGACTGTGGAGGTCAAGGTTTTAGAACTGTACACGTCACGGTTTTAGGACTGTGGAGGTCAAGGTTTTAGAACTGTAGAGGTCAAGGTTTTAGGACTGTGAAGGTCAAGGTTTTAGAACTGTGGAGGTCAAGGTTTTAAAACTGTGGAGGTCAAGGTTTTAGAACTATGGAGGTCAAGGTTTTAGCACTGTGGAGGTCAAGGTTTTAGAAGTGTGAAGGTCAATGTTTTAGGATAGTTGAGGTCATAGTTTTAGGACTGTGGAGGTCAAGGTTTTAGAAGTGTGAAGGTCAGGGTTTTAGAACTGTCTTTCTGTCGGAGTATAACTACCAGTCATGATGATACTGAAATTGTTATCGAAGGCATGTGATGTTTGTCTGTGTGTCTTGTTCTGTTTTCGAGGGCATGTGATGTCTGTCTGTGTGTCTTGTTATGTTATCGAGGGCATATGATGTCTGTCTGTGTGTCTTGTTCTGTTATCGAGGGCATATGATGTCTGTCTGTGTGTCTTGTTCTGTTATCGAAGGCATGTGATGTCTGTCTGTGTGTGTTGTTCTGTTATCGAGGGCATATGATGTCTGTCTTTGTGTCTTGTTCTGTTATCGAGGGCATATGATGTCTGTCTGTGTGTCTTGTTATGTTATCGAGGGCATATGATGTCTGTCTGTGTGTCTTGTTCTGTTATCGAAGGCATTTGATGTCTGTCTGTGTGTGTTGTTCTGTTATCGAGGGCATATGATGTCTGTCTTTGTGTCTTGTTCTGTTATCGAGGGCATATGATGTCTGTCTGTGTGTCTTGTTATGTTATCGAGGGCATATGATGTCTGTCTGTGTGTGTTGTTCCGTTATCGAGGGCATATGATGTTTGTCTGTGTGTCTTGTTCTGGTATCTGATATCTTTATGTTTCTAAGTATGTTTGCCTGTGATCTGTGCATCTGTCGTCTCGACATTGTATGCCTGTCTATCTCTCGACATTGTATGCCTGTCTATCTCTCGACATTGTGTGCCTGTCTATCTCTCGACATTTTATGCCTGTCTATCTCTCGAAATTGTATGTCTGTCTATCTCTCGACATTTTATGTCTGTCTATCTCTCGACATTTTATGCCTGCCTATCTCTCGAAATTGTATGCCTGTCTATCTCTCGACATTGTATGTCTGTCTTTCTTTATGTTGTCTTTCTGTTTGCTTGCCCGCCTGTCTATCTTTGTGTTGTCTGTCTGTTTGCTTGCCCGCCTGTCTGCCTATTTATCAGTCTGTCAGACTAACTGTTTGCCGGCCTGCCTGTCAGTCACTGCCTGTCCGCCACCAGAAGTAGACAACTCTGTGACAGCCCACCCAAAGTTGTTGAACCTTTATATGATCATTATAAATCCTTAGACACACACACAAAGAAAACAATGATGAACAAGTCAAACATCGATCAGCGACAACATCGGACTCGTCAACATGGACATTTTTGTAGACCTTGACAACACCATGGATCTAGCATAGACTGATGTTGACTGTCAGAATATCTAGCGCCAACACACAGACATACACACACTCACACACACACACACATGCATGCACACAAACACACACTCACACATACACACACACTCACACATACACACACTATCACACACACACACAAACACACACTCAAACATACACCCACACGCGCACACACACCCACACACACTTTCGCACACTTTCACACACAGACGCACACTCACACACAGACACACACTCACACACACACACACACACACACACACACTTATTGGATCCTTCTGTCAGAGAACTTAGACCAGGAGAACAGAAGCCTTTGTAAAAGCTATCTTCTTGTTCTTCTCTTCCATCTTGTACCTCATCGAAGTGTCGGGGGGAGATGTAACGTTCGTTGATGAGCTCTCAAGAGCATCATTAAGACTGATGTTCTTTTCTGTAAGGATGCCATCTCTCTATCTTTTTCCGAGGTCTTCCACTCGCTCTATACCCGTTGTAGCGTTTTAGTGTGGCTCGCTGTGGCGGATAGTACCAAGGCATTCTTTTAGGTGTCCAAACCACTTCATTTATGCTTCTTTTATGACCTGTGTGCTTTATTCCTAGCATTCGTCTGATTTCATGATTTCGTATTCTGTCTTTCCTTGAAACTCCGGCAGCTCTTCTAAGGAAATTCATCTCTGTTGTCACACTTTTACGTTCACAGGAGGATGTAAGTGTCCACGTTTGCCACTGATAGTATAGTAAAATCTATCGAGCGGTCTAATTCTCCCCATGTACCATTCAGTGTGTCTTGTCTGTGGTTGGAACAGGCCGGATTGCGTCACTGTGGGCAGCAGTTGTCAGTATTGGGGCACCTTCGGTAGAATCAAATACAAGAAGATACGGTCATAACTGATAAGGCTTGGATGAAATCTTGAAGTGTGAATATAGCGTGTGTCGTAGCGTGATGTCTCGACCGCTTGAGGAGGTCAGCAAAGAACTGCTGTCTTAGAGACAGTGTGTTGTCCTGTCTAGACCACTTGAGGAGGTCAACAGAGATGTGCTGTCTTATAGTCAGTGTGATGTCTTGTCTCGACCACTTGAGGAGGTCAACAGAGATGTGCTGTCTTAGAGACAGTGTGATGTCTTGTCTGGACCACTTGAGGTGGTCAGCGGAGTTGTGATGTCCTAGAGACAGTGTGATGTCTTGTCTGGACCGCTTGAGGTGGTCAGCAGAGTTGTGCTGTCTTAGAGACAGTGTGATGTCTTGTCTGGACCACTTGAGGTGGTCAGCGGAGTTGTGCTGTCTTAGAGACAGAGTGATGTCTTGTCTGGACCACTTGAGGTGGTCAGCGGAGTTGTGCTGTCTTAGAGACAGTGTGATGTCTTGTCTGGACCACTTGAGGTGGTCAGCGGAGTTGTGCTGTCTTAGAGACAGTGTGATGTCTTGTCTGGACAACTTGAGATGGTCAGCGGAGTTGTGCTGTCTTAGAGACAGTGTGATGTCTTGTCTCGACCACTTGAGGTGGTCAGCGGAGTTGTGCTGTCTTAGAGACAGTGTGATGTCTTGTCTGGACCACTTGAAGAGGTCAACAGAGATGTGCTGTCTTAGAGACAATGTGATGTCTTGTATGGACCACTTGAGGAGGTCAGCAGAGATATGCTGTCTTAGAGACAGTGTGATGTCTTGTATGGACCACATGAGGTAGTCAGCGGAGTTGTGCCGTCTTAGAGACAGCCTGCTTTCAACATGGACCGTCTGTGGAACATACTGACAATAACTGGAGAGATAATTGAATACTGTGGACATAGATGAGCATTGTTCCACATAACATGGTTGTGGGTGGACATATCTATTCTACAGTATATTATTATAAATATCAACAACCTGCAAGATCTGAACATCAAAAGATAGATTGGTTGATATTCCGCATTTTGTCTCAAAAGTGAAGTAGTTTAGAATATCTGAAAATACACAGGATTCAAGTAACCCCTCCAGTAGGAACATGTACAGGGTGAGACAGCTAGTCAGAGACCGAGTTTCTTTCAGGCAGGCCGTGATGAGAGCGATGTTCTGCAAAGGACCTGCTGAACAATGTGGTCAACCAACAGTTTCCAATTGTCAAAATGTCTCCTACGCACAAATTGAAGAGATTTTGGGTTTGTCGTGAAGTGCTCTGTTATAATCATGACTACACAATCTCGACAACACCGTCATTGACTACACACTCATGACAAACGCAATTATAACTACCGATTGATTACCACAGAACTATCATGAATGAAGTAAACATGGGGTATTTTTTCATCGGAAGTTCCCGGGAAAGTCCAGTATTGGAGGTGGGATTAGTGCTTTTCGGTGTTGATTTTCCACCCTGACATCCCAACATTATTGGACTGTCCAGGGAACTCCCCAGGAATTCTCGGATTCCATGAGATGGGGTCAACGAGAAGAAAATTACCTTAACCTGTTTAGGAATGAGCTGACACACAAACACAGTGATTGTAAGTTGTCAACTAACATTTGATCTCTCGTCCACAGCCATCAGAACCACGTGTTGTGCGCCATTCGTTTCGATCGTACCACTTCCGGCGACCACATCGATGTTTCGTCTGCCTGCACATGGTCTTCGACCACGGCTCGGCTTGCCAAGGTGAGCTTTCCTGTGCCGCTGGTGTCTCCATCTCTGTTGTTTTGTGTTTGATGTGAGGTCAGGGGTTGGGCAAGCCACGATGTATGTACATTGTTTATCAACCGTGTGTCCAATTGTGCTCTATTATGTTTGCCATATGATGTGTGATCCCTGATGTGTGAGTTATTTGGCTGGCGATGTTTGAGATGTTTGATCTATGATGTTTGCCATATGATGTGTGAACCCTGATGTGTGAGTTATTTGGCTGGCGATGTATGAGATGTTTGATCTATGATGTTTGCCATTTGATGTGTGATCCCTGATGTGTGAGTTATTTGGCTGGCAATGTATGAGATGTTTGGTCTATGGTGTTTGCCATATGATGTGTGATCCCTGATGTGTGAGTTATGTGGCCGGCGATGTATGAGATGTTTGACATATGATCAGTAAAATGATTCACTTGTGACGGGTAACCTGAAGTGGGTGAGTTGTGTGATCTGTGATGTGCTGACATATCTGATCTCTGATGTGGGAAATGTGTGATCTATGAATGATAGATGTCATCTATGATGTGTCAGATGTTTGATCTACGACATGGGATTTTTAATGTGTCATCTATGACGTGTGATATATAGTGTGGGGTCTATGTTGTGTGATAAATAATCAAAATAGTCGACGACAATAATAACTGATCATAGATCACACATCATAGATCATAGGTCCCACATGATATATCACACATCATAGATCACACATCATAGATCACAGATCATGGATTATATATCACACTCAAAGATCACATGGTATATATCACACAATATATATCACATTATATTTCACACAACAAAGATCACATATACCCTTTGAGTGGTTGAACATGCCAAGGGTAGGACAGTATGCTTGGGCACATGTTGTGTTATATGCTTGGGCACATGTTGTGTTATATGTTTGGGCACATGTTGTGGCATATGTTTGGGCACATAATGTGGCATATATTTGGGCAAATAATGTGGCATATATTTGGGCACATAATATGACATATATTAAGGCACATAATGTGTCTTATGTTTGGGCACATGTTGGGTTATATGACTGCCTTATGTTAATACATTTGTATGATGGTGTTTATGTTTCGTAAATCCTTAATTCTACTAACATATGAAATATTTGCTTTTATATTATGCAATGAATGAACAGAATGAACTGCTGCAAGTTAAACTATTCACTGACTGACAAAAGTCTACACGTTCGTAAATCAGTGATTCAGTTAGTAAATCAGTGATTGCGTATGCAAGCGGCAGTCGTGGTGCTGTCAGCTCTACTCAGTAATCTTGGACAGATTTAGTTCGTGACTGACTCATGTTTGTTTTTTCAGTGTGTCGGTACATCTGTCACAGCACGTGCGAGTCTCGGGTGAGTGATCACGTCAACAACTTGTTCAGCTGTTTATGTTTCTGTTGTTACCTGTTTGGTGTTGACTGTTTTTATTTGATGTTTTTGTCTTTGCCTGTTTGTTGTTGACTTATTATATGATGTTTTTGTCTGTACCTGTTTGTTGTTGACTGCTTTTATTTGATGTTTTTGTCTCTATCTGTTTGTTGTTGACTGTTATTATTTGATGTTTTGTCTCTATCTGTTTGTTGTTGACTGTTATTATTTGATGTTTTTGTCTCTACCTGTTTGTTGTTGACTGTTATTATACGATTGTGCTGTTTTTGGTTGTTAGTTGCTGTCTGTTATTATTTGATGTTGCCGTCTCTGGTTGTTAAAACAGCCGTTGCTAGCTGCTGTTGTTACTGTGAACGGCTGTTGGCTGCAGCTGTTTTTGACAAATTTTTTGGTGTGGTGTCTACTAGTTAGTTAAATAATTAAAAACGACATAGTCGCTTAACAGCGAACAACCTGACCTCTGTTGGCGGTATTGACTTGTTGTTGGTCAACATGACCTCTGTTGGCGGTATGGACTTGTTGTTGGTCAACATGACCTGTGTTGGCGGTATTGACTTGTTGTTGGTCAACATGACCTCTGTTGGCGGTATTGACTTGTTCTTGGTCAACATGACCTGTGTTGGCGGTATTGACTTGTTGTTGGTCAACATGACCTCTGTTGGCGGTATTGACTTGTTGTTGGTCAACATGACCTGTGTTGGCGGTATTGACTTGTTGTTGGTCAACATGACCTCTGTTGGCGGTATTGACTGGTTGTTGGTCAAGATGACCTGTGTCAGCGGTATTGACTTGTTGTTGGTCAACATGACCTGTGTTAGCGGTATTGACTTGTTGTTTGTCAACATGACCTCTGTTGGCGGTATTGACTTGTTGTTGGTCAACATGACCTGTGTTGGCGGTATTGACTTGTTGTTGGTCAACATGACCTGTGTTGGCGGTATTGACTGGTTGTTGGTCAAGATGACCTCTGTTGGCGGTATTGTCTTGTTGTTGGTCAACATGACCTCTGTTGGCGGTATTGACTTGTTGTTGGTCAAGATGACCTCTGTTGGCGGTATTGTCTTGTTGTTGGTCAACATGACCTCTGTTGGCGGTATTGACTTGTTGTTGGTCAACATGACCTGTGTTGGCGGTATTGACTGGTTGTTGGTCAAGATGACCTGTGTCAGCGGTATTGACTTGTTGTTGGTCAACATGACCTGTGTTAGCGGTATTGACTTGTTGTTTGTCAACATGACCTCTGTTGGCGGTATTGACTTGTTGTTGGTCAACATGACCTGTGTTGGCGGTATTGACTTGTTGTTGGTCAACATGACCTGTGTTGGCGGTATTGACTGGTTGTTGGTCAAGATGACCTCTGTTGGCGGTATTGTCTTGTTGTTGGTCAGCATGACCTCTGTTGGCGGTATTGACTTGTTGTTGGTCAACATGACCTGTGTTGGCGGTATTGACTTGTTGTTGGTCAACATGACCTGTGTTGGCGGTATAGACTTGTTGTTGGTCAACATGACCTCTGTTGGCGGTATTGACTTGTTGTTGGTCAAGATGACCTCTGTTGGCGGTATTGTCTTGTTGTTGGTCAACATGACCTCTGTTGGCGGTATTGACTTGTTGTTGGTCAGTCACAAGTGATGACGGCCGCTCTTTCTCTCCTCTGCCAAGGAACTGCAGTTGATTGTCTGTGAGTTCTTTGTTGAGTTGATTGTCTGTGAGTTCTTTGTTGAGTTGATTGTCTGTGAGTTCTTTGTTGAGTTGATTGTCTGTGAGTTCTTTGTTGAGTTGATTGTCTGTGAGTTCTTTGTTGAGTTGATTGTCTGTGAGTTCTTTGTTGAGTTGATTGATTGTCTGTGAGTTCTTTGTTGAGTTGATTGTCTTTGAGTTCTTTGTTGAGTTGATTGTCTGTGAGTTCTTTGTTGAGTTGATTGTCTGTGAGTTCTTTGTTGAGTTGATTGTCTGTGAGTTCTTTGTTGAGTTGATTGTCTGTGAGTTGTTGTGTGAGTTGATTGTCTGTGAGTTCTTGAGTGAGTTGATTGTCTGTGAGTTCTTTGTTGAGTTGATTATCTGTGAGTTCTTTGTTGAGTTGATTGTCTGTGAGTTCTTGTGTGAGTTGATTGTCTGTGAGTTCTTGTGTGAGTTGATTGTCTGTGAGTTCTTGGGTGAGTTGATTGCCTGTGAGTTCTTGGGTGAGTTGATTGTCTGTGAGTTCTTGGGTGAGTTGATTGCCTGTGAGTTCTTGGGTGAGTTGATTGTCTGTGAGTTCTTGGGGGAGATGATTGTCTCTGAGTTCTTGGGGGAGTTGATTGTCTGTGAGTTCTTGGGGGAGTTGATTGTCTGTGAGTTCTTAGGGGAGTTGATTGTCTGTGAGTTTTTGGGTGAGTTGATTGTCTGTGAGTTCTTAAGGGAGTTGATTGTCTGTGAGTTTGTGGGTGAGTTGATTGTCTGTGAGTTCTTAGGGGAGTTGATTGTCTGTGAGTTTTTAGGGGACTTATAAGTTCAGTACGGGCCTGGGAACGGTCACCTCTATCCGGTACAACTGTATCATGATAGTATCTATGCTGGCAATGTCACCTCTATCCGGTACAACTGTATCATGATAGTATCCATGCTGGCAATGTCACCTCTATCCGGTACAACTGTATCAGGATAGTATCCATGCTGGCAATGTCACCTCTATCCGGTAAAACTGTATCCGGGAGCCTATCTAGCCACTAAATGTCTGGGAGTGGTTGCGATTCATTGCCTGACGTCTGTGTACACATGCATACAGCAACACCGGCAGCACTACAGCTCTGGACACATTCAGCTGGCGCTAATGTCGGCTCCCTGGCAACACCCCTCCCCCACCCCCTGCCCCCCCCCCCCCAGCCAGTTATGATTGTTCAAAAATCATTGCTGTCAATATTGAATAGATCTTGTGTTTCTCACAGTCGACCTTCATTGTGTCGATCTTGTGTTTCTCACAGTAGACCTTCATTGTGTCGATCTTGTGTTTCTTACAGTTGACCTTTATTGTGTCCATCTTGTGTTTCTTACAGTTGACCTTTATTGTGTCCATCTTGTGTTTCTTACAGTTGACCTTTATTGTGTCCATCTTGTGTATCTCACAGTCGACTTTCATTTTGTCGCATATGAATCTAGACTACAGATCTGCCTTGTTTAACTCTTGCTGGGATTGTCCTAGTGGTGTCTGGGATATTCTCTGTTCCTGTGTGACGAGGCTGGCTCTATAGCTCAGTGTTGGAAGAAACTTCCAGCTGTAGGGCTAGCCAAAGGTCAGGAGTTGCCTTAACTGCTTCCAACAGACATTTACTGGACACAGCTGGGAGAGAGAGACATCTGAAGATAAACACGCACACACACACACACATACACACATACGCGCACACGCACACACACACGCACACACTCAGTTACAATACTTATGTAAACATCCTCATCTTCTCGTAACACTATGTGCGGTTGGATCATTAGTTGCTGTTGACTCTGATCAGCTCCCCCTCCTCCTCCTGCGGCAGTTGCCAAGGTTCTCATGGTTGCCTGCCTAAGTCCTGTCCAGTGAGTCAAGTTCCCTCTCCAGGCTCTTCTGTGTCGGTCTCTTTCTCTCTGCTCAGCCCTGTCCAGTGAGTCAAGTTCCCTCTCCAGGCTCTTCTGTGTCGGTCTCTTTCTCTCTGCTCAGCCCTGTCCAGTGAGTCAAGTTCCCTCTCCAGGCTCTTCTGTGTCGGTCTCTTTCTCTCTGCTCAGCCCTGTCATATTGTTTGTGAGAGGCCATTGAATCTGAATTGTTATCTTTCCATGTATATGTGTGTGTGTGTGTGTGTGTGTGTGTGTCTGTGTGTCTGTGTGTGTGTGTGTGTCTGTGTGTCTGTGTGTGTGTGTGTGTGTGTGTCTGTGTGTCTTTGCGTATGTTAATAAGAGAGGGCTGAACCCATATCTGTGCACAAGTGACCGTTGTCTGTGTGTGTGTGTCTCTGTGTGTGTGTGTGTGTGTGTGTGTGTGTTTAGACGAGGTGTGATGACACAACAGTAGCCAGGACACGATGTGGTGTGTGTGTGTGTGTGTGTGTGTTTCTGTGTGTAGACGAGGTGTGATGACACAACAGTAGCCAGGACTGGATGTGGTGTGTCTGTGTCTGTGTCTGTGTCTGTGTGTGTGTGTCTGTGTGTAGACCAGGTGAGATGACACAACAGTAGCCAGGACACGATGTGGTGTGTCTGTGTGTGTGTGTGTGTGTCTGTGTGTAGACCAGGTGAGATGACACAACAGTAGCCAGGACACGATGTGGTGTGTCTGTGTCTGTGTGTGTGTGTGTCTGTGTGTAGACCAGGTGAGATGACACAACAGTAGCCAGGACACGATGTGGTGTCGCCGCTAGGGCCTTGATACCTACAGCCTCTCAGTCATCATCTCATCATCTCGTCATCATCTCATCATCTTTATCATCATCATTATCATCATCATCACTATCCCTTTGTGAGATTTCTCACCAATATGTTGAGTCTGAGTTGTTGTATCCTGTGGTTGAGTGTTGACCACACATACAACACTGCTCGTGAAAAAAAACAGAACCCCCTCCCTCCTTTCCCTCCCCTTCCCTTGTTCTCCCCCCCCCTCCCTCCTTTCCCTCCCCTTGTTCTCCCCCCCTCCCTCCTTCCCCCTCCCCCTTTTTCTCCCCCCCCCCCTTTTTTTTTTTCTCCCTTTAAATTCCAGG
>CAJHNH020004235.1:0-200000 GCA_905116865.2 Candidula unifasciata | reverse complement strand
ATTATTTCAACCTTCTCATTTCTTAACTATTTTTTTTAACAATGTCGTCAGGTGATAATTGTTAAATCATTCTGAGAAGGAGATATGATTGGAGAGGGAGGGAAAAGGGGGGGGGGAGTGTTATGACAGACACTGTTAGCTCAGAAAGCTTATTATTTATTTTACAGTTCTCATTTCTTACATATTTATATTTTAATACCTCTCTTTCAGCTATTTTTTTTGGGGGGGGGGGGGGGGGAGTGGTGGGGGGGGGGGGTGCCAGTTTGTTGGTCAGTTAGAGGTATAGCAGTCAGCTTTACTTTTATCTGTTTAAGCACAACAGCTAGTACTACTTAGATTTCTTGAAAGGACTTAGAAAAGTGTCACAAACTATGTTAGGTGAATATCGATGGCGTATCTTATTGTTGTTAAAAGTGTCAACAACTATGCAGTGTTCGTGTATTACCGTCAATTCTGATACACTTATTGGTAATAATTAATGTTCATACTGGCAATAGAGAATTGTTGGTCATCATGAATTATTATTATTATTATCGTATATTATTAGAAAGTTGTTAGTTTACAAGACATATTTGTGATCTCAGGAGTCAGAGAAATGCCTCTTCTTCTTCTTCCCCTTTTGCAGTTTCCTTCCCTCTCCGGCACCTCCCCACTCCCCGTGTTCTCACATGTGTAGTCCGAGTATCCTCCATTCACAAACACAGGTTATCGTAGCTCCATCTGGTGAGCTCCTCCCTGACAGATTGACAGATAGCCGATCACATCAGAGGTAGGTCGCCATGAAACTCCATCCGCACGTCCCTTCCAGAGTACACACAGATCTATCTACGGACGCCATATTTATCAACTGTCTGCCAGTTTCTGTGAAGCGCCTGCGTCCCGGAAGTGACGATTACCACAAACATTTACATCCATTTCCTGCCACTCACAGACTCAGCTGCCAGATTGTACTGTTGTTATTTTCTCATTTGCCCCGTCTTTTCTCTGTGTTGTATAATGTATATTAGTAAAATACTCCTACTAGATTGTTGTTTGAACATTATTGTTCAAATAATACAGACACAAACGATACATTTCAGGATTAATTGTCTGTTTCGCTGTATCTTGTCACACGCATTACTACAGTGACATCAACATATAACGAATTACTGGACATCTTTCCAACGAAAATTCAAGACTAGCAACGTTATTACCATAGAAAATTCAAATTTATGACATGATCTTTTTGTTTTCACAACATAGTATAGTTTTATTGATACGGCTCGACCACTTTTAGTAAACGTCTACACAGTGTGTGGTAAATGCGTTCGCTTTGTTTTCATTGACCAGCAGAAAATATTATTTTAATTTTATTATTTTTGCTATTTAATTCACCCCCCCCCCCCCACCCCCCCCTCCTTCCCCGGTCCACCGAACTCATCCAGTGCCTGTGCTGTTTTAATACAGCTATGTTTTAATAGTCTCATCCATTAGTTCTTAATAGTCTGAGTACACATTTATAGTTTTGTGTGTACAGATTTTTGAAAATGTTGTGAGTTGTGAGTTAGATTATCTTCACAGAACTCCGGACAGGTCCCATTTTCAAAATCTATCTGAGTGTGTGGCTACTGATAGCACTAGTTCTGTGCTGGTTTGCCATTCTTCTTTGGCTACCTGTATAGTGTTTACGTCTGGCGACCTCTTGTGACCTGAAGTTTTTGTAATCTTTTGAATGTTGTCGACTCATCGTTGTCTCCTGAATCATTAACTTGACATACGTCCTTGAGAGTAGTGAGCCTGATCCAGTTCAAGTCCTGTACCTGTCGTGGCCCTGCCAGCAAGCCAGTCGTTCACTCTCTCTTGCCCCAGAGTGCCCTGGTATCAAACGTTAATCTGATTACTGCCAGACTAGATTTGCTGAGAGACTCCATTTACTGTCTTTGAGTCCATCCTGTCTCTGACCTCTCAAGTATGCTGATGAAATCAGTTAGAAAGCAGTCATGGGAACAATTCTGTGTCTCTAGCTACATCATCGCTTGTGTTACTGCCATCACCTCAAGGGTCAGACTACTTGTAATCGAAGCGAGAGAGCCACTCTATTCTTTAGCTGCTCGCCCTCGAACCAGAACCGGAAAAACCCGGGAACTTTAAACCTGTCTAACGACGCATCCATCCATGTGAATAACTGCAGCTCCATCAGCAGAATACAGGCTTGAACAATCAGCAACGTGCCTTGCTGTCTGTGCCCAGTTTTATGCAAACTGACAAGGATGTTCCAACACTCTGTTGGCACCCGTAGCCACTCCTTACCACGTTCTATCTCCTGAAGTGGATAAACCTGTCGGTAGATATGTCAGTAGGTAGATATGTGAGTATGTAGATATGTAAGTAGGTAGATAGGTGAGTAGGTAGATATGTTAGTAGGTAGATAGGTGAGTAGGTAGATATGTGAGTAGGTAGATAGGTGAGTAGGTAGATATGTGAGTAGGTAGATAGGTGAGTAGGTAGATATGTGAGTAGGTAGATATTTGAGTAGGTAGATATGTGAGTAGGTAGATAGATATGTGAGTAGGTAGATATGTGAGTAGGTAGATATGTGAGTAGGTAGATATGTGAGTAGGTAGATAGATATGTGAGTAGGTAGATATGTGAGTAGGTAGATAGATATGTGAGTAGGTAGATATGTGAGTAGGTAGATAGATTTGTGAGTAGGTAGATATGTGAGTAGGTAGATATGTGAGTAGGTAGATAGATATGTGAGTAGGTAGATATGTGAGTAGGTAGATATGTGAGTAGGTAGATAGATATGTAAGTAGGTAGATATGTGAGTAGGTAAGTAGCAAATTAAGAGAAGATACAAAAATAGGTACGCAGACATGGAAGTTGGTGTACAACAGACAGAAAAAGTCTAATGCAAGAATGTCGGTGTAAATGGAAGAGAACAAGTTAAAGACACAGCCTGAAACCCCCAGCCCACATAACCCTGTGTGCCAGGAGGTGAACATGTCAAAGACCCCGCCAGGGACCCCCAGCCCACATAACCCTGTGTGCCAGGAGGAGAACATGTCAAAGACCCCGACTGGGACCCCCAGCCCACATAACCCTGTGTGCCAGGAGAACATGTCAAAGACCCCGACTGGGACCCCCAGCCCACATAACCCCGTGTGCCAGGAGGAGAACATGTCAAAGACACAGCCTGGAATTCCCAGCCCACATAACCCCGAGTGCCTGGAGGAGAACATGTCAAGGGCCCCGCCTAGAACCCCCAGCCCACATAACCCTCTGTGCCATGACAACATGTCAGAGACACAGCCTAGAACCCCCAGCCCACATAACCCCGTGTGCCAGGAGAACCTGTCAGAGACACAGCCTGGGACCCCCAGCCCACATAACCCTGTGTGCCAGGAGTAGAACATGTCAAAGACCCCGCCAGGGACCCCCAGCCCACATAACCCTGTGTGCCGGGAGGAGAACACGTCAAAGACCCCGCCTAGAACCCCCAGCCCACATTACCCTGTGTGCCGGGAGAACATGTCAAAGACACAGCCTAGAACCCCCAGCCCACATTACCCTGTGTGCCAGGAGGAGAACATGTCAAAGACACAGCCTAGAACCCCCAGCCCACATTACCCTGTGTGCCGGGAGAACATGTCAAAAACACAGCCTAGAACCCCCAGCCCACATTACCCTGTGTGCCGGGAGAACATGTCAAAGACACAGCCTAGAACCCCCAGCCCACATTACCCTGTGTGCCGGGAGAACATGTCAAAGACACAGCCTAGAACCCCCAGCCCACATTACCCTGTGTGCCGGGAGAACATGTCAAAAACACAGCCTAGAACCCCCAGCCCACATTACCCTGTGTGCCGGGAGAACATGTCAAAGACACAGCCTAGAACCCCCAGCCCACATTACCCTGTGTGCCAGGAGGAGAACATGTCAAAGACACAGCCTAGAACCCCCAGCCCACATTACCCTGTGTGCCGGGAGAACATGTCAAAGACACAGCCTAGAACCCCCAGCCCACATTACCCTGTGTGCCAGGAGGAGAACATGTCAAAGACACAGCCTAGAACCCCCAGCCCACATTACCCTGTGTGCCAGGAGGAGAACATGTCAAAGACCCCGCCTAGAACCCCCAGCCCACATTACCCTGTGTGCCGGGAGAACATGTCAAAAACACAGCCTGGGACCCCCAGCCCACATAACCCTGTGTGCCAGGAGGAGAACATGTCAAAGACACAGCCTAGAACCCCCAGCCCACATAACCCCGTGTGCCAGGAGAACATGTCAAAGACACAGCCTAGAACCCCCAGCCCACATTACCCTGTGTGCCAGGAGGAGAACATGTCAAAGACACAGCCTGGGACCCACAGCCCACATAACCCCGTGTGCCGGGAGGAGAACATGTCAAAGACACAGCCTAGAACCCCCAGCCCACATAACCCCGTGTGCCAGGAGAACATGTCAAAGACACAGCCTAGAACCCCCAGCCCACATTACCCTGTGTGCCGGGAGAACATGTCAAAGACACAGCCTAGAACCCCAAGCACACATAACCCTGTGTGCCAGGAGGAGAACATGTCAAAGACACAGCCTAGAACACCCAGCCCACATTACCCTGTGTGCCGGGAGAACATGTCAAAGACACAGCCTAGAACCCCAAGCACACATAACCCTGTGTGCCAGGAGGAGAACATGTCAAAGACACAGCCTAGAACACCCAGCCCACATAACCCCGTGTGCCAGGAGGAGAACATGTCAAAGACACAGCCTAGAACACCCAGCCCACATAACCCCGTGTGCCAGGAGGAGAACATGTCAAAGACACATTCTGGGACCCCCAGCCCACATAACCCCGTGTGCCAGGAGGAGAACATGTCAAAGACACATTCTGGGACCCCCAGCCCACATTACCCTGTGTGCCAGGAGGTGAACATGTTAAAGACCCCGCCTCGGACCCCCAGCCCACATAACCCCGTGTGCCAGGAGGTGAACATGTCAAAGACACAGCCTAGAACCCCCAGCCCACATTACCCTGTGTGCCAGGAGGTGAACATGTCAAAGACGCAGCCTAGAACCCCCAGCCCACATTACCCTGTGTGCCAGGAGGTGAACATGTCAAAGACACAGCCTAGAACCCCCAGCCCACATAACCCCGTGTGCCAGGAGGTGAACATGTCAAAGACACAGCCTAGAACCCCCAGCCCACATTACCCTGTGTGCCAGGAGGTGAACATGTTAAAGACCCCGCCTCGGACCCCCAGCCCACATAACCCCGTGTGCGAGCTGACAGTTATAGCGCAAGTGTCGGCTATTTCTGGTTTCTAAATTTGCAGGTGTTATTTCCCTTCTCTTGGTAATTATCCAGCTAACGTCCCCTGAAAAACGCCATATTGCATAGTTGAACACACACAGGTTCCCGTGTGGTTGTGAATTGTTTTTTTCCAAACACTGTCAGACCTAGAATTGTCGCATTGATTCATTATTCAAATGGGATGTAGCGGTATCTTTCTAGTTGTGTTTAGTAATGGTTACTTTTGTATCAGTACATGGGCTGTAGGGGCAGCTGTATCTCTTTGTACATGGGCTGTGGGGGCAGCTGTATCTCTTTGTACATGGGCTGTGGGGGCAGCTGTATCTCTCTGTACATGGGCTGTGGGGGCAGCTGTATCTCTCAGTACATGGGTTGTGGGGGCAGCTGTATCACTGGGTACATTTGTTGTGGGGGCAACTGTATCTCTCTGTACATGGGTTGTGGGGGCAACTGTATCTCTCTGTACATGGGTTGTGGGGGCAACTGTATCTCTCTGTACATGGGCTGTGGGGAAACTGTATCTCTCTGTACATGGGTTGTGGGGGCAACTGTATCTCTCTGTACATGGGCTGTGGGGGCAACTGTATCTCTCTGTACATGGGTTGTAGGGGCAACTGTATCTCTCTGTACATGGGTTGTGGGGGCAACTGTATCTCTCTGTACATGGGTTGTGGGGGCAACTGTATCTCTCTGTACATGGGTTGTGGGGGACAACTGTATCTCTCTGTACATGGGTTGTGGGGGCAACTGTATCTCTCTGTACATGGGTTGTGGAGGCAACTGTATCTCTCCGTACATGGGTTGTGGGGGGCAACTCTATCTCTCTGTACATGGGTTGTGGGGGGCAACTCTATCTCTCTGTACATGGGTTGTGGGGGCAACTGTATCTCTCTGTACATGGGTTGTGGGGGCAACTGTATCTCTCTGTACATGGGCTGTGGGGGTCAACTCTATCTCTCTGTACATGAGTTGTGGGGGCAGCTGTGTCTCTCTGTACATGAGTTGTGGGCGCAGCTGTATCTCTCTGTGGAAAACTGTCTCTCTCTGTACATTGGCTCTGGGGAAAATTTTATATCTCTTGAATCGGCGAAAATATAGGTTTTGAGAAAAACAAAATGCAGGGACATTCACGGACTGCTAGATAAAAAAAACGAGGTATTCCTCTTTGAGACAGTATACCTCTTTGAGACAGTATTCCTCTTTGAGACAGTATTCCTCTTTGAGACAGTATTCCTCTTTGAGACAGTATTCCTCTTGACAGGTGAAAGTCGTCAATTGTTTAGAACAACTAGATGTAGAAGGTCAATGTTTTTCGGATATTTTATAAGAAGAGTGATTCGATAACTTCGCAACACCTGACAAGATTGATAGATAGAGAGAGAGTAAGGGAAAGGCAAAGTGTGATGAAAGTGGGCAGATACAAGACTGACAATTGCGGGCAGACACAAGTGGCGAAAGTGGATGGATACACGAGCGACTGAAGTGGAAAACAAGAATAGACCCACTGCCTCCCCAAAAGCATGTCGTAAGAGTCGACTAATTGGGGAGCTTCCTTTGAAGTCGGAGTGCATCTGCCGGAGAGTCAAGGAACCAACAGTCTGTATTCAAGAGAATGAGATCTGTAAAACTGATGCACACGCAACACTCAGGTTCTGGAGCAGGACTGCAGTTCAGTAGTGGACGAGCAACCAGAACTTTCCTCCAGAGTGTACAGCTGGTGAACGCGAAGAAGAAGAAGAAGACAAAGAGAACGAAACAAAAAAGAATCAATTACAGATTACGACGAGAGACCTCGCTTTTAATATTTTTTATTTTATTGGTAAACATTGTACATGTCATCATTTGGTAAGCTAGCAAGATAACCTTCAGGAAGAGCGGTTGTAAGTTGCAGTTGTAAGGTGAGACAAAGTCTCTGATGTTGCAACCGGGAGACGATTCGGGGGACACAGTTGGTCGGATAGCCAGTTGAAGGCACTCTCCCCCCCCCTCTCCCCCGTCTCTCTTTCTCCCTCTATTTTGTTTTGTTTATCTCTCTGTCTCTCTGTCTCTCTATTTTATTCTGTCTGTCTGTCTGTCTCTCTCTCTCTCTCTCTCTCTCTCTCTGTATTTTATTTTGTTTCTCTGACTGCTTGTCTGTCTGTCAGTTTGTCTCTCTCTCGCCCTCTCTATCTCTCGCCCTCTCTCCCTCTCTCTCTCTGTATCTTGTTCTGTTTCTCTGTCTGCTTGTCTGTCTGTCTGTTTGTCTCTCTCTCTGGCCCTCTCTCCCTCTCTCTCTCGCCCTCTCTCCCTCTCTCTCTCTCTCACCCTCTCTCCCTCTCTCTCTCGCCCTCTCTCCCTCTCTCTCTCTCCCTCTCTCTCTCTCACCCTCTCTCCCTCTCTCTCTCGCCCTCTCTCCCTCTCTCTCTCTCCCTCTCTCTCTCGTACTCTCTCTCTCGCCCTTTCTCTCTCCCTCGCCCTCTCTCCCTCTCTCCCTCTCTCTCGCCTCTCTCTCTCTCTCTCTCGCCCTCTCTCCCTCTCGCCCTCTCTCTCGCCCTCTCTCCCTCTCTCTCGCCCTCTCTCTCTCTCTCTCTCTTTATGTGCGTTTAAACAATGCCTGGAAGCCTCACTGACCCTAAACATTTACTGGGGAGGAGGGATTTCGCGATTGGCAGGGGTGGGGGAAGGGGGCGGGTTGAGTCGAAAGTCTCTCCCACTCTTTGTCTGGTCCTTCACCTTAAAACTGTCTCTATAACGTCTCTTTAACATTCAACCCGGTCCTTCACCTTAGAACGTCTCTATAACGTCTCCTTAACATGTATCTGGTTCTTCATCGTAGAACGTCTCTATAACGTCTCCCTAACATTTAGCCTGGTGTGAACAGGCCAATCTCTTTATTTGTATGTCTCCCTTTCCCTCGCTCTCTCTGTCTTTCCTCACTAGTTTTCTCCCTCACTCACTCTCTCTCTCTCTCTCTCTCTCTCTCTCACTCACTCCCTCACTTACTATTTCCCTCACTCACTCTTTCAGAATCACTCACTTCCTCACTCAGTCTTTCCCTCACTAAGTCTCTCCCTCGCTAACTCTCTCTCTCTCTCTCACTCACTTCCTCACTCACTCTCAATTACTCTCTCCCTCACTCTCTACCTCACTCACTCTTTCTCACTCACTCTCCCTCACTTACTATTTCCCTCACTCACTCTTTCAGAATCACTCACTTCCTCACTCAGTCTTTCCCTCACTAAGTCTCTCCCTCGCTAACTCTCTCTCTCTCTCTCACTCACTTCCTCACTCACTCTCAATTACTCTCTCCCTCACTCTCTACCTCACTCACTCTTTCTCACTCACTCTCCCTCACTTTCTCTCCTATCCTCACTCTCTCTCCCCTTACTATCCTTTCCCTCTCTCTCTCCCCTCACGTACTCTCTCGTCCACTGTCTCTCCACTCACTCATTCTCTCTCTGACTCTTTCCCCTCACTCACTCTCTCACTCTTCTCACGCGCTATCTCTTTTGCTCACTCTCTCTCCCCTCACTCACCCTCTCACTCTTCTCACACACTCTCTCTCTCTCTTTCGCTCACTCTCTCTCCTCTCGCTCACTCTCTCTCTCTCTCTCACACCTTACTTTCCCTTCCTCTCACTCACTCTCACCCTTCCCGTGTAGTATCTCCCTGCCACTTTGTCTGGTATGAACCACGTGTATTAGAATGTCTGATGGAATCATTAAACGTGGATTAGATGCCAGAGTCAGGCAAATGTTTCATGGCACAAAAAAAGATAACAGAACACCGGGGCCCGATAACTTTATGCTTACCTGGTGACCCAGAAGGCAACAGGACAAACCAGGTAATGTTTATCTGCAATGCAGCAAGCAAGAAGACAGGCCAGGTAACCACACAAAATAAGCAGCAAACACGCTTTCACCTCAGCTTACCTGGCACTCGCAGATTTAAATTTAGCTCTCTTCAAATTTCATATTTTCCCGCACGAAGACTCCGGGTCTGGCAACCACGGCAGCCCTACCCCCAGCAGAACAAACATGCCAGTCATGTTTAGATCATTTCCAGGGGAGGTCTCACTGTGTCGATGTTTTCGAATTCAACGTTTTCGATTTTGTGAACCGATTTCTACATTTCGGATCTAAAGAGACATCGGTTCCAGAATAAGCCAAAATAAGCATCTTCTGTTGGTAATATATCATTATTTTGTACCGTAGATTATAATATATTTACCTTGTATTGGTACAGTACAACATAATTATCTTGTACCGTAGATTATAATATATTTACCTTGTATTGGTACAGTACAACATAATTATCTTGTACCGTAGATTATAATATATTTACCTTGTATTGGTACAGTACAACATAATTATCTTGTACCGTAGATTATAATATATTTACATGTACTAGGGGTGTCGCCTGCGGATCGGAAGGTCGTGGGTTTTGGGATCCTGACGGAGCCGGACTGTAAAACACACCCAAGACAAAATACTGGCTCCTAGGTTGACTCGGTCTTGAGTGAGTTTTAGGTGGAGACAGGGGAAGTAAAGGCGGCCCGCCTGAAGCTGACCAGATCACGCATCAAGTGCTGATTGTATCTATAAAAAATAAGTCTAGCCCTATATGCCCCAAAAAAATGACTCGTTGACTTTTGACTTATGTTGGTGTAACCCAAAAGTGCTTGGTTTTACTTCTAACTCAAGCCTGAGTCTGAAGAATCTCAGCTCAGTGAACCAACTTCGTTACACGGCGAGGATCCTGAAATACTTTGGGTAGATTTTTAACTCCAAATTTTACTGGGCAGCTGTTAGGCTACTCTTTTCGATTTCCAACTGCCAGGGGATTTTTTACTTGCTCAACAATACACACGGGCGTTTAATCTTACTACCCAGAGACCGGGGGAAATAACTAAAAGTCCACGTGAAAAAAATCCCAGCTTTTACCGGAGCCTAAACACGGGACGTCCAGCACTCGAGGCGACACTCTACGTCTAGACCACTCGGTCTGCTTACATATTCACATTTTATATAAGAGTTTTATAGAATATAATTATCTTGCACTGCTGGGAAGAACAAAATATGTTTATTTCCTTCTGATAGAATGTAGCAATAACATAATTGTACAATGCTTGTAGAGTGTAACATGTTTATAACAGGATCACTGTCGTCTCCTTGAGGGATGCGATTGTTCGTTATTTGAAGCTCCACCCGGGCTTTTGCCGGGGGTGGTAAATATATCCGGGCCTTAACTATGGCCTAACGGCTGAACGGGGTTTCCGGGACCTCTCCACGGGTGCTCCTCATCCACATGGTGGCACTTTCAATCACCGGGTATTTATCGCTTGTGTGATGTCAAGCTGGGGTACAGCTGACCTACCTGCCTACCTACATATTTATTATCTACTAGTAGAAAATAACATATTTATTTTACTGGTGAACTATATCTTTTGTACTGTTAGAATATAACAGATTTATCTTAGTTGTGAAATAGCTCAGCTCAGGTGGAGACACTTGATGTGCTCATCTGTTGTTGGAATACGACACGTTTTTGGACGTGTTAGAAGACAGTTGTTTGTTGTGACATAATATAGAAGTGTATTAGTCCTTGTGTCAATGATAAGTTTACCCAGGATATTGTAGAAGTGTGCGGCGTTTAGCTTGTTTATGTTTGCTTAAAGTAAATCAAATATTGAGAGAAACAAACAAAGCTTTCCAATGTATTAGATCTAATTATAAGTTGATATTCTCATCTCCAACATGGATGACGTCAGCTTGCAGTCTCCAGCTACAAGTCAATCAGGAGCTGGGGTCGAGCAGGTGGCTACAAACGTCTAACAGGGGCGATCAAAGCTAGGTCAACCCTAGCGAAACTTAAAGCAGAAACTGTTCAGCCATCAATGAGATTTCAAGAGGAGGAGGATCTGTGAGTCGTGGTTCTAAAAGCAAAGAACAATTGTTGAACATTTGTTCATGTCCAAATCGCCGAGAGCAATGACCTTTAACTGTCTGTGACCAGCTGTACGTGTTGAAGCTGCCAAGCTGGTGCCCTAACTGTCTGTGACCAGCTGTACGTGTTGAAGCTGCCAAGCTGGTGCCCTAACTGTCTGTGACCAGCTGTACGTGTTGAAGCTGCCAAGCTGGTGCCCTAACTGTCTGTGACCAGCTGTACGTGTTGAAGCTGCCAAGCTGGTGCCCTAACTGTCTGTGACCAGCTGTACGTGTTGAAGCTGCCAAACTGGTGTTCTAACTGTCTGTGACCAGCTGTACGTGTTGAAGCTGCCAAGCTGGTGCCCTAACTGTCTGTGACCAGCTGTACGTGTTGAAGCTGCCAAGCTGTGGCCCTAAATGTCTGTGACCAGCTGTACGTGTTGAAGCTGCCAAGCTGGTGCCCTAAATGTCTGTGACCAGCTGTACGTGTTGAAGCTGCCAAGCTGGTGCCCTAAATGTCTGTGACCAGCTGTACGTGTTGAAGCTGCCAAGCTAGTGCCCTAACTGTCTGTGACCAGCTGTACGTGTTGAAGGGCTAAAGGAGCGGGCCGGAGAGACGGGGCACCAGTGTTTGTTACATCAGGAGGGACAGGGCACTCGTGTTTGTTACACCAGGAGAGACGGGCACTCGTGTTTGTTACCCCGGGAGGGACAAGGCACTAGTGTTTGTTACACCAGGAGGGACAGGGCAATAGTGTTTGTTACCCCAGGAGGGACAGGGCACTAGTGTTTGTTACACCAGGAGGGACAGGGCACTAGTGTTGGTTACACCAGGAGGGACAGGGCACTCGTGTTTGTTACACCAGGAGGGACGGGTCACTCGTGTTGTTACACCAGGAGGGACAGGGCACTATTGTTTGTTACATCAGGAGGGACAGGGCACTAGTGTTTGTTACACCAGGAGGGACAGGGCACTCGTGTTTGTTACATCAGGAGGGACGGGTCACTCGTGTTGTTACACCAGGAGGGACAGTGCACTAGTGTTTGTTACACCAGGAGGGACGGGTCACTCGTGTTTGTTACACCAGGAGGGTTCACTGATAACAGTTGTATAATGTGAATATCTATCATGGTGATGTGTCTGTGAAATGTTGAAATTCGTCTCAACGAAACCGCCAAGAGGTCGTTCCCCCAGCGGATCGATGACCCCAGACCGAGACGTCTTCATTCGCCAATTCCCGCCTCCTGAATCGTCCCCGCGAGTGCCACCGTTGCCACGAGTACCATCTTCCCCCAAGTTTGGTAGAAGACCGCAGTCCTACACGTATCCGAGTACCCGAGGCGGGAGCATCACTTCCAGATCCATTCCCCCCAGTTACAAGACCGTGCACACTTCTGGTGGCGGTAACAGTGACTTCCCATCACGAGACTTCCCATCACGAGACTTCCCATCACGAGACTTCCCATCACGAGACTTCCCGAGACTAGGTGAAGCTTCATCTGAGTTTAGGTCTTTGAGGTATCCAGAGCAGTATTACCAGCAACATACGAGCAAACAGCAGCAGCAACAGCAACAACAGCAGACACGTCAATATCCTCACCCACCTCTTCGGCAAAACCTGGAACCACCCTGGCCATTCCAAAATGGATTTCCTGATAAAACAACGATTGCAGCTCGCACAGAACCGAACTCTCACCAATCCCACCCTGTCAGTGCAGCTTACTCTCACAGTTTAGGCCACCCAGTTTACGACAACAGGTTCAACTATAAAGCACGTGACAGGTTTTCTTTGAGTGGAGAGTCACAGAATGAAACGTCTTCTATTTATGACACAAATAAAGCCAGAACTCTACCAAAGAACGCATACATACCAATCATAAACAGAGACTCCCAGAGTAACCAGAATCGCGGAGACAGCACATATCAGCTCAGAGGTATCAAAGAAGTCAACTTGGCTAGCCCTGGGTACGTCAGGCATGTAGCCTTCAGGGATACAGCCACGCCCAGGCTAGGGTCTGATTATGACCTAGCCAGGCCAGTCATGGAAGCCGGGGATCGACAAGAGACATCGCCAGTAGCCGGACCCAAGACAACCCAGTTTATCGTCGAGGAGTCGCTGACCAAGCGGAGACTGTCGGAAACCTTCATCCCGCCACCAGCATCTGGAGCCACGCCATACACTGTAGAGAGACTGATCACCGAACCTGGACCTCCCGTCGTCCCAAGAAGACTAAAGCACTGGCAGCCATCAGATGCCAAGGTGACTGGTCCTGTCAGACACCGGGAGCTTCCGGTAGCAACACAACAAGTAGGTGTGCATGATGATACTGCGCATGCGCATGGTCTAGTCACAGAGACAACCATTTTGTTACCGGACGTAAAACTGTACTGCAAGCAAACCTAGGTAATTATTCCAGATAATAACACAATAGATGCATTTCATTACTAACGAACCCAGTGGATTTTTTTAAATAACGAACATAATTACTCTTGTCACTAACGAAACTAATTATAACAACAATTGCTACCATAAAAAAAAAACGCTCTTGTTACCGAATACACAAATTATTTTCGACATTAAGAAACCGAAAAACTGCACATCCTGTACGCACCTGTTGTTTGGGCGGGCACGGAGAATTATTGATAACAATTATAGTGTGTTGAAAGTATCAGAGTATGTTCAGGTTAAGTAATTTTCCTTCTCGACGGTAATTTTATACACAGTTGATAATTTTCTCTCCTGGACATCAACAACATCGGATCACATTGTCATAGACACAAGACTACTTTGGTGCCTGGCCAGTAATTTCAGACATCACTGGACAGTTGTCATAGACACAAGACTACTTTGGTGCCTGGCCAGTAATTTCAGACATCACTGGACAGTTGTCATAGACACAAGAGAACTTTGGTGCATGGACAGTAATTTCAGACATCACTGGACAGTTTTCATAGACACAAGACTACTTTGGTGCATGGACAGTAATTTCAGACATCACTGGACAGTTGTCATAGACACAAGACTACTGTGGTGCATGGACAGTAATTTCAGACATCACTGGACAGTTGTCATAGACACACAGTGGATAATTTTCTGTAGGGAAACTATTCTGTCGCCACACATTCTACTGTCATCACACATTCTACTGTCACCACACATTCTCCTGTCACCACCCATTCTACTGTCACCACACATTCTACTGTCACCACACATTCTCCTGTCACCACACATTCTACTGTCATCACACATTCTCCTGTCATCACACATTCTCCTGTCTCCACACATTCTCCTGTCATTACACATTCTGCTGTCTCCACACATTCTCCTGTCATCACACATTCTACTGTCTCCACACATTCTCCTGTCATCACACATTCTACTGTCTCCACACATTCTCCTGTCATCACACATTCTCCTGTCTCCACACATTCTCCTGTCATCACACATTCTCCTGTCACCACACATTCTACTGTCATCACACATTCTCCTGTCATCACACATTCTCCTGTCAACACACATTCTACTGTCATCACACATTCTCCTGTCACCACACATTCTCCTGCCACAACACATTCTCCTGTCACCACACATTCTCCTGCCACACCACATTCTCCTGTCATCACACATTCTCCTGTCAACCCACATTCTCCTGTCACCACACATTCTCCTGCCACCACACATTCTCCTGTCAACCCACATTCTCCTGTCATCACACATTCTCCTGCCACCATACATTCTCATGTCACCATACATTCTCCTGTCATCACACATTCACCTGTCACCACACATTCTCCTGCCACAACACATTCTCCTGTCACCACACATTCTCCGACCACCACACATTCTCCTGTCACCACACATTTTCCTGCCACAACACATTCTCCTGTCACCATATATTCTCCTGCCACAACACAAATCTCCTGTCACCACACCTTCTACTGCCACCACACCTTCTACTGCCACCACACCTTCTACTGCCACCATACCTTCTACTGCCACCACACCTTCTACTGCCACTACACCTTCTACTGCCACCACACCTTCTACTGCCACCACGCCTTCTACTGCCACCACACCTTCTGCTGCCACCACTCCTTCTACTGCCACCACACCTTCTACTGCCACCACACCTTCTACTGCCACCACACCTTCTACTGCCACCACACCTTCTACTGCCACCACACCTTCTACTGCCACCACACCTTCTACTGCCACCACACCTTCTACTGCCACCATACCTTCTACTGCCACCACACCTTCTACTGCCACCACACCTTCTACTGCCACCACACCTTCTACTGCCACCACACCTTCTACTGCCACCACACCTTCTACTGCCACCACACCTTCTACTGCCACCATACCTTCTACTGCCACCACGCCTTCTACTGCCACCACACCTTCTACTGCCACCACACCTTCTACTGCCACCACACCTTCTACTGCCACCACACCTTCTACTGCCACCACACCTTATCCTGCCACCACACGCTCTCCTTCACAACAAATTCCACCCCTCCCTGTCTCATTCTTATCCCAGATCAGCTAAATGATGTTGAACGCCGTATCTTCAATCTAGCAACAGTTGGCCTGTTTTCCCAATCACCGCAGATTCCATATTTTATCACAGCCTGCACGTGTGCTTATAAAGCTGTCCTGGCTATTTCAGGACTAGCTTTGTTACAATAAGCTGTCATTGTTTTCTTCGTTTTTCTCCCTGCTAAAATGACGCATCGCTATATATCTATCTTTCTAATCTATCTATCTATGTTTCTAATCTATCTATCTATCTTTGTTTCTAATCTATCTATCTATCTATCTATCTATCTATCTATCTATCTATCTATCTATCTATCTATCTATCTATCTATCTATCTATCTATCTATCTATCTATGTTTCTAATCTATCTATCTATCTATCTATCTATCTATCTATCTATCTATCTATCTATCTATCTATCTATCTATCTATCTATCTATCTATCTATCTATCTATCTATCTATCTATCTATCTATCTATCTATCTATCTATCTATCTATCTATCTATCTATCTATCTATCTATCTATCTATCTATCTATCTATCTATCTATCTATCTATCTATCTATCTATCTATCTATCTATCTATCTATCTATCTATCTATCTATCTATCTATCTATCTATCTATCTATCTATCTATCTATCTATCTATCTATCTATCTATCTATCTATCTATCTATCTATCTATCTATCTATCTATCTATCTATCTATCTATCTATCTATCTATCTATCTATCTATCTATCTATCTATCTATCTATCTATCTATCTATCTATCTATCTATCTATCTATCTATCTATCTATCTATCTATCTATCTATCTATCTATCTATCTATCTATCTATCTATCTATCTATCTATCTATCTATCTATCTATCTATCTATCTATCTATCTATCTATCTATCTATCTATCTATCTATCTATCTATCTATCTATCTATCTAATCTCCCTGTCCGTCCGTCCGTCCGTCCGTCCGTCCGTCTGTCTGTCTGTACCTCTTTCAAATCCTATCTATCTTATTTGTCTTTTTGATCTAATCTAGCTATCCGTCTGTGTTTGTCTACTGTGTATCTGTACGTCCATCAGTCTGTCAATCTGTCTGTCATTTTTAATGCATTCATTTACCATTCATTCGTTGATATTTTGTTTGAACTTTATTTTCATTATATTTTTGTAATTAACTTAGCTTGCTTTCTTGATAACATACATTTTTGTCGTATAAATGATTGTTTGCATGGGCCGAATATAAGTCAGGCCTGTGTGCCCAATTTGTAGCCCTTTACAAATAAAGTGCGTTCGTTCGTTCTGTCTGTCTGTCTATCTTATCTGTCTGTCTGCCAGAAAGGGAGAGATGATGAGAGGGACTTGAAGGGGGAATAGATTCTATGTGCCTACATAAAACAGAGCGGATACTGTATTAGTTCTCTGTGATCGTTGCTGTGGAGAAAGATCAAAAGTTGTGCTTGAGTTAATGAACCGAGACGGGATTGAAGCTAGGAATGCTTATGTCAAAGCTGCCAGTTTAGCACTCTAGCCAGCAATATTCAACTTCACAGGCGGCCACCTTCTACAGTGCACTCTTCATTTTCCGGACAACTGTTAATTTTGTATTTCATAGAGAAGCATTAACTTTGTAACTCACAGGTAACTGTTAACTCTGTACTTCCCGTACAGTTAACTCCCTCAGGCAGCTGTTAACTCGGTATTTCCCGTACAACTGTTAACTCTGTATTTCTTAGACAACTGTTAACTTTGTATTCTTTAGAGAACCGTTACCTCTGTATATCCCAGGTGTCTGTTAACTTTGTATTTTCTTGACATCTATTAACTGTGTTGATTGTGTGTGCTCCTCATATTTGTTAGCTAACTCAGATCTTACTATTAATATGTGGAAGTAATTATTGTTGCAACAATAACATGTGTGTCAGGTTGTTACAACAACGTATCGGTGTGTGAGATGAGACTGTTGCACTGTAAAGTGTGTTACAACAACATACAGGTATGTGAGCTGAGGTTTTCAGAACTACATACCAGGTGCTTGATGTGAGGTTGTTACAACGTAAAGTGTGTGTGTGGTCAGGTTTTTACAAAAACGTAAAATGTGTGAGGTGACGTTTCTACCAAAACGTAAAGTGTGTGAGGTGAGGTTGTTATAACAGCATAAAGACTGTGAGACAGGTTTTTAGAAAAACGTAGGAAGTGTGAGGTCAGGTTGCTACAACAACGTACAGGTTTTTGAGCTGAGGTTGTCATACTACTTATAGGTGCGTGAGATGGAGTTGTTATAACGTAAAGTGTGTGGGGTGGTTGTTACAACAACGTACAGGTATTTGAGCTGAGGTTGTCACACTACTTATAGGTGCGTGAGATGGAGTTGTTACAACGTATAGTGTGTGTGGTTCGGTTGTTACAACAACGAACAGTGTGTGAGGTCAGGTTGTTGAACAACGTAAACAATATGAGATCAGTTTGTTACATCAGCGTATAGTGTGTGAGGTGAGATCGTTACAACAACTTATAGTGGGTGAGGTGAGGTTGTTACAACAACGTAAAGTGTGTGGGGTGGTTGTTACAACAACGTACAGGTATTTGAGCTGAGGTTGCCATACTACTTATAGGTGCGTGAGATGGAGTTGTTATAACGTAAAGTGTGTGGGGTGGTTGTTACAACAACGTACAGGTATTTGAGCTGAGGTTGTCATACTACTTATAGGTGCGAGAGATGGAGTTGTTATAACGTAAAGTGTGTGGGGTGGTTGTTACAACAACGTACAGGTATTTGAGCTGAGGTTGTCATACTACTTATAGGTGCGTGAGATGGAGTTGTTATAACGTAAAGTGTGTGGGGTGGTTGTTACAACAACGTACAGGTATTTGAGCTGAGGTTGTCATACTACTTATAGGTGCGTGAGATGGAGTTGTTATAACGTAAAGTGTGTGGGGTGGTTGTTACAACAACGTACAGGTATTTGAGCTGAGGTTGTCATACTACTTATAGGTGCGTCAGATGGAGTTGTTATAACGTAAAGTGTGTGGGGTGGTTGTTACAACAACGTACAGGTATTTGAGCTGAGGTTGTCATACTACTTATAGGTGCGTGAGATGGAGTTGTTATAACGTAAAGTGTGTGGGGTGGTTGTTACAACAACGTACAGGTATTTGAGCTGAGGTTGTCACACTACTTATAGGTGCGTGAGATGGAGTTGTTACAACGTATAGTGTGTGTGGTTTGGTTGTTACAACAACGAACAGTGTGTGAGGTCAGGTTGTTAAACAACGTAAAGAATATGAGATCAGTTTGTTACATCAACGTATAGTGTGTGAGGTGAGATCGTTACAACAACTTATAGTGGGTGAGGTGAGGTTGTTACAACAACGTAAAGTGTGTGGGGTGGTTGTTACAACAACGTACAGGTATTTGAGCTGAGGTTGCCATACTACTTATAGGTGCGTGAGATGGAGTTGTTATAACGTAAAGTGTGTGGGGTGGTTGTTACAACAACGTACAGGTATTTGAGCTGAGGTTGTCATACTACTTATAGGTGCGTGAGATGGAGTTGTTATAACGTAAAGTGTGTGGGGTGGTTGTTACAACAACGTACAGGTATTTGAGCTGAGGTTGTCATACTACTTATAGGTGCGTGAGATGGAGTTGTTATAACGTAAAGTGTGTGGGGTGGTTGTTACAACAACGTACAGGTATTTGAGCTGAGGTTGTCATACTACTTATAGGTGCGTGAGATGGAGTTGTTATAACGTAAAGTGTGTGGGGTGGTTGTTACAACAACGTACAGGTATTTGAGCTGAGGTTGTCATACTAAATATAGGTGCGTGAGATGGAGTTGTTATAACGTAAAGTGTGTGGGGTGGTTGTTACAACAACGTACAGGTATTTGAGCTGAGGTTGTCATACTACTTATAGGTGCGTGAGATGGAGTTGTTATAACGTAAAGTGTGTGGGGTGGTTGTTACAACAACGTACAGGTATTTGAGCTGAGGTTGTCATACTACTTATAGGTGCGTGAGATGGAGTTGTTATAACGTAAAGTGTGTGGGGTGGTTGTTACAACAACGTACAGGTATTTGAGCTGAGGTTGTCACACTGCTTACAGGTGCATGAGATGGAGTTGTTACAACGTAAAGTGTGTGAGGTCAGGTTGTTACCAAAAATGTAAAGTGTGTGAGCTCAGGTTGTCGCAATGTAAAGTGTGTGATGTCTGGTTGTTACAACAACGTAAAGTTTGTGTGGTCAGGTTGTTATAAAGGGCGAACGCGAATACAGCCACACATACACAAACACTCACACACACATACACACACACACACACACAGAGAGAGAGAGAGAGAGAGAGAGAGAGAGAGAGAGAGAGAGAGAGAGAGAGAGAGAGAGAGAGAGAGAGAAAGCGATAGTACACAAATATACGTGTATTTATTTATGAAACACTATCTCTATTTATTTACCGGAACCTGTGCAGCTATGAGAACTGTTGCCTGCTGTGCCTAGAGCAGCTTGAGGAAAATTGAAGCAATTGCTGCCACAGTTAATTCTCCCTGGCATGTCTGTCCTGAAGCTCCGGTCCAGGGGTGGCAACCTCAGGTGGGTTTGCAAGTTGCCAGTTGTAGCGTCGACACAGAATGAACGAACGAACGCATTTTATTTTCAAAGGGTTACAAATTAGGCACGTATGCCTGTCTTACATTCGGCCCTTCCAAACTCCCATCTTTCACACAGCAGTTGTATTTCATGTTCAGAAGGAACGGGGGGCAACTGGAGGACGTTTGAACCACAGCAGAATGTGTGTGGACCTAACGAGGAGAGGACCGACTGGTCAGAAATGGAGATTCAAAACAATTGTGATGCGCTGGATGTAGACAGCTGAACTTCAGAATGACCTGGGGTCAGACGAACACCCACATTGGCCGCATACAGCGAATCATGTCACAGAGACGGGACAAGACTGGTTCAGGGAAGAACAATACCACAGCAGCTGGTACTTTTTTTAAGTGGGGGTGGGTGGTTGGGGGGGGGGGTGATTTCCTTTAGTCAGTCATTGTGTTATGAGATGATGTGACCAGGTGCATTTCTTACAGAGACAACCATTGTAGCTCTATGGCTAGGAGATAGCACTGTGGAGACAATCCTTGCATTCTGGTGGGTAGTGAACATCTTTCTCTTGTCCTTCTCCACATCCTCTCACAATAACAGATCCAAAGATCACGGGTTTCTGGTCCTGGTGTTTATTATTTTATTGAAGTTGTTGAATCTTGTCTTCTGACATTGTCGACCAGTTCGCTTTCCTTTTATGGAGACAGGACGCCTAGCTGTGTCCTACAACTGCTGCCTCTACTCAGTGTCCAGTAGCGGGCAGACAGGAATGAGGGAGGTGTCCAGTAGCGGGCAGACAGTCATGTGGGAGGTGTTCAGTAGCGGGCAGACAGTCATGTGGGAGGTGTCCAGTAGCGGGCAGACAGTAATGTGGGAGGTGTCCTGTAGCGGGCAGACAGTCATGTGGGAGGTGTCCAGTAGCGGGCAGACAGTCATGTGGGAGGTGTCCTGTAGCGGGCACACAGTCATGTGGGAGGTGTCCAGTAACGGGCAGACAGGAATGTGGGAGGTGTCCTGTAGCGGGCAGACAGTCATGTGGGAGGTGTCCAGTAGCGGGCAGACAGGAATGTGGGAGGTGTCCAGTAGCGGGCAGACAGTCATGTGGGAGGTGTCCTGTAGCGGGCAGACAGGAATGTGGGAGGTGTCCTGTAGCGGGCACACAGTCATGTGGGAGGTGTCCTGTAGCGGGCAGACAGGAATGTGGGAGGTGTCCTGTAGCGGGCAGACAGGAATGTGGGAGGTGTTCAGTAGCGGGCAGACAGGAATGTGGGAGGTGTTCAGTAGCGGGCAGACAGTCATGTGGGAGGTGTTCAGTAGCGGGCAGACAGGAATGTGGGAGGTGTTCAGTAGCGGGCAGACAGGAATGTGGGAGGTGTCCAGTAGCGGGCAGACAGGAATGTGGGAGGTGTCCAGTAGCGGGCAGACAGTCATGTGGGAGGTGTTCAGTAGCAGGCAGACAGTCATGTGGGAGGTGTTCAGTAGCGGGCAGACAGTAATGTGGGAGGTGTCCAGTAGCGGGCAGACAGTAATGTGGGAGGTGTCCAGTAGCGGACAGACAGGAATGTGGGAGGTGTTCAGTAGCGGGCAGACAGTAATGTGGGAGGTGTTCAGTAGCGGGCAGACAGGAATGTGGGAGGTGTCCAGTAGCAGGCAGACAGTAATGTGGGAGGTGTTCAGTAGCGGGCAGACAGTCATGTGGGAGGTGTCCAGTAGCGGGCAGACAGGAATGTGGGAGGTGTCCAGTAGCAGGCAGACAGTAATGTGGGAGGTGTTCAGTAGCAGGCAGACAGTAATGTGGGAGGTGTTCAGTAGCGGGCAGACAGGAATGTTGGAGGTGTTCAGTAGCGGGCAGACAGGAATGTGGGAGGTGTTCAGTAGCGGGCAGACAGGAATGTGGGAGGTGTTCAGTAGCGGGCAGACAGGAATGTGGGAGGTGTTCAGTAGCGGGCAGACAGGAATGTGGGATGTGTCCAGTAGCGGGCAGACAGTCATGTGGGAGGTGTTCAGTAGCAGGCAGACAGTCATGTGGGAGGTGTTCAGTAGCGGGCAGACAGTAATGTGGGAGGTGTCCAGTAGCGGGCAGACAGTAATGTGGGAGGTGTCCAGTAGCGGACAGACAGTAATGTGGGAGGTGTCCAGTAGCGGGCAGACAGGAATGTGGGAGGTGTCCAGTAGCGGGCAGACAGGAATGTGGGAGGTGTTCAGTAGCAGGCAGACAGTCATGTGGGAGGTGTCCAGTAGCGGGCAGACAGGAATGTGGGAGGTGTCCTGTAGCGGGCACACAGTCATGTGGGAGGTGTCCAGTAGCGGACAGACAGTAATGTGGGAGGTGTCCAGTAGCGGGCAGACAGGAATGTGGGAGGTGTCCAGTAGCGGGCAGACAGGAATGTTGGAGGTGTCCAGTAGCGGGCACACAGTCATGTGGGAGGTGTCCTGTAGCGGGCAGACAGGAATGTGGGAGGTGTCCTGTAGCGGGCAGACAGTAATGTGGGAGGTGTCCAGTAGCGGGCAGACAGTAATGTGGGAGGTGTCCAGTAGCGGGCAGACAGTAATGTGGGAGGTGTCCAGTAGCGGGCAGACAGGAATGTGGGAGGTGTTCAGTAGCGGGCAGACAGGAATGTGGGAGGTGTTCAGTATCTTGTATGAAGAGGTCTATGGCAGACATAATTCCTGGCCACAGGCGATAGGGAGGATGTGAGGGAGTAGTCAACGGTTGTCTGCTCACAGATAAAGAGACTACATCATCGTCTTTATCATCGTTTTCGTCACTAAGTGTCGACATGCACGTGTTAGGAGCAAACAAAAGCGGTATACTACTTATATATTCTGGTAGTTGGTTTGGGGCTTTAGCTCTCTATATTTATGTTAGCCCTCGTAAGCTGTAACACTTTCTGCTGTGTTGTTAAAGTCCCAGCTGCTTGATGACCTCCTCTTTATTTCCCTGCCATTTGGCAAAATAATGAACTGGTGGATCAGTTTTCTGTGCTCTTGTTTTATAAGTCAGAAATAGTTAAAGTTGACGCTGCAGGTGTGCAGGGAATCTACCTCTACTACACGACACACAGGTGTTCCATCTCAGGTGTGCAGAGAATCTACATCTACTACACGACACACAGGTGTTCCATCTCAGCTGTGGAGAGAATCTACATCTACTACACGACACACAGGTGTTCCATCTCAGGTGTGAAGAGAATCTACATCTACTACACGACACACAGGTGTTCCATCTCAGCTGTGCAGAGAATCTACATCTACTACACGACACACAGGTGTTCCATCTCAGGTGTGCAGGAAATCTGCATCTACTACACGACACACAGGTGTTCCATCTCAGGTGTGCAGAGAATCTACATCTACTACACGACATACAGGTGTTCCATCTCAGGTGTGCAGGAAATCTACTTCTACTACACGACACACAGGTGTTCCATCTCAGTTGTGCAGAGAATCTACATCTACTACACGACACACAGGTGTTCCATCTCAGGTGTGCAGAGAATCTACATCTACTACCCGACACACAGGTGTTCCATCTCAGGTGTGCAGAGAATCTACATCTACTACCCGACACACAGGTGTTCCATCTCAGGTGTGCAGAGAATCTACATCTACTACCCGACACACAGGTGTTCCATCTCAGGTGTGCAGGGAATCTACATCTACTACACGACACACAGGTGTTCCATCTCAGGTGTGCAGGAAATCTACATCTACTACCCGACACACAGGTGTTCCATCTCAGGTGTGAAGGGAATCTACATCTACTATACGACACACAGGTGTTCCATCTCAGGTGTGCAGAGAATCTACATCTACTACACGACACACAGGTGTTCCATCTCAGGTGTGCAGGAAATCTACATCTACTACACGACACACGGGTGTTCCATCTCAGGTGTGCAGGAAATCTACATCTACTACCCGACACACAGGTGTTCCATCTCAGGTGTGCAGAGAACCTACATCTACTACACGACACACAGGTGTTCCATCTCAGGTGTGCAGAGAATCTACATCTACTACCCGACACACAGGTGTTCCATCTCAGGTGTGCAGAGAATCTACATCTACTACCTGACACACAGGTGTTCCATCTCAGGTGTGCAGAGAATCTACATCTACTACCCGACACACAGGTGTTCTATTTCAGGTGTGCAGAGAATCTACATCTACTACCCGACACATAGGTGTTCTATCTCAGGTGTGCAGAGAATCTACATCTACTACCCGACACATAGGTGTTCTATCTCAGGTGTGCAGAGAATCTACATCTACTACCCGACACATAGGTGTTCTATCTCAGGTGTGCAGAGAATCTACATCTACTACCCGACACACAGGTGTTCTATTTCAGGTGTGCAGAGAATCTACATCTACTACACGACACATAGGTGTTCCATCTCAGGTGTGCAGAGAACCTACATCTACTACACGACACACAGGTGTTCCATCTCAGGTGTGCAGGGAATCTACATCTACTACACGACACATAGGTGTTCCATCTCAGGTGTGCAGAGAACCTACATCTACTACACGACACACAGGTGTTCCATCTCAGGTGTGCAGGGAATCTACATCTACTACACGACACACAGGTGTTCCATCTCAGGTGTGCAGAGAACCTACATCTACTACACGACACACAGGTGTTCCATCTCAGGTGTGCAGAGAACCTACATCTACTACACGACACATAGGTGTTCCATCTCAGGTGTGCAGAGAACCTACATCTACTACACGACACACAGGTGTTCCATCTCAGGTGTGCAGGAAATCTACATCTACTACCTGACACACAGGTGTTCCATCTCAGGTGTGCAGGAAATCTACATCTACTACACAACACACAGGTGTTCCATCTCAGGTGTGCAGAGAATCTACATCTACTACCCGACACACAGGTGTTCTATTTCAGGTGTGCAGAGAATCTACATCTACTATACGACACACAGGTGTTCCATCTCAGGTGGAATATTTCGACCTCCGATACTAACTGTTCCATGACGTTGTTCTAGGGCAAAGATGTTCAACAGTGTTGGAGAGAGGAGGCCGCCTTGCCGGACTCCTACTGTTCTTCGGAACCAGCTTCCAATTTGTCCGTTCAGCGTGATGTCACTGCTGACCTTGGAGTAGAGCTGTTCTATAGTACGAAGGAGGGTTTTACCCATATTATTTCATAGTGTCATCTTCCTGTGCTTGGCTGTTTTCAAAGATGTCGGTGTTGCTATTTGTTTGTTCGTTGTAGAGACTCGAACAGTATCCAGACCATCTGTGGGACGGGTGGGGCGGTCCTTGGTAACCCGGGTGACGACCAAGCCGTTGTAGTATCCGATCTTTTCGTCAATAGCATGGTGCGTCTCGGGCAGTATTTCAACCCTGGCGGGGCCCACTCCTCTCCGGGGGCCCACTCCTCTCCGGGGGCCCACTCCTCTCCGGGGGCCCACTCCTCTCCGGGGGCCCACTCCTCTCCGGGAGCTCATTTCCCTGTTAGCCTGTATCCTCATAGATACAGTTTCCGGTCTGTACCACGGGAAGGTGGGTTTGGCTTGTGCGATCACGTGACAGCAGCAGGCTACTAATTTGTTTCACTTTTCACCCTCCTAGGAGAGCTAGCTGCCCCCAACACTGATGGCTGCGGTGCCAGGCCTGACCACATCTTGCAGACTCATGAGGCAGAAGAAGAAGAAAAGGCAGAAGAAGAATAAAAAGAGGCAGAGGAAGAAGAAGAAGAAGAAGAAGAAAAAGAAGAAGAAGAAGAAGAAGAAGAAGAAGAAGAAGAAGAAGAAGAAGAAGAAGAAGAAAAAGAAGAGGTATATTTAGTCACACACCAAGCGATGTAGTCCCCAGCAGACCCACAACACAACAGTGCACACCACACATCCCAGTTTGACCCACACATCGTTTCCACAACACAGCAGACACACCACACATCCCAGTTTGACCCACACATCGTTTCCACAACACAACAGACACACCACACATCCCAGTTTGACACACACATCGTTTCCACAACACAACAGACACACCACACATCCCAGTTTGACACACACATCGTTTCCACAACACAACAGACACACCACACATCCCAGTTTGACCCACACATCGTTTCCACAACACAACAGACACACCACACATCCCAGTTTGACCCACACATCGTTTCCACAACACAACAGACACACCACACATCCCAGTTTGACCCACACATCGTTTCCACAACACAACAGACACACCACACATCCCAGTTTGACCCACACATCGTTTCCACAACACAACAGACACACCACACATCCCAGTTTGACCCACACATCGTTTCCACAACACAACAGACACACCACACATCCCAGTTGGCCAGCTGGTGTCTCTAAGTGCAGATGAGCATCAACCCATTCTTCAAGTGTTTCTCTGATTCAAAGGGACATCTTTTATTATGGCCCAGACTAACAAGTTTGAGAACGGCTACAGTACAGGTTACACGAGCGGCTACAGTACAGGTTACACGAGCGGCTACAGTACAGGTTACACGAGCGGCTACAGTACAGGTTACACGAGCGGCTACAGTACAGGTTACACGAGCGGCTACAGTACAGGTTACACGAGCGGCTACAGTACAGGTTACACGAGCGGCTACAGTACAGGTTACACGAGCGGCTACAGTACAGGTTACACGAGCGGCTACAGTACAGGTTACACGAGCGGCTACAGTACAGGTTACACGAGCGGCTACAGTACAGGTTACACGAGCGGCTACAGTACAGGTTACACGAGCGGCTACAGTACAGGTTACACGAGCGGCTACAGTACAGGTTACACGAGCGGCTACAGTACAGGTTACACGAGCGGCTACAGTACAGGTTACACGAGCGGCTACAGTACAGGTTACACGAGCGGCTACAGTACAGGTTACACGAGCGGCTACAGTACAGGTTACACGAGCGGCTACAGTACAGGTTACACGAGCGGCTACAGTACAGGTTACACGAGCAGCTGTCGAGTGATTAGAAAACTGTGGCCAGTCGTGTTTATCCTTACATACTCTCTGTTCTGTAGGCCAACCTAATCGTTTTAGCAGAAATGTTTTGCACACGCATACCTATATTATTTTTCTTCCATTTCTTCTTCTTTTTCTTCTTTTTCTTTTTCTTCTTCTTTTTCTTCTTTTTCTGCTTTTTCTCCTTTTGTCTCCTCTTCTTCTTCTGTCACTTTTTCTTCTTCTTTTTCTTTTTCTGCTTTTTCTTCTTTTGCTGCTTTTTCTTCTTATTCTGCCTCTTCCTCTTTTTCTGCCTCTTCCTCTTTTTCTGCCTCTTCTTCTGCCCCTCTCTCTCTTTCTCTCTCTCTCTCTCTCTCTCTCTCTCTCTCTCTCTCTCTCTCTATATATATATATATATATATATATATATATATATATATATATATATATATATATATATATATATATATATATATATACAGATATATAAACACACACACAAACACACACACTGATAGAAAAACGGTCGTGTGTGTGTGTATATATGAATGTGTGTGTGTCTCCCCTGCCCCCTTCCGTCCATGCAGTACTTCACTGCATATGTAAAGGACTTTGTTCTTTATCTTCAGACGCATGGGTGTATTGGGCTAGACGTATACTGAAGAGACGAATCGGTACTGGATGGGTGATGTCACTCTGGTCGCCTAATGGTGCTGCCAGGGCAAAATTCGGAGTTAAAAATCTATCCAAAGTATTTCAGGATCATCGCCGGTGCTCTGAAGTTCGTGCACTGCGCTGAGATTCTTGTGATTCAGGCTTGAGTTAGAAGTAGAACGGAGCACTTATAGGTTACTACACTTGTGCCATGATGTTGATCTGTTGTTTGAACTAATGTGAAGTCTTGTCTCTGTGCCGGCTGTCCACATACACCTTCTGTCCACATACACCTTCTGTCCACACACACCTTCTGTCCACATAAACCTTCTGTCCACACACGCCATCTGTCCACATACACCCTCTGTCCACACACGCCTTCTGTCCACATACACCATCTCTCCACACACACCATCTGTCCACATACACCATCTGTCCACATACACCTTCTGTCCACACACACCATCTGTCCACATACACCTTCTGTCCACACACACCATCTGTCCACACACACCATCTGTCCACACACACCTTCTGTCCACGTACACCTTCTGTCCACACACACCATCTGTCCACATACACCTTCTGTCCACACACACCATCTGTCCACACACACCATCTGTCCACACACACCTTCTGTCCACATACACCTTCTGTCCACATACACCTTCTGTCCACATACACCATCTGTCCACATACACCTTCTGTCCACATACACCATCTGTCCACACACACCATCTATCCACACACACATCTGTCCACATACACCTTCTGTCCACATACACCATCTGTCCACATACACCTTCTGTCCACACACACCATCTGTTCACACACACCTTCTATCCACACACGCCTTCTGTCCACACACACCTTCTGTCCACACACACCTTCTGTCCACATGCACCTTGTGTCCACACACACCTTCTGTCCACACACACCTTCTATCCACACACGCCTTCTGTCCACACACAACTTCTGTCCACACACACCTTCTGTCCACACAAACCTTCTGTCAACTTAAGTCCTGCAGTGTCCGCCTGGGAAGCCAACAATATCCGGTCATCCAGACCCAGAGATGACCAGACAATGTGTGCCCGTTCAAGAGGCCCGGCCAGTTGTGACAGAGTCAGGGCTAGCCACTCTAACACTCTATAAGTTCTGTATCCTTGCTGAACTCTGACCTCTGCCGCCCGTCACAGCTCGCTGGTGTCACAAACTGTCTACCTGGCAAATCGTTTCATCTCCTGAGATTGCGGGCCAGGCGGTCCCATCTAGATCTCTCCGGACTGTGTCTCTCGGCATTAGTGTCACTCTGCACACATATACATTTAACGGGGGGGGGGGGGGGGGGGGTTAGACGCAGAGAGAGAGAGAGAGAGAGAGAAAGAGAGAGAGAGAGAGAGAGAGAGAGAGAGAGAGAGAGAGAGAGAGAGAGAGAGAGAGACTGAACGAACAAAACTGACAAACAAACTTTATTTTCAAAGGGTCCCAAATTAGGCTGACAGGCCCTTCTTACATTCGGTCCTTCCAAACACCCGTCTTTTACACAGAAGTAGTAGTTTATCAAGAAAGCATGTTATGTTCATAAAATAATATGCATATGATGAATATCAAGCCAAAACACAAAAGCATGGGTGGTAAAATGCACACAAACAAACACACACGCACACACGCGCGCACACACACACACACACATACACAGAGACGCACACACGTACAAACGTGGTATTCCCTTTACATCCGGGGTAGGAACAAGACGAACGAACGAAAGAACGTATGAACGAACGAACGACCGACCTAACGACCTAGCGAACGAACTTTATTTCGAAAGAGTTACAAACTGGGCACCCGTCTTTCTTTCTTTCCTACCAAGCATTCGTCTTCCATACGGCAGTTGTATGTTATATATGAAGCATTTTATGTTCACATATCAAAATTCATTGTATAAATGTAAATTAAACATACAAAGGCATAGATGACAAATGCCTACCTCAAATACATATGCAAACATTCTCACACATCAGACAAAAAGACAACAAGAATTCCACAACCACAGACTCCCAGCAAGACCTGTCCCCTCCTACAGCTCATCGCTTGTATAGTAGGAAGGTGAGCAACAAGGCTGACGACTCTACAAGATGATGTTTGCATGCAGAGCAAATAGTCAATTAGCTCCCCTGGGCCAGGTGGCACTCACACTTAAAAAGGGTGCAGTCTCGAACACATACCTGTCTCTGTCTCACTGAGTTCTCAAAATAGCTGCCATCTATTTATAGTGACTCCAATTGGCAAGGCTGCGGGCAGTAATCTACAGATGTAGGTCGTGAGCATGTTTGTGGAGACTGCTCACTCTAGTCCAATGAGAAACAGAATGATATCACGGAGTGGTGCATTTATCCAATCAGCTTCAAGACACACCAAGTACATCAACTCTGAGACAAGGTTTCCTTATAAAGAGATGGTACTTAACGGCCAATTTAGTAGGCGTTTGTAATCTACTTTTTGTCCCCTTTCCTCTTTTTCTCTGACTGTCTCTTTTCACTTTTTCTCACCCTCTCGTTCTCTCTCTCCGTCTCTTTCTTCCTCTTTCTGTCCCTACAAATTTACTTCTGTAACTCCTTCTTTCTCCCCCCCCCCCCTTTCCCTCCAGTTTCTGGACGCGTTTGGCAATTATATCTCTACCTCTAATACATGCGGCTGCTGGCTATAGTTCTACCTGGTACACACACACACACACTCACACACACACCTGCTGGCTATAGTTCTACCTGGTACACACACACACACACACACACACACACACCTGCTGGATCAGGGCGCCGGAATCCGGGAGCTCAGACTCCCCCACCCCTCCAAAAAAAAAAAATTCTTTTGATAGAAAACATGCAAAGATGCCCCCCCCCCCTTTTTTTCCGCGCACTATTTTTCCTAACGATGTATAGACTTTCTGTTTTTAAGACGGTGCCCCTGTCTCAGGTATACATGTTTGCCGGTGCCCCTGTCTCAGGTATAGATGTTTGCCGGCGCCCCTGTCTCAGGTATAGATGTTTGCCGGCGCCCCTGTGTCAGGTATAGATGTTTGACGGCGCCCCTGTGTCAGGTATAGATGTTTGACGGCGCCCCTGTGTCGGGTATAGATGTTTGACGGCGCCCCTGTGTCAGGTATAGATGTTTGACGGCGCCCCTGTGTCAGGTATAGATGTTTGACGGTGCCCCCGTGACAGGTATAGATTCATAAATAAAACCTTCAAAGCTTACAAAGAAATGTTCTACATATAGTTACAGGAGGGGTAGGAACTTTACCAATTGTGTGTGCGGACAGGGAGGGGTGGGAACTTTACCATTTGTGTGTGGGGCAGTGAGGGGTGGGAACTTTACCAGTTGTGTGTGGGGCAGGGAGGGGTGGGAACTTTACCATTTGTGTGTGGGGCAGGGAGGGGTGGGAACTTTACCATTTGTGTGTGGGGCAGGGAGGAGTAGGAACTTTACCATCTGTGTGTGGGGCAGGGAGGAGTAGGAACTTTACCATTTGTGGGGCACAAAGGGGTGAAGCAAATGGCGAATAGCTCACATTGGGAGGTGGAGGGAAGGGCGGGGGTCCTAACTGTCTAATTTGTTTTTAAATTAGGGACAGTGTGGACTCGGGGACAGTGTGGTCTAGGGGACAGTGTGGACTAGGGGACAGTGTGGAGTAGGGGACAGTGTGGTCTAGGGGACAGTGTGGACTAGGGGACAGTGTGGACTAGGGGACAGTATGGACTAGGGGACAGTGTGGAGTAGGGGACAGTGTGGACTAGGGGACAGTGTGGACTAGGGGACAGTGTGGTCTAGAGGACAGTGTGGACTAGAGGACAGTGTGGACTAGGGGACAGTGTGGTCTAGAGGACAGTGTGGTCTAGGGGACAGTGTGGACTAGGGGACAGTGTGGACTAGGGGACAGTGTGGACTAGGGGAAAGTGTGGACTAGGGGACAGTGTGGACTAGGGGACAGTGTGGAGTAGGGGACAGTGTGGTCTAGGGGACAGTGTGGACTAGGGGACAGTGTGGTCTAGAGGACAGTGTGGACTAGAGGACAGTGTGGTCTAGAGGACAGTGTGGTCTAGAGGACAGTGTGGACTAGAGGACAGTGTGGACTAGAGGACAGTGTGGAGGACAGTGTGGACTAGAGGACAGTGTGGACTAGAGGACAGTGTGGACTAGGGGACAGTGTGGACTAGGGGACAGTGTGGACTAGGGGACAGTGTGGTCTAGGGGACAGTGTGGACTAGGGGACAGTGTGGACTAGAGGACAGTGTGGTCTAGGGGACAGTGTGGACTAGAGGACAGTGTGGTCTAGGGGACAGTGTGGACTAGGGGACAGTGTGGTCTAGGGGACAGTGTGGACTAGGGGACAGTGTGGTCTAGGGGACAGTGTGGACTAGGGGACAGTGTGGACTAGGGGACAGTGTGGACTAGAGGACAGTGTGGACTAGAGGACAGTGTGGTCTAGAGGACAGTGTGGTCTAGGGGACAGTGTGGTCTAGGGGACAGTGTGGACTAGGGGACAGTGTGGTCTAGGGGACAGTGTGGACTAGGGGACAGTGTGGTCTAGGGGACAGTGTGGACTAGAGGACAGTGTGGACTAGAGGACAGTGTGGTCTAGGGGACAGTGTGGACTAGGGGACAGTGTGGACTAGGGGACAGTGTGGTCTAGGGGACAGTGTGGACTAGAGGACAGTGTGGTCTAGGGGACAGTGTGGATTAGAGGACAGTGTGGACTAGGGGACAGTGTGGACTAGGGGACAGTGTGGACTAGGGGACAGTGTGGACTAGGGGACAGTGTGGTCTGGGGGACAGTGTGGACTAGGGGACAGTGTGGTCTAGGGGACAGTGTGGACTAGGGGACAGTGTGGACTAGGGGACAGTGTGGTCTAGAGGACAGTGTGGTCTAGGGGACAGTGTGGTCTAGAGGACAATGTGGACTAGGGGACAGTGTGGTCTAGGGGACAGTGTGGTCTAGAGGACAGTGTGGTCTAGGGGACAGTGTGGTCTAGGGGACAGTGTGGACTAGGGGACAGTGTGGACTAGAGGACAGTGTGGACTAGGGGACAGTGTGGACTAGGGGACAGTGTGGTCTAGGGGACAGTGTGGACTAGGGGACAGTGTGGTCTAGGGGACAGTGTGGACTAGAGGACAGTGTGGTCTAGGGGACAGTGTGGACTAGGGGACAGTGTGGACTAGGGGACAGTGTGGTCTAGGGGACAGTGTGGTCTAGGGGACAGTGTGGTCTAGGGGACAGTGTGGACTAGGGGACAGTGTGGACTAGGGGACAGTGTGGACTAGAGGACAGTGTGGACTAGAGGACAGTGTGGACTAGAGGACAGTGTGGACTAGGGGACAGTGTGGACTAGGGGACAGTGTGGACTAGAGGACAGTGTGGTCTAGGGGACAGTGTGGTCTAGGGGACAGTGTGGACTAGGGGACAGTGTGGTCTAGGGGACAGTGTGGACTAGAGGACAGTGTGGACTAGGGGACAGTGTGGACTAGAGGACAGTGTGGACTAGGGGACAGTGTGGACTAGGGGACAGTGTGGACTAGGGGACAGTGTGGACTAGGGGACAGTGTGGACTAGGGGACAGTGTGGTCTGGGGGACAGTGTGGACTAGGGGACAGTGTGGTCTAGGGGACAGTGTGGACTAGGGGGCAGTGTGGACTAGGGGACTGTGTGGTCTAGAGGACAGTGTGGTCTAGGGGACAGTGTGGTCTAGAGGACAGTGTGGACTAGGGGACAGTGTGGTCTAGGGGACAGTGTGGTCTAGAGGACAGTGTGGTCTAGGGGACAGTGTGGTCTAGAGGACAGTGTGGACTAGGGGACAGTGTGGTCTAGGGGACAGTGTGGACTAGAGGACAGTGTGGACTAGGGGACAGTGTGGGCTAGAGGACAGTGTGGTCTAGAGGACAGTGTGGTCTAGGGGACAGTGTGGTCTAGAGGACAGTGTGGACTAGAGGTCAGTGTGGTCTAGGGGACAGTGTGGTCTAGAGGACAGTGTGGACTAGGGGACAGTGTGGACTAGGGGACAGTGTGGACTAGAGGACAGTGTGGACTAGAGGACAGTGTGGACTAGGGGAACAGTGTGGACTAGAGGACAGTGTGGACTAGGGGACAGTGTGGACTAGAGGACAGTGTGGACTAGGGGACAGTGTGGACTAGAGGACAGTGTGGACTAGGGGACAGTGTGGACTAGAGGACAGTGCGGACTAGAGGACAGTGTGGACTAGAGGACAGTGTGGACTAGGGGACAGTGTGGACTAGGGGACAGTGTGGACTAGGGGACAGTGTGGACTAGGGGACAGTGTGGACTAGCGGACAGTGTGGACTAGCGGACAGTGTGGACTAGAGGACAGTGTAGACTAGAGGACAGTGTGGACTAGAGGACAGTGTGGACTAGCGGACAGTGTGGACTAGGGGACAGTGTGGACTAGAGGACAGTGTGGTCTAGGGGACAGTGTGGTCTAGGGGACAGTGTGGACTAGAGGACAGTGTGGACTAGAGGACAGTGTGGTCTAGGGGACAGTGTGGACTAGGGGACAGTGTGGACTAGGGGACAGTGTGGACTAGAGGACACTGTGGACTAGGGGACAGTGTGGACTAGGGGACAGTGTGGACTAGAGGACAGTGTGGACTAGGGGACAGTGTGGACTAGGGGACAGTGTGGACTAGAGGACACTGTGGACTAGGGGACAGTGTGGTCTAGGGGACAGTGTGGACTAGAGGACAGTGTGGTCTAGGGGACAGTGTGGACTAGAGGACAGTGTGGACTAGAGGACAGTGTGGTCTAGGGGACAGTGTGGACTAGGGGACAGTGTGGACTAGGGGACAGTGTGGACTAGAGGACACTGTGGACTAGGGGACAGTGTGGACTAGAGGACAGTGTGGACTAGGGGACAGTGTGGACTAGGGGACAGTGTGGTCTAGGGGACAGTGTGGTCTAGGGGACAGTGTGGACTAGAGGACAGTGTGGACTAGAGGACAGTGTGGTCTAGCGGACAGTGTGGACTAGGGGACAGTGTGGACTAGGGGACAGTGTGGTCTAGCGGACAGTGTGGTCTAGGGGACAGTGTGGACTACTGGACAGTGTGGTCTAGCGGACAGTGTGGTCTAGGGGACAGTGGGGACTACGAGACAGTGGGGACTACGAGACAGTGGGGACTACGAGACAGTGGGGACTACGAGACAGTGGGGACTACGAGACAGTGGGGACTACGAGACAGTGGGGACAACGAGACAGTGGGGACTACGAGACAGTGGGGACTACGAGACAGTGCAGGCGAGGGGACAGTTTGGTCTAGGCAATAAATTCGGCTAGAGCATATTCTAGTTGAGTGATATCAAACTCAGAGAATGCTCTCTGCTGTCAGCTGTGAGTTGGCACAGGTATGGACACAACTGTACAGACATGGACACAACTGTACAGACATGGACACAACTGTACAGACATGGACACAACTGTACAAACATGAACACAACTGTACAAACATGGACACAACTGTACAAACATGGACACAACTGTACAAACATGGACACAACAGTACAAACATGGACACAATAGTACAGACATGGACACATCTGTCCAGACATGGACACAATTGTACAGGCATGGACACAACTGTACAAACATGGACACAACAGTACAGACATGGACACATCTGTACAGACATTGACATAATTGTACAGACATGGACACAACTGTACACGCTGTTCAATGATGGCCAACGACATCATTTAAAGAGTGCTGCCTCCTGTCAAGGTATCCAGTTTTTTTTTCCTGGTCTCCCTGTTCACTGGTTGTAAACTCCAGCGACTGAGTTCTGGTTTTTTGTGTCCACCTCTGGACTTGAGTTCGACATCCTAAGTGTCCGGCGATGATAATAATAAATGCATGACCGGGTGTGTGTGAATGGATGGATGAGTGTATGTTGGGTGGATGGATGAGTGTATGTTGGGTGGATGGATGAGTGTATGTTGGGTGGATGCATGAGTATATGTTGGGTGGATAGGTGGACTTGAGTTTGACATCCTAAGTGTCCGGCGATGATAATAATAAATGCATGACCGGGTGTGTGTGAATGGATGGATGAGTGTATGTTGGGTGGATGGACGAGTGTATGTTGGGTGGATGGATGAGTGTATGTTGGGTGGATGGATGAGTATATGTTGGGTGGATAGGTGATAGGGTGGATGGATGATTGTATGTTGGGTGGATGGATGAGTGTCTGTTGAGTGGATGGATGAGTGTATGTTGGGTGGATAGATGAGTGTATGTTAGCTGGATAGATGAATGTATGTTGGGTGAATAGACGAGTGTATGTTGGGTGGATGGATAAGTGTATGTTAGGTGGATGGATGAGTGTATGTTGGGTGGATAGATGAGTGTATGTTGGGTGGATGGATGAGTGTATGTTGGATGGATGGATGAGTGTATGTTGGGTGGATAGATGAGTGTATGTTGGGTGAATGGATGAGTGTATGTTGGGTGGGTGGATGAGTATGTTGGGTGGATAAATGAGTGTATGTTGGGTGGAATGATGAGGATATGTTGAGTGGATGGATGAGTGTATTTTGAGTGGATGGATGAGTGTATGTTGGGTGGATGGATGAGTGTATGTTGGGTGGGTGGATGAGTGTATGTTGGGTGGATAGGTGGACTTGAGTTTGACATCCTAAGTGTCCGGCGATGATAATAATAAATGCATGACCGGGTGTGTGTGAATGGATGGATGAGTGTATTTTGTGTGGATGGACGAGTGTATGTTGGGTGGATGGATGATTGTATGTTGGGTGGATGGATGAGTATATGTTGGGTGGATAGGTGATAGGGTGGATGGATGATTGTATGTTGGGTGGATGGATGAGTGTCTGTTGAGTGGATGGATGAGTGTATGTTGGGTGGATAGATGAGTGTATGTTGGCTGGATAGATGAATGTATGTTGGGTGAATAGACGAGTGTATGTTGGGTGGATGGATAAGTGTATGTTAGGTGGATGGATGAGTGTATGTTGGGTGGATAGATGAGTGTATGTTGGGTGGATGGATGAGTGTATGTTGGATGGATGGATGAGTGTATGTTGGGTGGATAGATGAGTATATGTTGGGTGAATGGATGAGTGTATGTTGGGTGGGTGGATGAGTATGTTGGGTGGATAAATGAGTGTATGTTGGGTGGAATGATGAGGATATGTTGAGTGGATGGATGAGTGTATTTTGAGTGGATGGATGAGTGTATGTTGGGTGGATGGATGAGTGTATGTTGGGTGGGTGGATGAGTGTATGTTGGGTGGATGGATGAGTGTATGTTGGGTGGATAGATGAGTGTATGTTGGGTGGATGGATGAGTGTATGTTGGGTGGATAGATGAGTGTATGTTGGGTGGATGGATGAGTGTATGTTGAGTGGATGGATGAGTGTATGTTGGGTGGATATATGAGTGTATGTTGGGTGGATGGATGAGGATATGTTGAGTGGATGGATGAGTGTATTTTGAGTGGATGGATGAGTGTATGTTGGGTGGATGGATGAGTGTATGTTGGGTGGATGGATGAGTGTATGTTGGGTGTATAGGTGATATGGTGAATGGAGGAATGAAAATCTACTTGGATGGACAGACAATGGATTGAGATTTAAACACAACATTCAATGCTGTTAAATCAAAGGTTACCCAGTCCTCGTCATCTATACAACAGCCGGAGAAAATGTTGCCTGAATAAAAACAAGACGATAATTCGTAGAGACAGATAAGTGCAAGCAGAGAAAGGACCACAGGTTGTAGTTTTTGGCCAATTCTCTGTGATATCTCTGGAGCTAGCACTTGTAACACTGCCACTCTCCGGCAGCCTCGCTGATGGTCCAGTGTTAGCTAGAACAATTACTCACACTGTAGGCACACTTCCTGCTCACTCTGGTATCGCCAACACAGCCACGCTTACAGTCGCTCTGTGTTCTAGAACTACACACGGACTGGGATAACCCGCTGACCTGGCGGGAGAAACCTGCATTCAACGCGCGGTCTGCAAACTCTTGATACTCACACTTGGCCGGAATAATCTGCTTTCATTTCCCATGAAACAACTTTCAGTGAACTGTCTCTCCTCTGAGACCAGGCTGGATCTCTAGCAGTACCTAAACAAAGGCAGTCTGCTCTTTATTCGGCACTTTTAACAAACAAACAAAGATTTGTGACGCGCAAATTGATGCTTCTCATTTGCTGACTTTTGAAGCGTGATTCTGTTGTGTTGTTTCTCTGATTGGATAACTTTCCCAGCGACGTATGGGTACACAACCCAGCTCTGTTGGTCAGTTGCGACAGTAAGTTTCTTTGTTATTGGTCCACCGTCACTGTCCGGGATGTCTGTGTGTGTTTGTGTGTGTGAGTGTCTGCGTGCGTGCGTGCGTTCGTTCGTGCGTAAGTGCGTGTGTGTGTATGTGTGTGTGAGCGCGCGCGTGCATGCACGAGCGCGAGTGTGTGTGAATTATAGACCACTGTGGTCATTGTTTGGTATATTTATGTTAGTCAACTGTGATGGCTGAGTTGTTCAGTGTGTTTATGTTGGTCACTAGTGGATGGATGAGTTGTTCAGTGTGTTTATGTTGGTCACTGGTGGATGGATGAGTTGTTCAGTGTGTTTATGTTGGTCACTGGTGGATGGATGAGTTGTTCAGTGTGTTTATGTTGGTCACTGGTGGATGGCTGAATTGTTCAGTGTGTTTATGTTAGTCACTGGTGGATGCCTGAGTTGTTCAGTGTGTTTATGTTGGTCACTGGTGGATGGCTGAATTGTTCAGTGTGTTTATGTTAGTCACTGGTGGATGGATGAGTTGTTCAGTATGTTTATGTAGGTCACTGGTGGATGGATGAGTTGTTCAGTGTGTTTATGTTGGTCACTGGTGGATGGCTGAATTGTTCAGTGTGTTTATGTTGGTCACTGGTGGATGGATGAGTTGTTCAGTATGTTTATGTAGGTCACTGGTGGATGGATGAGTTGTTCAGTGTGTTTATGTTGGTCACTGGTGGATGGATGAGTTGTTCAGTGTGTTTATGTAGGTCACTGGTGGATGGCTGAATTGTTCAGTATGTTTATGTTGGTCACTGGTGGATGGATGAGTTGTTCAGTGTGTTTATGTTGGTCGCTGGTGGATGGATGAGTTGTTCAGTATGTTTATGTAGGTCACTGGTGGATGGATGAGTTGTTCAGTGTGTTTATGTTGGTCACTAGTGGATGGATGAGTTGTTCAGTGTGTTTATGTAGGTCACTGGTGGATGGATGAGTTGTTCAGTGTGTTTATGTTGGTCACTGGTGGATGGATGAGTTGTTCAATATGTTTATGTTGGTCACTGGTGGATGGATGAGTTGTTCAGTATGTTTATGTAGGTCACTGGTGGATGGATGAGTTGTTCAGTGTGTTTATGTTGGTCACTAGTGGATGGATGAGTTGTTCAGTGTGTTTATGTTGGTCACTGGTGGATGGATGAGTTGTTCAGTGTGTTTATGTTGGTCACTGGTGGATGGCTGAATTGTTCAGTGTGTTTATGTTGGTCACTGGTGGATGGATGAGTTGTTTAGTGTGTTTATGTTGGTCACTGGTGGATGGCTGAGTTGTTCAGTGTGTTTATGTTGGTCACTGGTGGATGGATGAGTTGTTCAGTGTGTTTATGTTGGTCACTGGTGGATGGCTGAGTTGTTCAGTGTGTTTATGTTGGTCACTAGTGGATGGATGAGTTGTTCAGTGTTTTTATGTTGGTCACTGGTGGGTGGCTGAGTTGGTAGTTGAAGCAGACAAGAAAAGAGCATATCGACTTCACCAGCACTGGACTCAACAGATCTCACATAAACATTGTTTTATCAGATTTTCGGAAGTATCGTAAAATACCAGCTTATGTTGCAGTTTGAATGAGTGATTTTGTTATCAGTTCTGTAGCGCGTATGGCACTAGATATCTTTATGATAATCTGAACCAAAATCCGACGCCGTTGTAGAACCCACACCAGTGCATACTATGTTATATTCATGTATCTCCCACACTTGAGGCGGGTCTCTATGTTTTACTATGCTATTTACATGTATCTCCTACACTTAAGGTGAGTCTCTATGTTTTACTATGATATCTATATACATGTATCTCCCACACCTGAGACGAGTCTCTATGTTTTACTATGCTGTGTACATGTATCTCCCACACCTGAGACGAGTCTCTATGTTTTACTATGCTATATACATGTATCTCCCACACTTAAGGTGAGTCTCTATGTTTTACTATGCTATATACATGTATCTCCCACACTTAAGGTGAGTCTCTATGTTTTACTATGCTATATACATGTATCTCCTACGCCTTGTGTGTGAATCGTGGTTCTGCTCTATTTTTGTGGAAGTAACTTGCACACCTGTCGTAGATTTCATGGTTCTACTGTGTCCATGTAATACAGACATTAACATTCTTAACACCCCACTCCCCTCACACACACACACACACACACACACACACACACACACACAACACACACACACAACACATTGTAACGCACACACATCGCTGACACGAACACACCTGACAATCGCTTGTGTAGGCGGTGTCTGAGAGGTGGGAAATCCCCGGTACAAGCGATGTAACTGCGTACAGGTCGGCTCAGTTTCAGGCATACAGACATATCATTGTTCGTGTACTGGGATGAGATGGGGGCTGAATGAGTGGCCAGGGGAAGGGATAGAGTTCATTAGAGAGGACAAGGGAAGGGATAGAGTTCATTAGCGAGGACAAGGGAAGGGATAGAGTTCATTAGCGAGGACAAGGGAAGGGATAGAGTTCATTAGCGAGGACAAGGGAAGGGATAGAGTTCATTAGAGAGGACAAGGGAAGGGATAGAGTTCATTAGCGAGGACAAGGGAAGGGATAGAGTTCATTAGCGAGGACAAGGGAAGGGATAGAGTTCATTAGCGAGGACAAGGGAAGGGATAGAGTTCATTAGAGAGGACAAGGGAAGGGATAGAGTTCATTAGAGAGGACAAGGGAAGGGATATAGTTCATTAGAGAGGACAAGGGAAGGGATAGAGTTCATTAGAGAGGACAAGGGAAGGGATAGAGTTCATTAGAGAGGACAAGGGAAGGGATAGAGTCCGTTAGAGAGGACAAGGTAAGGGATAGAGTTCATTAGAGAGGACAAGGGAAGTGATAGAGTTCATTAGAGAGGACAAGGGAAGGGATAGAGTTCATTAGAGAGGACAAGGGAAGGGATAGAGTTCATTAGAGAGGACAAGGGAGGGATAGAGTTCATTAGAGAGGACAAGGGAAGTGATAGAGTTCATTAGATAGAACAACGGCTGTCAAGTCTGTGATCACTAGTTAGTGTAACAACAAAGTGTCCAGCTGAATTCTGACAGAACACAGGGTTCCCTTGGGTTGTTGATGTTCTTTCTGTACCTGCAGACAACGAGACTAGGACCGGTTTAGTCTCGGTATTCTCCTGCTGATATCAGGCCGTCTACACTGAAGGACAACACGCGAAGTTGTTTCCACAATCTGATCATCAAAACTAGGTTGTCCCAAGTGTTGGGAATGCCGACTATCAACTTACTGTACACGGATGTCTGAGCTGTCAGGACAACCACACTTGCCAGCCCATCCAATCTTCTGTGTCTAGTTCTGTTCCCAGCCGCATATCTGGTCTCTCCTGACTAAAGTTCCCAGCCGCATATCTGGTCTCTCCTGACTAAAGTTCCCAGCCGCATATCTGGTCTCCCCTGACTAAAGTTCCCAGCTGCATATCTGGTCTCTCCTGACTAAAGTTCCCAGCCGCCTATCTGGTCTCTACTGACTAAAGTTCCCAGCCGCATATCTGGTCTCTCTTGACTAAAGTTCCCAGCCGCATATCTGGTCTCCCCTGAATCAATTTCCTAGCTGCATATCTGGTCTCCCCTGACTGATGTTCCCAGCCGCATATCTGCATATCTGGGTCTCCCCTGATGTTCCCATCAGTATATCTGGTCTCCCCTGACTGATGTTCCTAGTCGTATATCTGGTCTCCCCTGACTGATGTTCCCAACCGCATATCTGGTCTCCCCTGACTAAAGTTCCCAGCTATATATTTAATTCCCCTGACTAAAGTTCCCAGCTATATATTTAATTCCCCTGACTAAAGTTCCCAGCTATATATTTAATTCCCCTGACTAAAGTTCCCAGCTATATATTTAATTCCCCTGACTAAAGTTCCCAGCTATATATTTAATTCCCCTGACTGAAGTTCCCAGCAGCATATTTGGTATCTTTGACTTAAGTTCACAGCCGCATATTTTTTTTTTAATTACAGTTTTTTTTTTTTATGTGAACAACAATGAAATGATAAAAAGTACAGTAAAAATGGCAATGTCAGTGCTTTTCTCTTTTATGTTTCTTCTTTTTGAGTTTTTTTACGTCTTTCATTTTCGCTGTGACTTTCTTCCGAGTTACTAGCATGATCACTACCATCAGAACTATGACGCTTGTGTTTTGTTTCTTCCTTTTCTTGGCTTTTCTAACCGAACTGTCACCTTCATCGGTGTGGTGCCGCTTCCGCCTGTGATGTGCTTTCTTCTTGTCACCGCCGCTGCTGTCGACATCTTCACCATCATCAGAACTAACATCACTGTCTTGTTTATCTTTTCTTTTCTTCATTCTTGCCTGTTCATCTGATGACACATCACTTTCTGATTCACTTGGCTTTTTATGTTTCTTCTTTTTCTTTGTATCTTTCTTTGACTTTCGCTTCTTGTGTGATGAAGGCTCACCTGACTTAGTTTCGTCAGCGGTGACACAAACGGTTCTTCGTCATCTGTGTCAGAGCTGGTGCTGCTAACATCTAAAACCACTTCCTTTGTGGGGTCTGCTTTCAGAAAGTTACGGCACTGGTGTCCGGCATATCCACATTTTTTACACGACGTACGAAGATTATCATTTGACTTTCCACATTTTGATATGTAACCTTGAAATTCCATTATAAAAGACCAAGCTATACAGCTTTGTAGTAAATAAAGCTAAATTTGGCCCATTTTTTGGTTTCCCTGACTTAAGTTCCCAGCCGCATATTTGGTTTCCCTGACTCAAGTTCCCAGCCACATATTTAGTTTACTTAATCGTAGTTCACAGCCGCATATTTAGTTTACTTGAATGAAGGTCCAAGCCGCATATTTAGTTTACTTGAATGAAGGTCCAAGCCGCATATTTAGTTTACTTGAATGAAGTTCACAGCCGCATATTTAGTTTACTTGAATGAAGGTCCAAGCCGCATATTTAGTTTACTTGAATGAAGGTCCAAGCCGCATATTTAGTTTACTTGAATGAAGTTCACAGCCGCATATTGAGTTTACTTGAATGAAGTTCCCAGTCGCATATTTGGTTTGCTAGAATGAAGTTTCCAGCCGCAAATTTAGTTTACTTAAATGAAGTTCCCAGCCGCAATATTAGTTTACTTGAATGAAGTTCCCAGCCGCATATTTGGTTTGCTAGAATGAAGTTCCCAGCCGCAAATTTAGTTTACTTAAATGAAGTTCCCAGCCGCAAATTTAGTTTACTTAAATGAAGTTCCCAGCCGCAAATTTAGTTTACTTGAATGAAGTTCCCAGCCGCATATTTGATTTTGCTAGATGAATTTCCCAGCCGCAAATTTAATTTACTTGAATGAAGTTTCCAGCCGCATATTTAGTTTACTTGAATAAAGTTCCCAGCCGCATATTAAGCTTACTTAAATGAAGTTCCCAGCCGCATATTTGGCTTCCTTGAATGAAGTTCCCAGCAGTATATTTGGTTTCCTTGAATGAAGTTCCCAGCCGCATAAATGGTTTCATTGAATGAAGTTCCCAGCCGCATATTTGCTTTCCTTGAATGAAGTTCTTAGCCGCATATTTGTTTTCCTTGAATGAAGTTCCCAGCAGTATATTTGGTTTCCTTGAATGAAGTTCCCAGCCACATATTTGGTTTCCTTGAATGAAGTTCCCAGCCGCATATTTGGTTTATTTGAATGAAGTTCCCAGCCGCATATTTGGTTTATTTGAATGAAGTTCTTAGCCGCATATTTGGTTTCCTTGAATGAAGTTCCTAGCCGCATATTTGGTTTATTTGAATGAAGTTCTTAGCCGCATATTTGCTTTCTTTAAGTTCCCAGCCGCATATTTGCTTTCTTTAAGTTCCCAGCCGCATATTTGCTTTCTTTAAGTTTGATTCCCCTGACTGATTCCTCTGACTGAAGTTCCCAAGTCTCTCAAATATAAAACGGAACGTGAAATTCCAGAGAAATATATTTTTGGGGCGGTGTGATGTTGGCGTCATCTCTGGATGGCTAGGTCCAACAATGGGGCCGGTGTGATGTTGGCATCATCCCTGGATGACTTGCGGGGTCCAACAATGGGGCGGTGTGATGTTGGCGTCATCCCTGCATGGCTGGGTCCAACACTGGGGCCGGTGTGATGTTGGCATCATCCCTGGATGGCTGGGTCCAACAGTGGGGCCGGTGTGATGTTGGCGTCATCCCTGGATGGCTAGGTCCAACACTGGGGCCGGTGTGATGTTGGCATCATCCCTGTATGGCTGGGTCTAACACTGGGGCCGGTGTGATGTTGGCGTCATCCCTGGATGGCTGGGTCCAACAGTGGGGCGGTGTGATGTTGGCATCATCCCTGGATGGCTGGGTCCAACAGTGGGGCGGTGTGATGTTGGCATCATTCCTGGATGGCTGGGTCCAACAGTGGGGCGGTGTGATGTTGGCATCATCCCTGGATGGCTGGGTCCAACACTGGGGCCGGTGTGATGTTGACATCATCCCTGGATAGCTGGGTCCAACAGTGGGGCCGGTGTGATGTTGGCGTCATCCCTGGATGGCTGGGTCCAACAGTGGGGCCGGTGTGATGTTGGCGTCATCCCTGGATGGCTGGGTCTAACACTGGGGCCGGTGTGATGTTGGCGTCATCCCTGGATGGCTGAGTCCAACAATGGGGCTAACATCTTGTAGCCTATAAACTTCTGTTCATTAACAGCTGCACTGATGAGGTTGTCAGTCACAGGTGATGTTAGTCGCATGGCAACGGTGAGGCATTGTCGTGGGGGGGGGGGGGATGTTAGGCTTTCGTGTATTCATACGCATCTGCTTTCGATGAAGTCTCACACACACCGAAACAAGTCTACTTTAGAGTGTTGTTAAACTCCCATACACTTAAACAGTCTACTTTAGAGTGTTGTTCAACGCTCACACGTTGAAACAAGTCTACTTTACAGTGTTGTCCAATACACTAAAACAAGTCTACTTTAGAGTAAGGTTTAACTGTCACACATTAAAACAAGTCAACTTTAGAGGGATGTTCATCTCTTACAGACTAAAACAAGTCAACTTTGAGTGGATATGTTCAACTGTCACACAGTCAACAACTTGCCGACAATATCCGCCCGTCATCGGTGGGTCTCGGCCAGCACTAAACACATTTCTGTTGACCAGTGTTTAAAAAACTGTTTAGGCTTGTATGACATGGCTTCCGTGTGACAGCTGTCGGCAGTATTGTCTCTGTTATCACAGAATTTTGGAGGGCGTAACCAGCTTTGTCATTCCACATTGAGCTAACTATTTCGCACAAAGAAGTCCATGAGGGGGGGGGGGGGGGCAACATAACTTATGCTTGCACGAGGATACATAATCTGACAATAGTTATGGCAGGGCAGACCGAGTCGGTGGTAGTCTGTGTGGCAGCTAGCCGCGCACTGTCTTCTGTTTATTCAGTGTTTCCCAGCTGCACATGAAGCTGATACCGCCACCCTCTCCTGGATCATCCCAGCGCGCCCCCCCCCCCCACCTAGATCATCCCAGCGCCCCCCCCCCACCTGGATCATCCCAGCGCTTGCCCTATTCCACCTGGCCCTCCCGGGAGGGAAAAGGAGTGGGGAGGTAGCGGCTACTTTGGGAAAGAAGGCTGTAAAACATCCCGAGTTGTTGACTGTCGCTATGGTGACCACACTGACCTCCATCTATCCCCACGAGCAGACTTCCTGTAAATGTCGACTGCTTCACTGGCGCCATGATTTTCAATTACGGAAGCGAAGCTAATGTGAAATAACAATGTACAGACCGACCAGCCCCTAGCTCAACAACATGCCTGATTGGGTTTTGTTAGAGGATCCAGCCTTGGCGTCGCTAACCGTCATTTCCAGAACACGGATAGTTTATCTTGGATTTATTTCCGCTTCCTGTCTCAATCTTTTGTGACGTGTAACTAATTGTTAACAGTTAATCGAAAGGTTATTCTCACTGCACATAAGACGAGCTTATTATCGTTCGGATTCCATCATCGGTATATCCCCTGGCATGTGACGAGTAATTACACCACTTTTATGATGGTTTACTATTCTTTTTTGGCTACCTGTATAGTGTTCATGTTTGACCTGTTCTGTAGTCTTTTAGTGTTGCCGATTCAAGGTCGTCTCCTGAATCTCTTCTCGTCCAGCCTAGTTGAGAGCATTGAGAATGTCGACTCGGTAGATTGATTTTCTAGTACCTACCGTGACCGGCCAGCCAATCAGCACGTTCATTCCCTCTAACCCTAGAGTCTAGATTGTCGAGGACACTACAGTGAAACTAATTTCTTTCAGGCGAGATTTTTTCAGCGACTCCAACCATTTCCTTCGAATCCATCCTGTCTTAAACTTATCAGGCATGCTTGTGGAAGCACGCATGAGAAAACTGCTGTGTCTCCAGCCACATCGTTGCTTTTGTTACCGCCATCGCCTCTATACTCAGACTATCTTGAAGTTAAAAGTCCATGAACGTGTCAAACAAAGAATCCGTCATTGTAGATAACCGCACCTCCATCAGCAGAATTCCCCAGAATCACGGCTTGCACTTCTACCATAACCACCAGCTGTCCTTCTTGTTTGCGGCCTCTACCCAGTTTTATGCAGACTGAAATATTGTAACCTCTACCCAGTTTTATGCAGACTGAAATATTGTAACTTCTACCCAGTTTTATGCAGACTGAAATATTGTAATCACTACCCAGTTTTATGCAGACTGAAATGGATATACCCAACTCTGCTGGCACTTGTATCATCACTAGGTTCTATGTCCTCAGCCTGACCCACCCAGGATTCTCGTTTTTTCAACCTGCTACCCTCTGTCCTGCGAATCTCTCTGTGCAGTGGATTGTGTGTATCAGCACTGTACACAGATCCCTGTTCTCACTTCCATAGTTGGAAGATGAAGGAAGTAACGCATCGCTCTGCATGCTGTATTTGTGGTGCATCCAAGTATGATACGCATGGCCTCATTCTGTATTCGATCTAATCTCTCTATCTGTGTATGGCTAAGGGTAAGAATCGCCAGAGCGTACTTAATTACAGAAAGGCACAGACTCTTACAAATGACATAAAACAGGCGACGTTGCTGACGGTTTGTCTCAGCCATGATCTCTAGCGCCGTCAAACCTCCCGTTGTCTTCATCATCACATGGTTGGAATGCTCATAAAAAGCTAGACTACGGTCAAAACACACCCTTAAATACTTCACTGAACGAGTTCTCTCCCTGGTCTCCGAACACAGACTCACAGTTGGCGTTGGTTATTCAGCTAAAACCATGTCACAGTTGACTTCGACACACTGATGACCGCTCTGGCTTCATCGCACCACCTGCTGCTTATGCGATCAAGTTGTGTCTAAAGGCCCTTGGCTCCCTGCTCCCGGTCTCTACCTTGACGACGGTACCCCTAAACGTCATCATGAGAAAAACACACAAGAAATCATGAAACCTCAAACCCATTGGCAAAAGACACCTACGTAATTGACGTTTTGCAGACGACATGGATCTCATGGCTGGTTCTGAAACAGAACTCCGAGAACTTCCTACAAAATTAGAGGCAGTCTGTCGTAAATATGGCATGGTAAAAATGATGGGAAAAGCAAGATTCTGGTAAATAGTCACAATAATCAAGTACCTACCAACATACAGAAAGAAGGGGAAACATTAGAAGAAGTTAAAACCTTTAAATATCTTGGCTCCCACATACGTAACGATGGCAGCTGAACCAAAGAGATCAAGACTTAACAGCCGCGATGTCTCAGCTGAATAGTATGTGGAAGAGCAAAAGCAGCCTCGCAGTCTTGTCTTGTCTTGTCTTGTCTTGTCTTGTCTTGTAGTGGGGAGTCGCAGTTTTCCATCCTGGGCCAGGTGTGTTGCACGTGTTGTTGTTAGTCCGTGTTGCCTCAGGATCTCTGATATATTGTCTATCCATCGTACTCTCGGTCTGCCTCTTGCTCCAGGGCAGTAGTGCTGTTCGTTGTATGCTCGTAGAGGCAGTTGGTCGGTTTGCATTCGCACCAAGTGGCCAAACCACTCTATTTGTTGCTTCTTTATGTATTGCAGGCATGGTGTGGTTAACGTCACAATTTTAATCACTGTTATTGTCTATTTTCTTGTACGTGTGTGAGAGTTGGATTCTCACTGTGGAAATGAAACAGATGATTCAAGCTTTGGGATGTAATGTTATAGGCAGATTTTACCAGTTAGTTATTTAGAACACAAAACTAATAAACACTTCAGAGACAAAATATACAAATTTGCAGGACATCAGGAGCCTCTCTTAGCAGTGATGAAACGTCGCAAGCTGGCCTGGTTTGGGCACGTGGTGAGACATGATTCGATAGCAAAGGTTGTGCTTCACAGAACATTGGGGGGGGGGGGGGGGGGGGTAGTTAAGGAAGAGGAGGGCAAAGAAGAATCAAGGATAACAACATCAAGAAATGGACAGGACTAAGTTAGAAGACAGAGAAAGATGGCATGTTTTATGTTCTAGTGCTTCCATCCATACACCACGACTCTAGCAGGTTCAAGGGTTATGTTTATGTTATTTAAAGAGCGCGGAACTACGCTGTGGGCGTGGGGGTGAGGGGAAGAACAGCGGAAACGCTAAAACGTGGGCTATTAGCAATCCTGACACCCCCCCCCCCCCCCCATGCCCCAACCCCCTCTCTCAACCCACACTCCCCAGCAATGTCAGGTTAACTTTTTTCAAATATTTGCAAGTACATTGTATAGTATTTGAAATATGACACCTCCACATCGACGGTGTCCAGGTACAACAAATCGATCAAAATAGTAAATAAAGAACGAACGAACTTTATTTTCAAAGGGTCACAAATGGGGCAGGCAGGCCCGTCTTGCATTGGACCCTTGGAAACACTCATGTTTCATACAGCGTTTGTATTTTATCAATAAATCATGTTATGTTCACCTAACACACACACAAACACACACACACAAACACAACACACACGCCCACTGACACGTGTGTGCTACACAGACATGAGTAACCCATCACTGTTGTCTTGTTGCAGGTGATGACCTCTTGTGTCTCCTCGGTGAGTACCTCGTGGGTGTCTTCTCGTTGTTTGTCCTGCTGTCTGTGTGCTGTCACTGTCCTGCTGTCTGTGTGCTGTCACTGTCCTGCTGTCTGTGTGCTGTCACTGTCCTGCTGTCTGTGTGCTGTCACTGTCCTGCTGTCTGTGTGCTGTCACTGTCCTGCTGTCTGTGTGCTGTCACTGTCCTGTTGTCTGTGTGCTGTCACTGTCCTGCTGTCTGTGTGCTGTCACTGTCCTGCTGTCTGTGTGCTGTCACTGTCCTGCTGTCTGTGTGCTGTCACTGTCCTGCTGTCTGTGTGTGTCACTGTCCTGCTGTCTGTGTGCTGTCACTGTCCTTCTGTCTGTGTGCTGTCACTGTCCTGCTGTCTGTGGTCTGTTTGCTGTCACTGTCCTACTGTCTGTAGTCTGTTTGCTGTCACTGTCCTGCTGTCTGTAGTCTGTGTGCTGTCACTGTCCTGCTGTCTGTAGTCTGTTTGCTGTCACTGTCCTGCTGTCTGTAGTCTGTTTGCTGTCACTGTCCTGCTGTCTGTAGTCTGTTTGCTGTCACTGTCCTACTGTCTGTAGTCTGTTTGCTGTCACTGTCCTGCTGTCTGTAGTCTGTGTGCTGTCACTGTCCTGGTATCTGTAGTGTTAATATCTCTATCAGCTTACCTGAACGAGAGCTACACAGAACCAATGCTCATAGAACCATGTCAGTACTGACATATTGAACTCAGGAAAGGACACCACCACAGTGGACACCACCACGGTGGACACGACACGGTGGACACGACCACGGTGGACACGACCACGGTGGACACGACCACGGTGGACACCACTACGGTGGACAACACCACGGTGGACACCACCACTGTCCAACTGTAACTGGACAGGTTATCCCGTACAGGCACATAGAACATATTTATGAAGATCGGAGTGACGAAGTGGGGGTTCCCTCAGTCCCTTTTCAGTTTGTCAGGGGTCAGGGTTGTAGGGTCTCTAAGCCATGTTTACTACAAAATAATTATAAATATTAGCTGAATTGCGTATATATATATATGTGTGTGTGTGTGTATGTATATATATATATATATATATATATATATATATATATATATATATATATATATATATATATATATGGCCAGAATAACAAATACATGATTGGGGGGGGGGGGGGGGGGTTTACACATTTTCTAGTTTGGGAAGTGCTGGGAGAGATGAAGGGGCTCCCAGTTTGGGGGTGCTTTTAGTCTGGTCTGTAGCAGTTATGCAGGTGTAAAATATGCAGCAGACAGCAGATAAACAGGAATGATCACCTAACATGGACAACTGACAACAACCTCGGGCGGTGAATACTCAAGTAGTCACCCGCTGTTACTTATCTGGTTCTGCAACTTGTGCCACAGTCCAAAACCACGACCTGAATGTGTGCAGCAAACAGGCATCCGGTACAACAGGTTTTCCTACCCTCCTGTTTTGTTTCAGAATTGCGTCTTGTTATTCCTTTTGTTATTGTTTTTTTTTTTTTTTATTATTGTCATTCTTTTTCTCAACTTCTTCTTCATTATTTTCTCTTTTTCTCCCTCTTCCTCCTCCACCACCCTGTTATTAATATTTTCCGTTCTTTTGTCTCGTCCTCTTCTTCCTCCTCCGCCGTGTTATTACGATTGTGATTATTGTTATCAATAATGTGGCGGTGTCACACACTTCGCCGTGTGTCGTTTGCCGGCAGAACTCGCCAGTGAATGCTCAGTCCGTCACCACCAGCTTCTGCTGGACTCCAGGACTGTAGGCGACAAGACATGGCTGCATTGGGTTGTCAATGAAAAGTCGACAACCAATATTATCAATCAGGTAAAGATGACAACAAAAGTCAAATAAGAGGAGACGTGAAAATGACATCTAGAGGAGAAAGTTGTTTGTTGAAATGTGTAGTACAATCGTTAATGTGACCAAGTCTCAATCATGACATTCAACAACACACTTTACCACCCTCGTCAACGTTGCATCAGTATGGACTTTGGGAAGAGATTCCACCATTACCAACATCGTCAACGTTGCATCAGTATGGACTTTGGGAAGAGATTCCACCATTACCAACATCGTCAACGTTGCATCAGTATGGACTTTGGGAAGAGATTCCACCATTACCAACATCGTCAACGTTGCATCAGTATGGACTTTGGGAAGAGATTCCACCATTACCAACATCGTCAACGTTGCATCAGTATGGACTTTGGGAAGAGATTCCACCATTACCAACATCGTCAACGTTGCATCAGTATGGACTTTGGGAAGAGATTCCACCATTTCCACCCTCGTCAACGTTGCATCAGTATGGATATTGGGAAGAGATTCCACCATTTCCACCCTCGTCAACGTTGCATCAGTATGGATATTGGGAAGAGATTCCGCCATTTCCACCCTCGTCAACGTTGCATCAGTATGGATATTGGGAAGAGATTCCACCTTTTCCACTCGTCAACGTTGCATCAGTATGGATATTGGGAAGAGATTTCACCATTTCCACCCTCGTCAACGTTGCATCAGTATGGACTTTGGGAAGAGATTCCACCATTACCACCCTCGTCAACGTTGCATCAGTATGGACTTTGAGAAAAGATTCCACCATTTCCACCCTTGTCAACGTTGCATCAGTGTGGACTTTGGGAAGAGATTCCACCATTACCACCCTCGAGCCATGCACTGCAGAAATTACTCAGACACGTCAGTTAGACCCCACCCCCCCCCCTTTTTTCACCCTAATAGCCTGAAATTCAAGTGTCAGCCCTATTTTCTCAATAAAACGAGATGACATGGACTACCCTACACCCAAACACCATCGTTAGAGCAGTGATGACATGGACTACCCTACACCCAAACTCCATCGTTAGAGCAGTGATGGCATGGACTACCCTACACCCAAACACCATCGTTGGAGCAGTGATGGCATGGACTACCCTACACCCAAACACCATCGTTAGAGCAGTGATGGCAGTATTACACTACAGACAGTCAGGCATCAGCGAAAAGCTGTCATGGCGACCAAAGTTCACAGTCCTTAAAGGAGAAGCTGGCTCATTCTTAACCAAACTTCGTTACTCGAAAAAAAAAAAAAAAATGGCGACGAGTACAAGCGATTTGCCTTCCAGAGTTCAGGGTCGTTTGTACGCCAAGCAATGCCATCACCGGAAGAGTCATCCTGTTTGACATCAGCTAAATGATTTTCATGGAAGAAGGAGACACGTCGGAGTTTTGAACCCAGAGCAAACCGGACGCGAAATATTCCGGGTGGAAATAATTGTGGCACAAAGGCTTCCGCTACTGATCTGAAAGCTACAGGTGTGCTCGGCCCCCGCTCCCTCCCCACTCATGTGTTGGAGCTACTTTGTTGTTTAATAATGTTTCTGCTAAGTTCACATTAACACATCTCTCGTGACCGACTGTTTAACTCACTAACTGACCATTAGCCCATTTCCTTTTCTTTGATGTCTTTGTCAGGCCCAGACTCAGAAACTGTCTTCCCACACAGGTAAGCTCTCCATGACCAAGCCTGACTTTCTCAGTACTGTCTCACGACCTACATACTCCATCCTTAGGACACGGCGCTCCCACTACTTGTGTACTAGTGGTTTTGTGAGTGTGTGTCACACGATGACACCATTCTGTTCTATTGTTGCCTACACACAAGTCTCCTACAGATCAAATATGGGACTGCGGCATAATACGCCACTAAAATAAACTAGACACAACAGCTATGGCGTGAAGCTTTGGTTGGCAAGGACGCTCCCTGATCACAAGTGCAACAGTACAGCTCCTGTTGTAGTTGTCACCCCCTTCACGTCTGTTAGAGGATTTAAATGCATGACCGTCGCAGTTTTACGCTAGTTGCTGTGAAAACGTGGATTAGATTGGAGATTACAGTTCATACTGTATGTGGGTTTAAGACATTACAAATCTGTTTGACAGCTTGTTTTATACGTTTAAAAGAATGTTATATTTGGCGAAGGTATAAATAATATCGACACGAATAGTTAGTTATACTAGAAAACATGCCGTGATGTGGTGATATACATGTGTTTGTATGTTTGCTTTTATCGAAGAGATGTTTGTTCACTAGGCGTGGACTCACGTTTCTGGGGCTTGTGATGGTTGGTAGGTGGTAGTATCATTTCAGAGTGGTTCCAGGAAAAATGAAACTGCAGTTATCGTCTTTTAGACATATACGCTGCATTGTATGTGTGCCGCCTGCGGAGCACGGCTATAGACCAAAGACTTGGCCTGCCCTATATGCTTATTCCCATGTTTGATAGACATTTGGATACTTGATGGAATATGTCGTTTGCAGGACATGGCCTGAGAATAGTCAGAGCAAGTCCGGTTAAACATGATCTCGGATGAATAAAAAAGGAGGAGGGGGGGTTCGACTCCCTGCTGACCAGATGGACAGACAAGTAAGCTGGTAGCATGTTACAGTCGTCAGATTATCCGGGTTTCAATCAAAGTTGAAGTACCCTGGGGGTGGGGGAGGGGTATACCGGCACTGAGTGAAGCAGCTGATGTGACCCTACAAGTTGTCATAGCATTCATCGGGTCGTTCAAGTCATGATGACTGACTGGCTGACTGACAGCCCACACAGAAACCTGGCTGTTTGCCGCTGTCTGTTTGCTGATGGAGAATTTGCCTTTTGGACGGGAACTGATCAAACAGCAGATCTCCCTTGGTCGTCCTTCACCCTCACCTCTCAACTTGTAAATACCCTGGATTGCAGAAATGGAATATTTCTAGAGCAACTTCTGTTTGAATAAGGCAGTATGTACCGGCAGGGTGGGTTTAGATCCTCTTGCAACGAAATTACTTCAACAGAAATAGACATTATGTAAACTAATTGGCCTCCTGGTGTGTTTGTCTATAGACTGGATACAAACAGTACATAATGTCATATAAGGCTGGTGTGTTTGTCTATAGACTGGATACAAACAGTACATACTGTAACATAAGGCTGGTGTCACGTGCCTTCATTAGGGTTTCCCCTAATGAACCATAAAAACACTCTGAAGTAGTTTAAGTGTTGAGATGTTGGCTCGCAATGGTCTAGATGGTATCCCAAGCTCCAAAGAATATTCAACATACTTCATGGGTGAGGCGACTCAAATTATCGCACTACTGAATTAGTAATTATTTCAAGGCGCAACTTGATCTGACTTCCCCACTACTTTTAAGCCCCCAGTCTAGACAGTAATCCAATGCTAGTCAAATTAAGACAGTACAAAAAAGACATATCACATACAACATGTATTCCAGATAACTCAAGAACTGTGAAGGATGCACACAAACCACAGAATGTAAAATAACAAAACATAATGTAATCAGTGCAACACAAGCAAAAATATAAGAAATAGGGTAAACAAAGTAAACTTTCCAGTTAAGCAAAAAAGACCCTATTGCAGATGGACTCCTTGTTTGCCTCTAGCAGCAGCAATTATAATCGTTGCAAAACTGCAGAATTATGGACTTAGGTAGCTGGCACTTGGTGTTAGGATAAACCACCACAACTCATCTGTCCAGAAGGACCTATCTATCAGAAAGGCAGCATCTTCCCACAGTTGACATGAATAGTATTGGAAGTTCCGACACTTGTGAGGAATTTATAATAGTTAATAAAGTATAGGTGCTGATGGCACTCAATGTTTATGATTTACATAAGGGAGAATGTCTACTTTTATAAATTAAAATTTATACAGTTCTTCTATCCTCTAGATAGGAGCAGTTATTCGCAGCATGATCACTTTAAGCTCCTGGGTTAGGGACAAAAACTGAGGGTGACCTGCCCTGTCCGTTTCTTTCTAGTTAAAGGGTTCGTGCGTGCGTGCATGTAGGTATATATATAATGTGAGCGAATCATATTATAACATGTATACTTAGTGTCCAAGCTGTTGGGAACCCACTGAGGGAGAATGAGGGAAGAATTTTTATATCGGCCTATAGGTGAACGCAATGATTTCAATCTCTATTGCCGTTTGAATGATTTGGCTGCCAAGTCCCGTTGTTTCACATAGCCACCGCTGTTCTACACCCAGCAGCAGGGCATAATGCTTCAGTAATATTAATCTACAATGTACTTACCCATGCTAATGGAAGTCCCAAGTGAAGCAGATAGACAGACAAGGCAGCAAGCAAGAATGAGTCTCAAATCTAAGCGTCCCTCCATCTAGAAGGTGTGTTGGGAGGGGCTGGAGGGGGGGGGGGAGAGGAGATTTACCCGCGTCCAAACGGTATTTAAACCAATGGAATTTGGCTTCGCTATAACTAAAACTCATTCATATATGGCTGAATTTAAATATATTTAATTCCCAAGAGAATTAGGATAGAATTTGAGTACTTAACACGACAACTAGGCACATCAGTGCAACAGAAGTACTTTTTACCTATGCAGGAAATTCCAAGATTTGAAATTATCTCATTTACATAGAGGTGACAACATGTGGGCAACTTCAAGAGCAGAGGGGTGTGGGCTGTCATGCGACACTTACACTCATGGCTGTTTAGAGTAGAAATGTTCTAGTTGTAGAATACAAATACTCATTTATGGTAGTAGCAGTGTAGCAAAATCAGCAGCAGCAGCAGCAGTAGTAGTAGTAGTAGTAGTAGTAGTAGTAGTAGTAGTAGTAGTAGGTAGCTGTGGTGGTGCTAGTAGTAGTAGTAGTAGTAGTAGTAGTAGTAGTAGTAGTAGTAGTAGTAGTAGTAGTAGTAGTAGTAGTAGTAGTAGTAGTAGTAGTAGTAGTACTGGTAGTAGTAGTAGGAGGTAACTGTGGTGGTGCTAGTAGTAGTAGTGGTAGGTAGCTTTGGTAGGGCTAGTAGTAGTAGTAGTAGTAGTAGTAGTAGTAGTAGTAGTAGTAGTAGTAGTAGTAGTAGTAGTAGTAGTAGTAGGAGGTAACTGTGGTGGTGCTAGTAGTAGAAGTAGTAGTAGTCATAGTTGCAGCATTAGTAGTAGAAGTAGTGGTAGGATGAGGAGGTAGCTGTGCGGTGCTAGTAGTACTAGTAGCAGTAGTAGTAGTAGGAGGAGGAGTAGGAGGTAGCTGTGGTGGTGCTAGTAGTAGTAGTACTAGTAGTAGTAGTAGTAGTAGTAGTAGTAGTAGTAGTAGTAGTAGTAGTAGTATTAGTAGTAGTAGCAGTAGTAGTAGTAGTTGTAGTAGCAGTAGTAGTAGGCGCTAGCTGTAGTAGTAGTAGTAGTAGTAGTAGTAGTAGTAGTAGTAGTAGTAGTAGTAGTAATAGTAGTAGTAGTAGTAGTAGTAGTAGTAGTAGTAGTAGTAGTAGTAGTAGTAGTAGTAGTAGTAGGTAGTAGTTGGTGTATATCTGTTGTAAAGTAGTAGTAGTAATAGTAGTAGTAGTAGTAGTTGTAGTAGTAGTAATAGTAGTAGTAGTAATAGCAGTAGTAGTTGTAGTAGTAGTAATAGTAGTAGTAGTAGTAGTAGTAGTAGTAGTAGTAGTAGTAATAGTGGTAGTAGTTTTTATTGCTGTTGCACAAGTAGTAGTAATAGTAGTAGTAGTTTCTATTGCTGTTGCAGAAGTAGTAGTAGTAGTATCTGCAGCAGTAGCACTAGGGCTGTGCTGGTACCAGTGACAAAAATATAAAAAAAAAAAAATCAGTGATACAATCAGGCCTCTATTTCTAGACTGCACCGACCTGCTCCAGCTATCTTATCTCGATCACAGCCCGTAATCCGGGCACTTACGCCCGTCATCTTCTATGCATGGCCTGCCTGGTTGTGTTTGTGTCAACAGTCGCTGTTTGCCGTGTCGCCCGGATATTTCAAGTATGGGGCGCACCTTTGTGTATGCACCGGTGTCTCTATGGGTCTCCTGTGCCCGTCAGTGTTTGTTCTATCTAACGTTGATGTTTCTGGATTACGACTTAACTGTTCTTCTTCCGAGGAATATTTTGGATGTATTTTGGTGTTTTATCTGCTAATTGATCTGTACAACTCTGTTGTGGTTTCTATACACGGAGAAGGAAGTATGTGGGTCGACTGGTGTGTCTAAGGGCAGTAGACCACGTCTAGTGTGTCGCTAGTATGGTGATTGCCGCTGTGTCCTTGAAGTAGAAGCGGCTACGTTTTCTCAGCCTAAACTTTAACATATTCGCGATTTGATCACTGTAGTTGTGTTGGGATTATTATTTTAATCTGTTATACACAATGTAATAAAGTTTTATGTAGGTGGGTGTCATTGTGTGGGTGGGTGTGTGTGCGAGCGCACGCATTCGTATTGGCACAGGCGCTGGCGAGCGTGTATGTTTATGCGTGTATGTGTGTGTGTGTGTGCTCGTATAATATATATATATATATATATATATATATATAGGCGCGCGCATAGTGTGTGTGTGTGTGTGCGCGCGCGCGCATGCAAGTATTGTATGTGACCCAGCTGACTGAAGTGTGATGTTGTGTATAGCACGTGTCCAGGCTCCAGTCACCGTGTCCAATCTCCAGCCACCGTGTCCAATCTCCAGTCACTGTGTCCAATCTCCAGTCACCGTGTCCAATCTCCAGCCACCGTGTCCAATCTCCAGCCACCGTGTCCAATCTCCAGTCACCGTGTCCAATCTCCAGTCACCGTGTCCAATCTCCAGTCACCGTGTCCAATCTCCAGTCACCGTGTCCAATCTCCAGTCACCGTGTCCAAGCCCCGTCACCGTGTCCAATCTCCAGTCACCGTGCCATATATCCTGTGTGTAGCAATATAGAACAAGTGCCGTCACCCTAGGGCACACATATAAGACAGGACGTACGGTCATCCTAGGGCACACAAAAAAGACAGGACGTACGGTCACCCTAGGGCACACATATAAGACAGGACGTACGGTCACCCTAGGGCACACATACAAGACAGGACGTACAGTCACCCAGGGGCAATCATACAAGACAGGACGTACGGTCACCCTAAGGCACACATACAAGACGGGACGTACGGTCACCATAGGGCACACATACAAGACAGGACGTACATTCACCCTAGGGCACACATACAAGACAGGACGTACGGTCACCCTAGGGCACACATATAAGACAGGACGTACGGTCACCCTAGGGCACACATATAAGACAGGACATACGGTCACCCTAGGGCATACATATAAGACCGGACTTCCCGTACGGTCACCCTAGGGCACACATACAAGAGAGGACTTATCGTCACCCTAGGGCACACATATAAGACAGGACGTACGGTCAGCCTAGGGCACACAAACAAGACAGGACGTACGGTCACCTTAGGGCTCACATATAAGACATGACATACGGTCACCCTAGGGCACACATACAAGACAGGACGTACGGTCACCCTAGGGCACACATATAAGACAGGACGTACGGTCACCTTAGGGCACACATACAAGACAGGACGTACGGTCACCCTAGGGCACACATATAAGACAGGACGTACGGTCACCTTAGGGCACACATATAAGACAGGACGTACGGTTACCCTAGGGCATACATACAAGACAGGACGTACGGTCACCCTAGGGCACACATATAAGACAGGACGTACGGTCACCTCAGGGCACACATATAAGATAGGACGTACGGTCAGCCTAGATCACACATACGAGACAGGACATACGGTCACCTTAGGGCACACATACAAGACAGGACGTACGGTCACCCTAGGGCACACATATAAAACAGGACGTACGGTCACCCTAGGGCACACATATAAGACAGGCCGTACGGTCACCCTAGGGCATACATACAAGACAAGACGTACGGTCAGCCTAGATCACACATACGAGACAGGACGTACGGTCACCCTAGGGCACACAAAAAAGACAGGACGTACGGTCACCCTAGGGCACACATATTTTTTTTTTTTTTTTTAAACGTATCCAGAAACCATGAGTTGTAAACCCTTTGGCTCGGTACTATGGATATCGCAACCCTTCGGCATTGATTCCATTATAGGTACCGTTAATCTGGGAGAAATGTGGCTTTTCTGCCTACCCCCGGGAGTGAACCCGGACCACAAGGAGTTCGTCACCCGGCCGCCGCGAAAGTCAGGTTTAACCAACTTCGCTAGAGAGCCGGGCAACCGGCACACATATAAGACAGGACGTACGGTCACCCTAGGGCACACATAAAAGACAGGACGTACGGTCACCCTAGGGCACACCGTATGTTTAACAGTGCGACTAGAGTAGGGACGTGAATGCAGTCACCATGTTTCGTTGTTGCTCGTGTCCTCCCGCTGCTATGTTTGTGGCCAGTGCTGTAGCTGTACCAGTGTGAAGTGGTCACTTGACCCGGATACTTGAAACTCCTGCATTGAGTAGAGGTGGTGGTGGCTGGCTGTCCTTTTGTTTATAAGGGGGATTGACCGCTGCCCCAAGCGCACGCGTGTGCTTGGTGCGTCAGCGTTGATTTCAAGCGTGAGCAAGTATGTGTTAATTGTGTGTATGTGTCTTCAAGTGCGCGCAAGGTGACCATTTTTTTTTTGCGCATGTATGCGTTTGTTTTGTGTGTGTGGGGAAACGTGTCTCACTACTTGGCGTCGGCGATCATGTTGGTCAGCAGCTCTTATTTTTCTCTATCATTAACACCACTACTATCTTCCCTCTCCCCCCCCCCCCCCCCCCGTTTCTTCACTGATTCAGTGTCCCAACATCCATGCCAGGTGTGACAAGTTGTAAACATCGAATGACCAATTTATCCCTGACATGTGTCATTGATGTCTTATCGACTGTCGATGTCTTATCGACTTTTAAAACATTGAGGGCGTCGTGGTAACTGCAACACTCTTCTGTTTTCCGTATTTCTAGCAGATGTTTGTGTTCATGAAAACTTTAAAGACTTACATCACCAATGCCAGCTTCTGCGTTCTCCCTGTCTTGATTCAGTCATCACATTCTTGGTTTGACATCAGCTCATCCAGTTTTAGTTTGTCATCTGTTCATCCATTCTTGGTTTGACATCAGCTCATCCAGTTTTAGTTTGTCATCTGTTCATCCATTCTTGGTTTGACATCAGCTCATCCAGTTTTAGTTTGTCATCTGTTCATCCATTCTTGGTTTGACATCAGCTCATCCAGTTTTAGTTTTTTATCTGTTCATCCACTCTTAGTCTGACATCAGCTCATCCAGTTTTAGTTTGTCATCTGTTCATCCATTCTTGGTTTGACAACAGCTCATCCAGTTTTAGTTTGTCATCTGTTCATCCATTCTTGGTTTGACATCAGCTCATCCAGTTTTGGTTTGTCATCTGTTCATCCACTCTTGGTTTGACATCAGCTCATCCAGTTTTAGTTTGTCATCTGTTCATCTATTCTTGGTTTGACATCAGCTCATCCAGTTTTAGTTTGTCATCTGTTCATCCATTCTTGGTTTGACATCAGCTCATCCAGTTTTATTTTGTCATCTGTTCATCCACTCTTAGTCTGACATCAGCTCATCCAGTTTTAGTTTGACATCAGCTCATCCAGTTTTAGTTTGACATCAGCTCATCCAGTTTTAGTTTGACATCAGCTCATCCAGTTTTAGTTTGACATCAGCTCATCCAGTTTTAGTTTGACATCAGCTCATCCAGTTTTAGTTTGACATCAGCTCATCCAGTTTTAGTTTGACATCAGCTCATCCACTCTTAGTTTGACATCAGCTCATCCAGTTTTAGTTTGACATCAGCTCATCCACTCTTAGTTTGACATCAGCTCATCCACTCTTAGTTTGACATCAGCTTATCCAGTTTTAGTTTGACATCAGCTCATCCACTCTTAGTTTGACATCAGCTCATCCACTCTTAGTCTGACATCAGCTCATCCACTTTTAGTTTGACATCAGCTCATCCAGTCTTAGTTGTGTCACTGAGGCATGCGGTAGACAGGAAGACTTGACAACATCAGACAACAGGTCAGTGAAAGGGCTAGTGTTTCTGATCTCACTAGTGTCCCATCACTGGTGTCCTCTCACTGATGCCCCCTCACTGGCGTCCTTTCACTGGTGCCCCCTCAGTGGTGCCCCCTCACTGATGTCCCCTTACTGGCGCCACCTCACTGATGTCCCCTCACTGGCGCCCCCTCACTGGTGCCCCCTCACTGGTGCTCCATCACTGGCGTCCTCTCACTGATGCCCCCTCACTGGTGCCCCCTCACTGATGTCCCCTCACTGGTGCCTCCTCACTGATGTCCCCTTACTGGCGCCACCTCACTGGCGCCCCCTCACTGGTGCTCCCTCACTGGCGCCCCCTTACTGGCGCCCCCTCACTGGTGCCCCCTCACTGGCGCCCCCTCACTGGTGCCCCCTCACTGGCGCCCCCTCACTGGTGCCCCCTTAATGGCGTCCCATCGCTGACGTCCCCTCACTGATGCCCCCTCACTGGCGCCCCCTCACTGATGCCCCCTCACTGGCGCTCCTCACTGGCGCCCCATCACTGGCACCCCCTTAATGGCGTCCCATCGCTGACGTTCCCTCACTGTTGCCCCCTCTCTAGGGTTGCCACCATGGATAGTGATGAGAATTTTGAGTTGTGACAACAGCTTTTGTGTAGATGCAGGAGTTGAGAGAATCCTGCTTATGGCGCCTTGACTTGGTGCACTGTTTACGGGTATATCCCCTGAAACTAGCCTCACTGACTGTACACAGACACTACACTGACTGTACACAGACACTACACTGACTATACACAGACACTACACTGACTGTACACTGAGTGTACACAGAAATTACACTGACTGTACACAGACATTTCACCTTCTAACTTCTAATCTGCTGTTTTATAAACGACCCTTTTCATTGACTGTACTGGCCGCCGGTTCAGGTGATGATTGCTGAATTTTTCCGTCCGTGTTATGTGAACTTAAAGTAAAATCATATTGATGTTGTACATTATCACTGACTGATGAATTACAAGACTGCATGTGTAATGTCACACAACCTTTTAATCAGGTTGGATCTATAGCCATACGCAAGTCAACTCTTCATTGGTTACTGAAGAAGGAGACCGAGCACATGTGGTAATATCCTGAGTGCAGTAATGCCAGTTCTTGATTCATTCATTCATGTGTGATGTCACACAACCTTTTAATCAGGTTGTATCTATAGCCATACGCATGTCAACTCTTCATTGGTTACTGAAGAAGGAGACGGAGCACGTGTGGGAATGTCCTGAGTGCAGTAATGCCAGTTCTTGATTCATTCATTCATCTGTGATGTCTTGATTTCTTATAGCAGGATTCGTAATAAACCTTGTTCGATGACAAATGATTTATCAATCGTACGTAGTTCGGGGACATATTTTCTATGTCCAGCAAACTAACCCCGGACTTTGACTTATCCGATTCACTTGAGCTCTACGATCAGCACCTTCTGCCAGTGTCCAGAATGTCACAAAAAATGGACCGAAGCTTTGACATCTGTTTCGAGTCGTCATCATCAAAGAATGAACGTTTTTTTGACAGCAGCTCTTTCGAGACCTCCCAGGGATTTTCTTCACGGGAGGTCACGGTCATCGAGACCAAGCTGCAGCAAGATGGTCTGGAGAACAGCTCTGATGGCATCCACTTGACCACCTCGCAAAGTGGCAGAATCTTGGACCGCAGTCCTGACAGGCGAGGTCGGGACCGTAGCTTGGATAAATCCAGCTTGAACCACAGTTTTGAAGCCACAGAAGGACTTTCAGTCCGCTCTGGAAGAACTCTAGAAAGACGTTCAGACAGAAATAGTTCTGAGGTCATCGGCAGAGCAGCTAGCAGCATAGACCGTAGAGGGGATTTTCTCTCTGTCGAGCCTGAGATCATCAGATCTGAGGAGAGGAGTCTGGTAAGATCTATCTATCTACCTATCTATCTCTCTCTCTCCCTTTCTCTCCTTCTGTCTGTCTGTCCTCCCTCTGTCTGATTTACTCTAGGAATATGTGTATATTGTGCAGTGCTTTTCCTCTTAGTCTTTGGTCAGCTCACCTGGAATTCTGTAGTGTGCCATGGAGTGTGACTATCTGTGTTCATCTGGCTGTCTAGATGGTACCTGTAGACCAGCTGAAGCCCGTCTTGCTGTAAACCTAGGAGTCACGCTTCACCAGTGATGTGACGCTGCCTACACCAGTGGTATGGCGCTGCTCACACCAGTGATGTGATGTGACGCTGCCTACACCAGTGATGTAATGTGACACTGCTCACAGTTGGTATCGATGTTATAGATAGCTTATCCTATGCCATGCTCACACCAAGTTGCTCCTGTTCCAAGAGCTCGTGCACGTATTTACCTGACAGTCTGGATGACCAACCCGTATTACAAGGGAGTGTGCTGGTCCAGGTCCTAACACTAGATGACCAACCCCTGTCACAAAAGAGTGTGCTGGTCTAGGTCCTAACACTGGATGAGAATCTTGATGTTTGCCACAGAATTAATGAGTTGTGGTTTTTTTGATGTTGCAGGGAAGTGATACAGTAAACAAGAACCAGACCTCACAGAAGTCGGTGAGTTTCATCTCTATGTTTACATTTGGCATCATATGAATTTATTTATCTATGTTAAGATTCGTGTAGGCAACCTTGTTGTTTTCATTGAAAGAGATTTAATTGTAATTATTTGTTTAAAAATTACATGGCATTCACTATTAATGGAGAGATTAAACAGCAAACAGCGTTTGATTTCTGACACTTGGCTGTCTATGTCAAACTTGGTTTTATCAACATCCCAGCAGAGAAATCTGGCCCATTGTCTGATGAAATAGTTGAGAGATGCAGCTGGGGTTTGTAGGAGAGGTAAATAGTTGAGAGATGCAGCTGGGGTTTGTAGGAGAGGTAAATAGTTGAGAGATGCAGCTGGGGTTTGTAGGAGAGGTAAATAGTTGAGAGATGCAGCTGGGGTTTGTAGGAGAGGTAAATAGTTGAGAGATGCAGCTGGGGTTTGTAGGAGAGGTAAATAGTTGAGAGATGCAGCTGGGGTTTGTAGGAGAGGTAAATAGTTGAGAGATGCAGCTGGGGTTTCAAGGAGAGGTTAATAATTGAGAGATGCAGCTGGGGTTTGTAGGAGAGGTAAATAGTTGAGAGATGCAGCTGGGGTTTCTAGAAGAGGTTAATAATTGAGAGATGCAGCTGGGGTTTGTAGGAGAGGTTAGTAATTGAGAGATGCAGCTGGGGTTTGTAGGAGAGGTAAACAGTTGAGCAATGCAGCTGAGGTTTGTAGGAGAGGTTAATAATTGAGAGATGCAGCTGGGGTTTGTAGGAGAGGTAAACAGTTGAGCAATGCAGCTTGAGTTTGTAGGAGATGTAAATAGTTGAGCAATGCAGCTGGGGTTTCTACAGAGGTAAAAAAAAAGCTTGCAAGTAATTCATCAGTGCAAATATACATTAGCAAAGATGATATCATCAGAGCAAATATACATTAGCAAAGATGATATCATCAGAGCAAATATACATTAGCAAAGATGATATCATCAGTGCAAATATACATTAGCAAACATGATATCATCAGAGCTGTATGATCTAGGTTGGGGGATAACGGTGAATCTCTGAAGTTAACCTGACTGCGTGATCTGGGTGTCATACTTGGTGAAGCACGTCTAGCTTTCTTTGAGGCGAAGACAACCAGCTTCTCATGGGAACAATCAGTAGACGTACCTTAGAGTGGCTGCTGCATCAGAGGACTGAGCACACATGGCAATACCCAATTTGCAAAAACATTGATTGTGATAAAAATACTACATACATTTAACAACAACAGTAACAAAGTATTGTCCTGATTTTTCCATTGACTAACTTGTGTAAAAATGCATGTTTTTTGTATGGTTGGTTTTGTGTGTATGTGTGCGTGCGTTCCTGCCTGCGTGTCTGTTTTTTTCTGTCTGTCAGTCTCTGTCTGTCTGTCTTTACATTTTCCCCTTTTTTGATTGACAGAATGTCATCTCATCACAGACGCACAGCTCACTATCATCATCTACCATGAGAGACATACTCAACAAGTGAGTTTGTTAATAAAATATATCATATAATAGAGACCGGTCAAGTACAGTCTGTGAGGGAGTGGAGTCTGTGAGGGAGTGGAGTGTCAGGGAGTGGAGTCTGTGAGGGAGTGGAGTCTGTGAGGGAGTGGATGGGAGGTACAACCCCTGGGGCTGGCAGCACTACATCAGCCTGACTGGACATCACAGGAGTCTGTTTGTTCACTCAAGCAATATCATTCCTGTCTACATGGGTCAGTTTAAGGCTACATGTACATTAGGAAAATCAATTTGAAACCCTTTCGTTCCACACCACCCGTAATTGTGTGCTCTGAACATGACCAGTGTCTGTGTTGAGCCGAAATCTGTCCCAACAAGCTGGGTTTTTTTTTATTGACCAGTGGACATTGAAAATAGAATGCAAGCAGTCTGTGGCTAAAAACAATAATGTGTGTCAACATTGACAGACTAGGCATGTCTTTAGGAATCAACATTGACAGACTAGGCATGTCTTTAGGAATCAACATTGACAGACTAGGCATGTCTTTAGGAATCAACATTGACAGACTAGGCATGTCTTTAGGAATCAACATTGACAGACTAGGCATGTCTTTAGGAATCAACGTTGACAGACTAGGCATATCTTTGGGAATCAACGTTGACAGACTAGGCGTGTCTTTAGGAATCAACATTGACAGACTAGGCATGTCTTTAGGAATCAACGTTGACAGACTAGGCATGTCTTTGGGAATCAACGTTGACAGACTAGGCATCTCTTTAGGAATCAACGTTGACAGACTAGGCATGTCTTTAGGAATCAACATTGACAGACTAGGCATGTCTTTAGGAATCAACGTTGACAGACTAGGCATATCTTTGGGAATCAACGTTGACAGACTAGGCGTGTCTTTAGGAATCAACATTGACAGACTAGGCATGTCTTTAGGAATCAACGTTGACAGACTAGGCATGTCTTTGGGAATCAACGTTGACAGACTAGGCATCTCTTTAGGAATCAACGTTGACAGACTAGGCATGTCTTTAGGAATCAACATTGACAGACTAGGCATGTCTTTAGGAATCAATGTTTACAGACTAGGCATGTCTTTGGGAATCAATGTTGACAGACTAGGCATGTCTTTAGGAATCAACGTTGACAGACTAGGCATGTCTTTGGGAATCAATGTTGACAGACTAGGCATGTCTTTAGGAATCAACGTTGACAGACTAGGCATGTCTTTGGGAATCAATGTTGACAGACTAGGCATGTCTTTAGGAATCAACGTCGACAGACTAGGCATGTCTTTGGGAATCAACATTGACAGACTAGGCATGTCTTTGGGAATCAACATTGACAGACTAGGCATGTCTTTAGGAATAAACGTCGACAGACTAGGCATGTCTTTGGGAATCAACATTGACAGACTAGGCATGTCTTTGGGAATCAATGTTGACAGACTAGGCATGTCTTTAGGAATCAACGTCGACAGACTAGGCATGTCTTTAAAAATCAACGTTGACAGACTAGGCATCTCTTTAGGAATCAATGTCGACAAACTAGGCATGTCTTTTGGAATCAACATTGACAGACTAGGCATGTCTTTGGGAATCAACATTGACAAACTAGGCATGTCTTTAGGGAGGTAGATGAGCTCGTGACAGATCTTTCAGACGAGGCCAAGCGCATGTTGTTGCAACAGACAAAAAAATGCAGCAACACAGGTGAACTGCTGTCGAAGCATACATTCCCAAGTGAAAGAATTTTCTGTGTCAATTGAGGCAGTTCTCAAGGTTTTTCGGAAGGTATCTTTCTTGTGGGTGTCTAATGAGTGCGGTAAACACTTATTTTAGTGAGCAACCACAATCCTTTTTGCTGACAGGTTTATTCAGAGTAAAATCAAAAGTGCTGGTACTCACCCCAAGATATTTGTTACATTAGCTTAGCACTCACGAAAAATTTGATGTCAACAGTAAAGACCAAGTGTTGGTACTGCATACTTCCATAAAAAGCCGTGTGTGTGTGTGTGTGTTTGTGCGTTCATATGTGCATGTGTGCGCATGTGTGTGGAGGGGGGTGGTGGTGGCATATGTGTACATACATGCATGTGTAAGGTGGCGGTATGTTACAGAAATAAAAGCTACAATAGTCAGTGCACTTGTTTCCCAGACAATGGCCTGTCCTGTCGCAGAAAGAATATCTGGCATGACCCTCGACAACTTGCTGCCCTTTGTGTATAGTTTGCTGGTCTGTGCAGTAATTCACACTAGTGGCCAGATTGTATGTTACACTAGTGGCCAGATTGTATGTTACACTAGTGGTCAGATTGTATGTTACACTAGTGGCCAGATTGTATTCCACACTAGTGGTCAGATTGTATGTTACACTAGTAGCCAGATTTTATGTCACACTAGTGGCCAGACTGTATGCCACACTAGTGGCCAGATTGTATGTCACACTAGTGGCCAGATTGTATGTCACACTAGTAGCCAGATTGTATGTTAAACAAGTGGCCAGATTGTATGTTAAACAAGTGGCCAGATTGTATGTTAAACAAGTGGCCAGATTATGTGTTACACTAGTGGCCAGATTGTATGTCACACTAGTGGCCAGATTGTATGTCACACTAGTGGCCAGATTGTATGTCACACTAGTGGCCAGATTGTATGTCACACTAGTGGCCAGATTGTATGTCACACTAGTGGCCAGATTGTATGTCACACTAGTGGCCAGATTGTATGTTACACTAGTGGCCATATTGTATGTTACACTAGTGGCCAGATTGTATGTTACACTAGTGGCCAGATTGTATGTAACACTAGTGGTCAGATTGTATGTCTGGCTAGTTTGGCTCTAGTATAGACTCAGTTTTATCAAGTAAGCAGTAACCAGGTAATCTAGATATTTAAGATGGATGTAGTTGCCAATTTACTCTCCCATGGTGTTTGGTTACAGAAAACACAGACAGTATGCCACTGTTCTTGCTGGACTTTACTTTATGATATTGCTCAACATTATTTTATCAGACAAGAGAGATGTAAACTCCAGAAATCAGAGATGTAACAGTATAAAAACAATTGTTACTGTCACTAATAGGTGAACCTAGAATATCACATTAACAAACCTGTGCAACCAGCATGACATTGCCAGGCATTTCTGCATACATCTCCAGAAGGTTGTAGTTCCTTTGTCCCAGACTGTTTGCCAATGAAAGTGCCACCTGGCAGACGGAGAGCTGTTTCCATTGAGAACCCTTTTCCATGCCCTCCTGCTAGACCAGTATTTTACAGATTAATCTGCACTGAGTGAACGATTTGGTCGGCATCACGCCGGTCACCTTTGCTTTCCAGGACTTTACCTAGTACTAGTTTTTGGCTTTGTTCACCTGGGAGCAAAGGTCATTTTTTACTTTGTTATATTATCTATTCTTGTTTGACCTTGTCTAATAGTCTGTTCTTATTTGACCTTGTCTAATAGTCTGTTCTTGTTTGACCTTGTCTAATAGTCTGTTCTTGTTTGACCTTGTCTAATAGTCTGTTCTTGTTTGACCTTATCTTATAGTCTGTTCTTGTTTGACCTTGTCTAATAGTCTGTTCTTGTTTGACCTTGTCTAATAGTCTGTTCTTGTTTGACCTTGTCTAATAGTCTGTTCTTGTTTGACCTTGTCTTATAATCTGTTCTTGTTTGACCTTGTCTTATAATCTGTTCTTGTTTGACCTTGTCTTATAATCTGTTCTTGTTTGACCTTGTCTTATAATCTGTTCTTGTTTGACCTTGCCTAATAGTATGTTCTTGTTTGACCTTGTCTAATAGTCTGTTCTTGTTTGACCTTGTCTTATAATCTGTTCTTGTTTGACCTTGTCTTATAATCTGTTCTTGTTTGACCTTGTCTTATAATCTGTTCTTGTTTGACCTTGTCTTATAGACTGTTCTTGTTTGACCTTGTCTAATAGTCTGTTCTTGTTTGACCTTGTCTTATAATCTGTTCTTGTTTGACCTTGTCTTATAATCTGTTCTTGTTTGACCTTGTCTTATAGACTGTTCTTGTTTGACCTTGTCTTATAATCTGTTCTTGTTTGACCTTGTCTTATAATCTGTTCTTGTTTGACCTTGTCTTATAGACTGTTTTTGTTTGACCTTGTCTAATAGTCTGTTCTTGTTTGACCTTGTCTTATAATCTGTTCTTGTTTGAACTTGTCTTATAATCTGTTCTTGTTTGACCTTGTCTTATAGACTGTTCTTGTTTGACCTTGTCTTATAATCTGTTCTTGTTTGACCTTGTCTTATAATCTGTTCTTGTTTGACCTTGTCTTATAGACTGTTCTTGTTTGACCTTGTCTTATAATCTGTTCTTGTTTGACCTTGTCTTATAATCTGTTCTTGTTTGACCTTGTCTTATAATCTGTTCTTGTTTGACCTTGTTTATAGTTTGTTCTTGTTTGACCTTGTCTTATGATCTGTTCTTGTTTGACCTTGTTTATAGTTTGTTCTTGTTTGACCTTGTCTTATAGTCTGTTCTTGTTTGACCTTGTTTATAGTTTGTTCTTTTTTGACCTTGTTTATAGTTTGTTCTTGTTTGACCATCTTGCAGGAGTCACGAACAGCCCCAGACAGAGAGTCCTGTCACCCTGGATGTAGTTCACATCACAAACCGGATCATCTGTAAGAGTTTTGTGTCTCTTCAGTTCTGTAGATATAATCACCAACAACACCGATGTTTTGTGTCAATTCAGTTCTGTAGATGTAATCACCAACAACAGCGATGTTTTGTGTCTCTTCAGTTCTGTAGTTGTAATCACCAACAACAACGATGTTTTGTGTCTCTTCAGTTCTGTAGATGTAATCACCAACAACAGGGATGTTTTGTGTCTCTTCAGTTCTGTAGATGTAATCACCAACAAAAGCGATGTTTTGTGTCTCTTCAGTTCTGTAGATGTAATCACCAACAACAGTGATGTTTTGTCTCTCTTCAGTTCTGTAGATGTAATCACCAACAACAGTGATGTTTTGTCTCTCTTCAGTTCTGTAGATGTAATCACCAACAAAAGCGATGTTTTGTGTCTCTTCAGTTCTGTACATGTAATCACTAACAAAATCGATGTTTTGTGTCTCTTCAGTTCTGTAGATGTAATCACCAACAACAGTGATGTTTTGTGTCTCTTCAGTTCTGTACATGTAATCACCAGCAACAGCGATGTTTTGTGTCTCTTCAGTTCTGTAGATGTAATCACCAACAACAGCGATGTTTTGTGTCTCTTCAGCTCTATAGATGTAATCACCGACAACAGGGATGTTTTGTGTCCCTTTAGTTCTGTAGATGTAATCACCAACAACAGTGATGTTTTGTGTCTCTTCAGTTCTATAGATGTAATCACCAACAACAGCGATGTTTTGTGCCTCTTAAGTTCTGTAAATGTAATCACCAACAACAGCGATGTTTTGTGTCTCTTCAGTTCTGTAGATGTAATTACCAACAACAGCGATGTTTTGGCTTCGGTGCTGTAGCTGTCAAGCAAAATTATCCCTGCATAACTTGAGAAATTTGTTTTAATGTGTGCAGGTTCATTTTTTATGATGTTAGGGCCTCAGATGATGTTATAGTTTATAGTTTATTTGACAGATCAACATCATGGCATACAAGTGTAATCACTAAGTGCTCTGTTCTAGTTTTAACTCAAGCCTGAGCCTGAAAAATGTCAGCGCAGTGCATGAACTTCCTTGCACTGGCAAGGATCCTGAAATACTTTGGGTAGATTTTTAACTATAAATATTGTCTGAGCAGCGCCGTTAGGCTATTGTTTTCGATTTCCAACTGCCAAGAGATTTTTATATGTGCACAAGAATACATACGGGCGTCCGAACTTACTACCCAGAGACCAGGGCAAATTTCTAGAAGTCCACCAAAAAAAAAATCCCAGTCTTCACCGTGACTTGAACCCGGAACTTCCAGCACTCAAGGCGGACACCATACTTCAAGATCGCTCAGCTCCCTCAGGTAATATGTGTGAAGGGAGTGTCTCCAGACAGTGAGGTGAAAGAAGTGGGAGCAGAACACGTTAAGGCACAAGAGCAAAGGTCTACAAGAGGGAAGCACTTGTGTGCAGCTAGATCTGAGTCAAGGAGTCTATGCCTAAGTGGTCTGGCCAGTTGCCTGAAACTATGACAACTTTGAATTTGCTTGCAGGTTGCATTGTTCAGTTCACAGGTAATTGCAAAGTGAGACCAAATCAGTTGGGGTGACATTTAATACAATGAAGTCAATCAGTCATCTTACCTGAAATCACATGTTGACCCTTTATATCTGAAGGACTCAACATCCTGAACTATAAAAAAATTATAAAAGCTTGAAAAGATAAAAGCAAAATGCACTCAAGAATCTTTGCTGCCTGGGAAAGCAGACAAAGAAAAGCTGTGTATGTAGAATTATTAGCCACTGCGTGTGTGTGCATGTGTGTGCAAGCGGACACGTGCTGCAGGAGAACTATTTGTTCCAGATGGTTCAGTTGAATTTTTGCTATTTTATTTATTTGTCAGTTAGATGCCACTGACAGTTGATGAGATTTGCCATCTGAGCACGGTCACATCCAATGAGGCTGTTAGCCATTGTTGATTGTTTTCACCGATCCGATTTAAGCTGGGAGAGAAACAAGTTGTTTTTTTAAATTGTCTGTTTACTGATGAAAGAGGAGCAGCTGGCCGAGGGGTTAGGAAGGCTGCACTGTCATTCAAAAAACCCAGGTTTGAATCCTTAGTAAGGTGATGAATTTGTTTCTACTGAGGCCAATAATAAAAATCTAACCTGCAGACTGTGTGGTCACTGCACTAGACCTGTAGACTGTGTGGTCACTGCACTAGACCTGCAGACTGTGTGGTCACTGCACTAGACCTGTAGACTGTGTGGTCACTGCACTAGATCTGTAGACTGTGTGGTCACTGCACTAGATATGTAGACTGTGTGGTCACTGCACTAGACCTGCAGACTGTGTGGTCACTGCACTAGACCTGCAGACTGTGTGGTCACTGCACTAGACCTGTAGACTGTGTGGTCACTGCACTAGACCTGTAGACTGTGTGGTCACTGCACTAGACCTGTAGACTGTGTGGTCACTGCACTAGACCTACAGACTGGGTGGTCACTGCACTAGATCTGTAGACTGTGTGGTCACTGCACTAGACCTGCAGACTGTGTGGTCACTGCACTAGACCTGTAGACTGTGTGGTCACTGCACTAGACCTGCAGACTGTGTGGTCACTGCACTAGACCTGTAGACTGTGTGGTCACTGCACTAGACCTGCAGACTGTGTGGTCACTGCACTAGACCTGCAGACTGTGTGGTCACTGCACTAGACCTGTAGACTGTGTGGTCACTGCACTAGACCTGTAGACTGTGTGGTCACTGCACTAGACCTGTAGACTGTGTGGTCACTGCACTAGACCTACAGACTGGGTGGTCACTGCACTAGATCTGTAGACTGTGTGGTCACTGCACTAGACCTACAGACTGTGTGGTCACTGCACTAGACCTACAGACTGTGTGGTCACTGCACTAGACCTGCAGCTCTACATCATTAGGTTCAAGACCCCCTTCAATACACTACCCTGAAATTTAGCAAAAACAGGCAATACATACATTTTGTTTGTTTGAACTGCTGAAACCACAAAGAATGTGTAGTGACTATCACTGATATTTATATAATGTTATACATGATCTTCTAATACAAACTTATTAGTAGCTGTCATCATATATTTAATAATCAGCTGCCTGAGATTATTCCTGGACTTGTGTCCAGAGATGATTCCTTGACTTGTGTCCAGAGATGATTCCTGGACTTGTGTCCAGAGATGATTCCTGGACTTGTGTCCAGAGATGATTCCTGGACTTGTGTCCAGAGATGATTCCTGGACTTGTGTCCAGAGATGATTCCTGGACTTGTGTCCAGAGATGATTCCTTGTGTCCAGAGATGATTCCTGGACTTGTGTCCAAAGATGATTCTAGGACTTGTGTCCAGAGATGATTCCTGGACTTGTGTCCAGAGATTATTCCTTGACTTGTGACCAGAGATGATTCCTTGACTTGTGTCCAGAGATGATTCTTTGATTTGTGTCCAGAGATGATTCTTTGATTTGTGTCCAGAGATGATTCCTTGACTTGTGTCCAGAGATGATTCCTTGACTTGTGTCTAGCTATGCTAAACTTTATTCTGGTTCCGGCACATTCTGTGTTAATTAATTGTTATTTTTTTGCTAAATTATTCTTTCTAGCCTTAACCTTTCCATCTGATGGCCATGACACTTCATACATATTCAACCTGAATGAGGCTATGCGTCTGCTGCGATCTAAGCATGGCGACCATTTCTTGGTAAATTTGTTGTCTTCAATCTTGATTGTTTTTGGGTGAGTGATGTAATCCATGTCAGAACCAACACAAATTTACAGTTGTATTCTGTGCAGATGTTTTGTCTCGTGTTGCAGTCAGGTACAAGTGTAATCTGTGCAGATGTATTGTCTCCTGTTGCAGTCAGGTACAAGTGTAATCTGTGCAGATGTATTGTCTCCTGTTTCAGTCAGGTACAAGTGTTATCTGTGCAGATGTTTTGTCTCCTGTTGCAGTCAGGTACAAGTGTAATCTGTGCAGATGTTTTGTCTCCTGTTGCAGTCAGGTACAAGTGTAATCTGTGCAGATGTTTTGTCTCCTGTTGCAGTCAGGTACAAGTGTAATCTGTGCAGATGTTTTGTCTCGTGTTGCAGTCAGGTACAAGTGTAATCTGTGCAGATGTTTTGTCTCGTGTTGCAGTCAGGTACAAGTGTAATCTGTGCAGATGTTTTGTCTCCTGTTGCAGTCAGGTACAAGTGTAATCTGTGCAGATGTATTGTCTCCTGTTGCAGTCAGGTACAAGTGTAATCTGTGCAGATGTATTGTCTCGTGTTGCAGTCAGTCTGTGCAGATGTATTGTCTCATGTTGCAGTCAGGTACAAGTGTAATCTGTGCAGATGTATTGTCTCATGTTGCAGTCAGGTACAAGTGTAATATGTGCAGATGTATTGTCTCGTGTTGCAGTCAGGTACAAGTGTAATCTGTGCAGATGTTTTGTCTCGTGTTGCAGTCAGGTACAAGTGTAATCTGTGCAGATGTATTGTCTCCTGTTGCAGTCAGGTACAAGTGTAATCTGTGCAGATGTATTGTCTCCTGTTTCAGTCAGGTACAAGTGTAATCTGTGCAGATGTTTTGTCTCCTGTTGCAGTCAGGTACAAGTGTAATCTGTGCAGATGTTTTGTCTCCTGTTGCAGTCAGGTACAAGTGTAATCTGTGCAGATGTTTTGTCTCGTGTTGCAGTCAGGTACAAGTGTAATCTGTGCAGATGTTTTGTCTCGTGTTGCAGTCAGGTACAAGTGTAATCTGTGCAGTTGTTTTGTCTCCTGTTGCAGTCAGGTACAAGTGTAATCTGTGCAGACGTTTTGTCTCCTGTTGCAGTCAGGTACAAGTGTAATCTGTGCAGACGTTTTGTCTCCTGTTGCAGTCAGGTACAAGTGTAATCTGTGCAGATGTATTGTCTCCTGTTGCAGTCAGGTACAAGTGTAATCTGTGAAGATGTATTGTCTCGTGTTGCAGTCAGGTACAAGTGTAATCTGTGCAGATGTATTGTCTCGTGTTGCAGTCAGTCTGTGCAGATGCATTGTCTCATGTTGCAGTCAGGTACAAGTGTAATCTGTGCAGATGTATTGTCTCGTGTTGCAGTCAGGTACAAGTGTAATCTGTGCAGATGTATTGTCTCGTGTTGCAGTCAGTCTGTGCAGATGTATTGTCTCATGTTGCAGTCAGGTACAAGTGTAATCTGTGCAGATGTATTGTCTCATGTTGCAGTCAGGTACAAGTGTAATATGTGCAGATGTATTGTCTCGTGTTGCAGTCAGGTACAAGTGTAATCTGTGCAGATGTATTGTCTCTTGTTGCAGTCAGGTACAAGTGTAATCTGTGCAGATGTATTGTCTCATGTTGCAGTCAGGTACAAGTGTAATCTGTGATTATGTATTATCTCATGTAGCAGTAAGTTACAGATGTAGTCAATGTTGAAGTAATGTCTCATGTTGCAGTCAGTTATAGGTGTAATCTGTGTTGATGTATTATCTTATGTTGCAGTAAGTTACAGATGTAGTCTATGTTGAAGTAATGTCTCATGTTGCAGTCAGTTATAGGTGTAATGTGTGTTGATGTATTAAGTTATGTTGCAGTAAGTTACTGGTGTAATCTGTGTTGATGTATTAACTTATGTTGCAGTAAGTTACAGATGTAGTCTATGTTGAAGTAATGTCTCATGTTGCAGTCAGTTATAGGTGTAATGTGTGTTGATGTATTATCTTATGTTACTGCAAGTTACAGATGTAGTCAATGTTGAATTAATGTCTCATGTTGCAGTCAGTTATAGGTGTAATGTGTGTTGATGTATTATCTTATGTTGCAGTAAGTTACAGATATAGTCTATGTTGAAGTAATGTCTCATGTTGCAGTCAGTTATAGGTGTAATGTGTGTTGATGTAATGTCATATGTTGCAGTCACTTAGATTTATTATGTGTGTTGCAGATTGTGAATTTATCAGAGAAACACCCAGAACTGGCAAAAGCTCACCCTCAGGTAAGCAACACGACCACCAAGTGTCGGTAGTGGCCAGGTAAACATATGGAGGCATGATACCCTTTAGCACACTCTGGTCATTAAAGAAGGTCCGTAACAACTCTGGTCATTAAAGAAGGTCCGTAACAACTCTGGTCATTAAAGAAGGTCCGTAACAACTCTGGTCATTAAAGAAGGTCCGTAACAACTCTGGTCATTAAAGAAGGTCCGTAACAACTCTGGTCATCACAACTCTGTACATCACAACTGTGTACATCACAACTCTGGTCTTCACAACTCTGGTCTTCACAACTCTGGTCTTCACAACTCTGGTCTTCACAACTCTGGTCTTCACAACTCTGGCCTTCACAACTCTGTACATCACAACTGTGTACATCACAACTCTGGTCTTCACAACTCTGGTCTTCACAACTCTGGTCTTCACAACTCTGGTCTTCACAACTCTGGTCATCACAACTCTGGTCTTCACAACTCTGGTCTTCACAACTCTGGTCTTCACAACTCTGGTCATCACAACTTTGTACATCACAACTGTGTACATCACAACTCTGGTCTTCACAACTCTGGTCTTCACAACTCTGGTCTTCACAACTCTGGTCTTCACAACTCTGGTCTTCACAACTCTGGCCTTCACAACTCTGGTCTTCACAACTCTGGTCTTCACAACTCTGGTCTTTACAACTCTGGTCTTCACAACTCTGGTCTTTACAACTCTGGTCTTTACAACTCTGGTCTTCACAACTCTGGTCTTTACAACAGTTTTATGGGTGAATTTAAGTTTGCTTCTTTCCAGTTAGGCTGGCAATTTGAGGTTACATTTTTGTTTTAGTTTATGTTTTAGATATGTCCTGACTCAGTTCTTGTTATTGATGATGGAGTTCTCTATTCTTGACTATCCTGTATTATATGTATGAGAGTCCTCTGCAGCTGCTCTAAAGACATTGGAGCAAGTTAGTCATTGTTGGAAATACAGAAAATATTCGTGAAACTATCATAAGAATCATGCATTGCTTGAATCGGTACAGAATTGGAAGTGGACACACCCTCAACATAATTTATTATACCTGAACTACCTCACTGTGTCCCACTGACATCTGAAACCACTGAACTAATATGCCAGTACACCAGTTGTACCCCTTTGATTGCTGTACATCTGTGCAGTAATCTTATGTCTGTCTGTCTGACTCCTCTACATCTGTGCAGTAATCCTTTGTCTGTTTGTCTGACTCCTCTACATATGTGCAGTAATCCTTTGTCTGTCTGTCCTTAACTACTGTTATGTGTCCCTGTATGGACAGTAAGATTTGGTGCCATTGCCAGCTTGGGGATAGTCCAGGATTGATTTACATGTGTGTTTGTATGATATAGTCTTGATAGAATCACTTTGTTTTCCTCTAGATCTGTAGCCAGAGATTCTCCTGTTTCAGGCACTCAGTGGTAGTTGACTTGATTTCTTTCTTTCAGGATGTCTCAATAATTGAATTTGTTTTCCTTCTGCAGATGTAGTGGGCAGCCTGGTAGCTCATTTATTTCTGATAGCTTTTTTGTGTGAGGTGCTATTTAGTTACAATTCACAATGTTGTTATCATTCCCAGGTGAAAGAATTTGGCTGGCCAGATTCATCATTCTCTGGGTTTCTATCACAAATTGAATCATTTCCATGCTTTCTAAAGCAATACTGACAATCAACTTTGTATTTTTTTTTTTAATTCACAATGTTGTTATCATTTCCAGGTGAAAGAATTTGGCTGGCCAGACCACCTGGCCCCACCATTAGAACGGCTGTGTTTGATCTGTAAAGCTATTGACACCTGGTTGAGCAGTGACATCAGACACATTGTGGTTCTCCATTGTAAAGGTGGCCGCAGCAGACTTGCCAGTGTGGTCGCTGCATATATGCATTATAATAATATCTGTGCCAGGTAAGAAGTTGAATCTGTTCCACGTCCTCTTATTCAGAGCCACAAATCTGCAGTGTGTTTGCTACAAGCTACATCCTGCTGCCACCTCTGTCTTTGATTATCATGCTTCAGACCACACAGATGATTCTGTTACTTAAAATATTGCTGCCTTTTATTTTGTCATTGTCTTGAAATGTGTAAGTTAATAACAATGTGATTTCACAATGTTGGCTGTGGAAAAGATTAGGGGTATCACTACATATAATTTTCCCTAGGGGTATCACCACATATAATTTCCTCATATGAGGAAATTATATGTGGTGATACCCCTAGGGAAAATTATATGTAGTGATACCCCTAATCCTCATGAGCCATGCTCATATCTACAGTGACCAACCTCCCCTGTATTGATGGCACCTCCTCAGAATGTTAGTTCTGTTATTCATGTACACATGGTAAAGAAACATCAGGGTCACCAATGTCTGTCTTGTATTTTCCTGATACACTCACACATAGAGAGGCTTCTCCTCATCCATGTTCTCAAGATATCCACCCAACTGTGACATTGTCTTCCAGGCTGTCCCTCCAGCTTTCCCTGTGGCATTTCCTTTCCCAAAGGTTGTGTCACTTTATATGACCATAGTACCATGGTTGTCTGCCCTTGGCCTCAACCAGTCATCTTTTCTTCACGCCAGTTGTTTGTTTTCTTCTCCTGCTGTGATAATTATTTTTAAACACACATCCTGAAAGCTTTGAATTTGGCTGCCATATTGTTTATTCTGTGCCCATATTTGTGCACTATCCTACAGTCGTGAAACACCTGACAAGTCCTCACCCATGGCTGAACCATGTCGCTGTGGGAGGTTGTGTGATATCTCAGTGCCTACATGAAATATGTGCCTGGTATGCCTGCTGTGACAGGTTATGTGATACCCTCAGTGCCTACAGGAAATATGCGCCTGGTGTGCCTGCTGTGGCAGGTTGTGGGATATCTCAATGCCTGCATGAAATATGTGCCGGGTATGCCTGCTGTGGTTCATATTAAATACCATACTGTTGTCTTGCCACCATGTGATGGCTTACTCCTGTCATCAAGTTCTGATCCTGTGTGCCTGTAACGAGACATTGATATTTATAGAAACTTCTTTTCTGTGTTTCCCAGCTGATACAAGCATTCAACGCAGATTTGTTTTCCCCAAGTGTATGCCACAGTCAAATAGAAGAGGACAGCTGGACTTTTAGATTTCCAATTTGTAAAATTTTGAAGAAAATACTTGAATCCCAGCAAAGCAGAAATGTTGATCTGTCATCAGTTGGTCACATATCTTTGACAGACTGTTCTAAACAAGTCCTAACATTTGTTGCCTACTTGTAGACATATGATGCAGTTTTACATTCAGTAGTTCGCCATCTCTTTCTCAACATTACAAACCCCACACCATTTTTGACATAAGTGAAAAACAATCTGCTAACAATTCACAAGCAGCTGATTTTAATTAAACCCAGATATGTTAGGATTATAAAACTATGTTCACAGCCCCTAACTCACAAATGATTTTTCTTGGGCAAAATAGAAACACATTACATGGCAGTAGCAAGGGCATGAACTCTTATACTGTTCTTTTTTAAATTTCCCTGGCTGTCCACTCCGGTGGAAAGTTCTGGTTGTTGGTTCCTTCTGGATCTCGCCTCGTTCCAGAACCTGATTCTTTGCTTCTCAGGCAGACGCACTCTAGCTCTAGAGGAAACCCGTAGTCAGTCGACTCGACTCTTTATGATATGCTTGTTAGGAAGTGTGTACATGGTTGATATTGGTGACTTAACATGTTTGCACTGTTTCATTGCTGTACACTGTTTGTGTCAGTGCTGTAAAGTGTGTACATGGTTTGTGTCAGTGCTGTAAAGTGCGTACATGGTTTGTGTCAGTGCTGTAAAATGTGTACATGGTTTGTGTCAGTGCTGTAAAATGTGTACATGGTTTGTGTCAGTGCTGTAAAGTGTGTACATGGTTTGTGTCAGTGCTGTAAAGTGTGTACATGGTTTGTGTCAGTGCTGTAAAGTGCGTACATGGTTTGTGTCAGTGCTGTAAAATGTGTACATGGTTTGTGTCAGTGCTGTAAAATGTGTACATGGTTTGCATCAGTGCTGTAAAGTGTGTACATGGTTTATATTAGTGCTGAAATGTGTGTACATGCTTTGCATCAGTGCTGTAAAGTGCGTACATGGTTTGTGTCAGTGCTGTAAAGTGCGTACATGGTTTGTGTCAGTGCTATAAAGTGTGTACATGCTTTGCATCAGTGCTGTAAAGTGTGTATGTGGTTTGTGTCAGTGCTATAAAGTGTGTACATGCTTTGCATCAGTGCTGTAAAGTGTGTATGTGGTTTGTGTCAGTGCTGTAAAGTGTGTACATGGTTTGTGTCAGTGCTGAAAATGTGTACCTTGTTTGCATCAGTGCTGTAGTGTGTACATGGTTTGTGTAAGTGCTGTAAAATGTGTACATGGTTTGCATAGTGCTGTAAACTGTGTACATGGTTTATGTCAGTGCTGAAATCTGTGTACATGGTTTGCATCAGTGCTGTAAAGTGCGTACATAGTTTGTGTCAGTGCTATAAAGTGTTTACATGGTTTGCATCAGTGCTGTAAAGTGTGTAACTGGTTTGTGTCAGTGCTGTAAAGTTTGTACATGGTTTGCATCAGTGTTGTAAAGTGTGTAACTGGTTTGTGTCAGTGCTGTAAAGTTTGTACATGGTTTGCATCAGTGTTGTAAAGTGTGTAACTGGTTTGTGTCAGTGCTGTAAAGTGTGTAACTGGTTTGTGTCAGTGCTGTAAAGTTTGTACATGGTTTGCATCAGTGCTGTAAAGTGTGTAACTGGTTTGTGTCAGTGCTGTAAAATGTGTAACTGGTTTGTGTCAGTGCTGTAAAGTGTGAACATGGTTTGTTCCAGCGCTGGCCAAGCTGTGGACAGCCTCACCATGAAGAAATATTATGATGACAAACTGGTTGGTCTGCCCCTGCCTTCACAACAGAGGTAAGATTTCCGTAACTTCATCATTGACTCCAGCTTGTGGAATCCACGTCAGGATGTCTGCTAAGGTTAAACATTAACTAGTTCATTTCCTTATGAGGTATTCTGGCTAGTTCTCTTTCTTGCTGCCATTAGCTCTTCAAGTCAGGCAAGAGTCAGCCGCATGTGATATAAGTCAGCCACATGTGATATGAGTCAGCCACATGTGATATGATTCAGCCACATGTGATATGAGCCAGCTGCATGTGATATGAGTCAGCGCATGTGATATGAGTCAGCCACATGTGATATGAGTCAGCCACATGTGATATGAGTCAGCTGCATGTTGAAATGAGTCAGCCACATGTGATATGATTCAGCTACATGTGATATAAGTCAGCTGCATGTGATATGAGTCAGCCACATGTGATATAAGTCAGCCACATGTGATATGAGTTAGCTGCATGTGATATGGGTCAGCCACATGTGATATGAGTCAGCTGCATGTGATATGGGTCAGCCACATGTGAAAAGATTCCGCCACATGTGATATGAGTCAGCCATGCGTGATATGAGTCAGCACATGTGATATGAGTCAGCCACATGTGATGTGAGTCAGCACATGTGATATGAGTCAGCCACATGTTATATGAGTCAGCGTGTGTGATATGAGTCAGCACATGTGATATGAGTCAGCCACATGTGATATGAGTCAGCTACATGTGATATGAGTCAGCACATGTGATATGAGTCAGCACATGTGATATGAGTCAGTCACATGTGATATGAGTCAGCGCATGTGATATGAGTCAGCCGCACGTGATATAATTCAGCCACATGTGATATGAGTCAGCTCATGTGATATGAGTCAGCACATGTGATATGAGTCAGCCACATGTGATATGAGTCAGCCACATGTGATATGAGTCAGTGCATGTGATATGAGTCAGCCACATGTGATATGAGTCAGCGCATGTGATATGAGTCAGCCACATGTGAGCAGTGCTGTTGTGTGGTTGCAGCAGTATTGTTTTCCTTTGTGTACCTCATTATCTGACCTACATGTGTGCAATAAAAACAGTGTACATATTGCACTTCCACATTGATGTACTGTAAATGGAGTACACACAACTGATGCTCTATAAATAAAATAGAAATGACACTTGCAGACTAATGTTCTAAAAATAGAACAGAAATAGGACATTTGCAGACTGATGCTCAATAAAAAGAATAGAAATAGGACATTTGCAGACTGATTCTCTATAAATAGAATAGAAATAAGATACTTGCAGACTGATTCTCTATAAATAGAATAGAAATAAGATACTTGCAGACTGATTCTCTATAAATAGAATAGAAATAAGATACTTGCAGACTGATTCTCTATAAATAGAATAGAAATAAGATACTTGCAGACTGATTCTCTATAAATAGAATAGAAATAAGATACTTGCAGACTGATTCTCTATAAATAGAATAGAAATTAGACACTTGCAGACTGATGCTAAATAAATAGAATAGAAATAAGACACTTGCAGACTGATGCTAAATAAAAAGAATAGAAATTAGACACTTGCAGACTGATGCTAAATAAAAAGAATAGAAATTAGACACTTGCAGACTGATGCTAAATAAATAGAATAGAAATAAGATACTTGCAGACTGATGCTAAATAAAAAGAATAGAAATAAGATACTTGCAGACTGATTCTCTATAAATAGAATAGAAATAAGATACTTGCAGACTGATTCTCTATAAAAAGAATAGAAATTAGACACTTGCAGACTGATGCTAAATAAATAGAATAGAAATAAGACACTTGCAGACTGATGCTAAATAAAAAGAATAGAAATTAGACACTTGCAGACTGATGCTCAATAAAAAGAATAGAAATTAGACACTTGCAGACTGATGCTAAATAAAAAGAATAGAAATAAGACACTTGCAGACTGATGCTAAATAAAAAGAATAGAAATAAGACACTTGCAGACTGATGCTAAATAAAAAGAATAGAAATAAGACACTTGCAGACTGATGCTAAATAAAAAGAATAGAAATTAGACACTTGCAGACTGATGCTAAATAAAAAGAATAGAAATTAGACACTTGCAGACTGATGCTAAATAAAAAGAATAGAAATAAGACACTTGCAGACTGATGCTAAATAAAAAGAATAGAAATAAGACACTTGCAGACTGATGCTAAATAAAAAGAATAGAAATTAGACACTTGCAGACTGATTCTCTATAAAAAGAATAGAAATAAGACACTTGCAGACTGATGCTAAATAAAAAGAATAGAAATTAGACACTTGCAGACTGATGCTAAATAAAAAGAATAGAAATTAGACACTTGCAGACTGATGCTAAATAAAAAGAATAGAAATAAGACACTTGCAGACTGATGCTAAATAAAAAGAATAGAAATTAGACACTTGCAGACTGATGCTAAATAAAAAGAATAGAAATTAGACACTTGCAGACTGATGCTAAATAAAAAGAATAGAAATAAGACACTTGCAGACTGATGCTAAATAAAAAGAATAGAAATAAGACACTTGCAGACTGATGCTAAATAAAAAGAATAGAAATTAGACACTTGCAGACTGATGCTAAATAAAAAGAATAGAAATTAGACACTTGCAGACTGATGCTAAATAAAAAGAATAGAAATTAGACACTTGCAGACTGATGCTAAATAAAAAGAATAGAAATTAGACACTTGCAGACTGATGCTCAATAAAAAGAATAGAAATAAGACACTTGCAGACTGATGCTAAATAAAAAGAATAGAAATTAGACACTTGCAGACTGATGCTAAATAAAAAGAATAGAAATTAGACACTTGCAGACTGATGCTCAATAAAAAGAATAGAAATAAGACACTTGCAGACTGATGCTAAATAAAAAGAATAGAAATTAGACACTTGCAGACTGATGCTAAATAAAAAGAATAGAAATTAGACACTTGCAGACTGATGCTCAATAAAAAGAATAGAAATAAGACACTTGCAGACTGATGCTAAATAAAAAGAATAGAAATTAGACACTTGCAGACTGATGCTAAATAAAAAGAATAGAAATAAGACACTTGCAGACTGATGCTAAATAAAAAGAATAGAAATTAGACACTTGCAGACTGATGCTAAATAAAAAGAATAGAAATTAGACACTTGCAGACTGATGCTAAATAAAAAGAATAGAAATTAGACACTTGCAGACTGATGCTAAATAAAAAGAATAGAAATAAGACACTTGCAGACTGATGCTAAATAAAAAGAATAGAAATAAGACACTTGCAGACTGATGCTAAATAAAAAGAATAGAAATTAGACACTTGCAGACTGATGCTAAATAAAAAGAATAGAAATTAGACACTTGCAGACTGATGCTAAATAAAAAGAATAGAAATAAGACACTTGCAGACTGATGCTAAATAAAAAGAATAGAAATTAGACACTTGCAGACTGATGCTCAATAAAAAGAATAGAAATAAGACACTTGCAGACTGATGCTAAATAAAAAGAATAGAAATTAGACACTTGCAGACTGATGCTAAATAAAAAGAATAGAAATTAGACACTTGCAGACTGATGCTCAATAAAAAGAATAGAAATAAGACACTTGCAGACTGATGCTAAATAAAAAGAATAGAAATTAGACACTTGCAGACTGATGCTAAATAAAAAGAATAGAAATTAGACACTTGCAGACTGATGCTCAATAAAAAGAATAGAAATAAGACACTTGCAGACTGATGCTAAATAAAAAGAATAGAAATTAGACACTTGCAGACTGATGCTAAATAAAAAGAATAGAAATAAGACACTTGCAGACTGATGCTAAATAAAAAGAATAGAAATTAGACACTTGCAGACTGATGCTAAATAAAAAGAATAGAAATAAGACACTTGCAGACTGATGCTAAATAAAAAGAATAGAAATTAGACACTTGCAGACTGATGCTCAATAAAAAGAATAGAAATAAGACACTTGCAGACTGATGCTCAATAAAAAGAATAGAAATAAGACACTTGCAGACTGATGCTCAATAAATAGAATAGAAATAAGACACTTGCAGACTGATGCTCAATAAATAGAATAGAAATTAGACACTTGCAGACTGATGCTCAATAAATAGAATAGAAATTAGACACTTGCAGACTGATGCTCAATAAATAGAATAGAAATTAGACACTTGCAGACTGATGCTCAATAAATAGAATAGAAATTAGACACTTGCTAACCGATGTTTAATAAATAGAATAGAAACAAAACTTCCACTGTTCTTCTGTAAATAGAACACTGACAACAGACACATTCACATGTGAGATGTTTGTGTGCTGACAGAAGGACCATGACAAAATCACAAAATCCCTGGAAACAACAGAAGGGAGAACAATAGCTAAAATCTCTGATAGACTCGTGTTGAATACAAAATAACATGTGACTAGAAAGCTGTCAGGAGGGAATGGAAAGATGGAGCATAAATACAACTGAATGTTTTGACCAAAGTCTATTTCAGCAGAGTAATAAATAACTCAAACATCCAAACATAACTATAGCGCAAAGAGACAGATTATAAACTGCAAATTAATTCCAACATTAAGCTACCAGCGCCAAACATGGACACTATCTAAAACCCATGTATGCAGAATCACCACCTATGAGATGATATGCCTGAGAAAAGCCGCCAGCCTAACTATCAGAGATCGAGTGAATAATGATACTTTTGGACAAATTGTGGGAACGACACCTTGTACTAGATTTATCGAGAAGCAGCAGATCAAGTGGTTTTGCCATCTTGCTAGAATGCAGCAAGATCAAATACCATCACAGGTACTACACCTCAGAAGTTCAGCTTCAAGATCATGAGGACGGTTGCAAAAAAGATGGATTGGCAACATTAAAGACACTCTGCATTTTCATGGCATGGCAGTAGCCAGTGACAGCCAGCGTGCATTGGATCACAAATTATCCCTCCCCACAACACTTAACTGCAGAAGTGGTTTATGATAATAATGATAATGGCTAAATAACACAAATTGTGCCTGGAAAACTCAACGAACAAAAAAACAAAAGAGCTTCTAAAAACCAAAGTCGACATGAAAGTAAGAATGCACACGTATAGATCATCATTACTGACACACTCAGCAGCTGATCTAGTGGTCGTTAGTCTTTCATGTTTGCCCTTGAAAGGATGGTAGGCACATTGTGTTGTGGTTGACAGTTAGGCTGTGATCTTTGCATGCTTTCAGCCCAACACATTTGTTCATATCCTTATCGTAGCAGGGAACTGGGCAACCAAGTCAGAGCAGCCAAAAATTGGTATCAGGAAAATTTATAGGAAGTAAAGGCAGCTATGAGATGTTGTTCACATCACCCATGAAGTGGACATTGGTCAGTGGGAAATGTGAATCCAGCTCAAGATGACCAAGATCTGGGAAAAAGCTGGAGGTTCCAAACTGGGAGATGTTCACACTCAACATTCTTGAGGACATCCAAGCTGGGAGATGTTCACACTCAACATTCTTGAGGACATCCCAGCTGGGAGATGTTCACACACAATGTTTATGAGGACATCCCAGCTGGGAGATGTTCACACACAATGTTTATGAGGACATCCCAGCTGGGAGATGTTCACACACAATTTTCAAGAAGACATCCAAGCTGGGAGATGTTCACACACAATGTTCAAGAAGACATCCAAGCTGGGAGGTGTTCACACACAATGTTCTTAAAGACATCCAAGCTGGGAGGTGTTCACAGACAATGTTCATAACACCTGTAATGGCCACACCTATGACACCTCTGATGTACTCTCATGTCCGTCCCAGGTATAATTGCCTGGCAGGATTGACATGCTGTAGTTTGTTCTGCTGCTGGTTCTGTCTTGATTGGTGTAGTTTTTATGTTATCATAGCTTGTTGTAAATGTGATGGCATTCTGTTCCATGTGTGTGCTAGCTGTGTTTGATGTGTGTGGCACTGTGTTTTATATGTTAAAGTTGAAAGGATCAACTTTGTTGCACCGGGTTTTCACATATAGCTGTCTCTCTCTGCAGTATGGCTAGCCACCTGACGAGAGTGTCACACAAAGCACAGACTCTGTAGCTGTAGTGGCAATTCCAAGGGTTCTCTGTAAAATCTGCAATCGTGAACTAAACAATGTGTCCCTGACATAACCACTGTTTTACGTGTGTGACAAGTGTGTTTTGTAACTGAGATCATTGTGTTTTACGTGTTTTGTAACTGAGATCATTGTGTTTTACGTGTTTTGTGACTGAGATAATGTGTTTTATGTGTTTTGTAACTGAGATCATTGTGTTTTATGTGTTTTGTAACTGAGATCATCGTGTTTTATGTGTTTTGTAACTGAGATCATTGTGTTTTATGTGTTTTGTAACTGAGATCATCGTGTTTTACGTGTTTTGTGACTGAGATAATGTGTTTTATGTGTTTTGTGACTGAGATAATGTGTTTTATGTGTTTTGTGACTGAGATCATTGTGTTTTATGTGTTTTGTAACTGAGATCATCGTGTTTTATGTGTTTTGTAACTGAGATCATTGTGTTTTATGTGTTTTGTAACTGAGATCATCGTGTTTTACGTGTTTTGTGACTGAGATAATGTGTTTTATGTGTTTTGTGACTGAGATAATGTGTTTTATGTGTTTTGTAACTGAGATCATGTGTTTTATGTGTCTAGGTATGTGGCCTACTTCTCTGGTCTTCTGTCAGGAGCTATCAAAATCAACAGCCAGCCACTGTACCTCCATCACATCCTCATCCATGGGGTACCAGACTTTGATGGCAGAGGAGGCTGTTGTCCTTTCATCAAGGTCTACCAGAGTATGCAGCCAATCTTCACTTCTGGAGTCTAGTAAGTCTATATGTGTTGTATGTGCACTTGCATGCGTAAATATTATCATATGGTTGATAAATATATGTACCTGTGCAGCTTCACCTATCTACTTGTTAGAAAATGTTTTTGTTTCAGAAGTTATTTTTTCTTTTAACGTCATGTTGACACATTCTTTGCCTTCATTTATATCTCTGATTTCCTATCATAGTTAACCTCAGCAGCATATATTTTGTCTCACATTATCATAGGTCCTTTGGAGAATGTGACTTCTGTCACAGCCTATCAGAGAGTGGCTCTATTCTGTCACAGCCTATCAGAGAGTGACTTTATTCTGTCACAGCCCATCGGAGAGTGACTCTGTTCTGTCACAGCCCATCGGAGAGTGACTCTATTCTGTCACAGCCCAAGAGTGACTCTGTTCTGTCACAGCCCATCAGAGAGTGACTCTGTTCTGTCACAGCCCATCAGAGAGTGACTCTGTTCTGTCACAGCCCATCAGAGAGTGACTCTGTTCTGTCACAGCCCTTCAGAGAGTGACTCTGTTCAGTCACAGCCCATCGGAGAGTGACTCTGTTCTGTCGCAGCCCATCAGAGAGTGACTCTGTTCTGTCACAGCCCATCGGAGAGTGACTCTGTTGTGTCACAGCCCATCAGAGAGTAACTCTGTTCTGTCACAGCCCATGGGAGAGTGATTCTGTTCCGTCAAAGCCCATTTGAGAGTGACTCTGTTCTGTCACAGCCCATCAGAGAGTGACTCTGTTCTGTCACAGCCCATCAGAGAGTGACTCTGTTCTGTCACAGCCCATTGGAGAGTGACTGTTCTGTCACAGCCTATTGGAGAGTGACTCTGTTCTGTCACAACCCATCAGAGAGTGACTCTGTTCTGTCACAGCGCATCAGAGAGTGACTCTGTTCTGTCACAGCCCATCAGAGAGTGACTCTGTTCTGTCACAGCCAATCAGAGAGTGATTCTGTTCTGTCACAGCCTATCAGAGAGTGATTCTGTTCTGTCACAGCCCATCAAAGAGTGACTCTGTTCTGTCACAGCCAATCAGAGAGTGACTCTGTTCTGTCACAGCCAATCAGAGAGTGACTCTATTCTTTGCCATTTCCCCAGTGTTTGGTATTTTCGCGCCCGTGAACTGGTAATTGGAGGTAAACTGGTTGATAGAAGTAAACTGGTTGACAGAAGCAGACTGGTTAATGGAAGTAAACCGGTTAATGGAAGTAAATTTGTTAATGGAAGATAAATGGTTAATGAAAGATAACTGATTAATGGAAGTAAACTGGTTAATGGAAGAATACTGGTTAATAGAAGTATATAGGTTAATGGAAGAAGATTAGCTAATGGAAGAAAACTGGCTTTATCCATGGTGATCAACTGGTGATTGTCTGGTCTGTTTACAGCAATGTCACAGACAACATGCAGAAGGTGTGCATCTCCATTACACCGGGAATCCCCCTTCGTGGAGACATACTGGTCAAGTGCTACCACAAGAGTGCCAGGTCCGGTCAGAAAGAGGTCATCTGGCAGTGCCAGTTCCACACTTGTGCCATCACAGGCAACCAAGTAGTTTACTCCAAGCAGGAACTTGATGATGCTGCTTTAGGTAGGCTGATTGTTTGTTGATTTCTGAGTGATAGAGTCTGTAATTCTCATTGTTTCAGTTATTGCAATATTATCTGCTCGGTCCTTGGCTGTTTTCTAGGGGGTGGACTCTAATTGTTGATTAGACTGACACTCTACAATGAAACATGTTATGAGTAGATACCATCTCTACGATACATAACTGTTTATTAACATTTGAGCACTTACACAATATGTCGAGTCCGTGTCCTACTCAACAAGCACAGCATTCGAGCACCACATCCTTCAGACACCAATACATTGAATTGTGACGCATTCACACTCTGGAGTTGTCCGTCTTCACTTCAACATGGATGACTCGGGTCATTGCATTTGTGGTTTCCCGCAACTGAGTTGGTGGACTTCACTTTGATGAATCTTGTAGTCGAGTTGTCGTATTGAAGTGATCAGTTTCACGTTGACAAGAATTCTTCCCATTCACACTGGATCACACACACACACACCCTCTCGTTCCAACAGTCCAACACAAACTGTCTAATCAGACCAAGTGTTGGGCTCCACGTGGTTGTTCTTCTTAGGTGCAACTCACACATTGAGTATATGATGTGTTACCATGCAGGAATGGTTCACTCACACATTGAGTATATGATGTGTTACCACGCAGGAATGGTTCACTCACACATTGAGTATATGATGTGTTACCACACAGGAATGGTTCACTCACACATTGAGTATATGATGTGTTACCATGCAGGAATCGTTCACTCACACATTAAGTATATGATGTGTTTCCACGCAGGAATGGTTCACTCACACATTGAGTATATGATGTGTTACCACGCAGTAATGGTTTCACTCACACATTGAGTATATGATGTGTTACCACACAGGAATGGTTCACTCACACATTGAGTATATGATGTGTTACCATGCAGGAATCGTTCACTCACACATTAAGTATATGATGTGTTTCCACGCAGGAATGGTTCACTCACACATTGAGTATATGATGTGTTACCACGCAGGAATGGTTCATTCACACATTGAGTATATGATGTGTTACCACGCAGGAATTGTTTACTCACACATTCAGTATATGATGTGTTACAACGCAGGAATGGTTCACTCACACATTGAGTATATGATGTGTTACCACGCAGGAACGGTTTACTCACACATTGAGTATATGATGTGTTACCACGCAGGAATGGTTCACTCACACATTGAGTATATGATGTGTTAAGATGCAGGAATCGTTCACTCACACATTAAGTATATGATGTGTTTCCGCAGGAATGGTTCACTCACACATTAAGTATATGATGTGTTACCACACAGGAATGGTTCACTCACACATTGAGTATATGATGTGTTACCACGCAGGAATGGTTCACTCACACATTGAGTATATGATGTGTTACCACACAGGAATGGTTCACTCACACATTGAGTATATGATGTGTTACCATGCAGGAATGGTTCACTCACACATTGAGTATATGATGTGTTAAGATGCAGGAATCGTTCACTCACACATTAAGTATATGATGTGTTTCCACGCAGGAATGGTTCACTCACATATTAAGTATATGATGTGTTACCACACAGGAATGGTTCACTCACACATTGAGTATATGATGTGTTACCACACAGGAATGGTTCACTCACACATTAAGTATATGATGTGTTACCACACAGGAATGGTTCACTCACACATTGAGTATATGATGTGTTACCACACAGGAATGGTTCACTCACACATTGAGTATATGATGTGTTACCACGCAGGAATGGTTCACATATGGTGACAGCCTGTATGTTCCTGTAATCTTGACTAGTCTGTCATCATCATCCTCATAAACCACTTCTGCTGTTAAGCGTCGTGGGCAGAAATAATTTGTGATCCAGTGCACTTTGGCTGCCACTGGCTATTGTTATGCCATGAAGGCGTAAAGTGTCTTTAATGTTGTTGATCCATATTTCCGCGGCGTCCTCTTGCTCTTGTTGCGGATCTTCTGAGATGTAGTGCTTGTGATGGTATTTGATCTTGCTGCATTCTAACGAGATGGCCAAACCACTTGATCTGCTGTTTCTCAATGAATCTAGTACAAGATGTCGTTCCCACAATTTGCCTGATAGTATCATTATTATTCACTCTGTCTCGGATGGTGAGGTTGGCTGCTTTTCTCAGTCATCTCATCTCGCAGGTGGTGATTTTGTTGCGTATATGGGCTTTAGATAGTGCCCATGTTTGGCACTGGTAGCTTAATGTTGAAATGAATATGCTATTAATAATCTCTTTGCACTCATAGTTATGCTTGGATGTCTTAATAATGGTGACAATTGGTATATAAGTGCACTTGCTTTCTGACATCTGGTTTTATTTCTCTGTCAATTCCACCATCTTCTGTGATCATACTTCCAAAATATTTAAACTTCCTAACTTGATTCAGGGCAGAACCATTCAGCTGTATGTGTAGTGGAGCAGATGTTCTACTAACTTGCATTGTTGTAATTTTGTTTGCATTGATCTTCATGTTGTATTTACTGCATGCTGAGTTTAACCTGTTAATGTGGTCTTGCAGTAAAAGTTGGGAGAGCACACATCCTTGTCTCACACTTGGGTTGACTGTGTACATATCTGATATGCCTTTTTGTGTTCTTATTGCTTGTGTGGTACATGGCTATGATGTTCTCTAGTAACTGTCCTTGTACGCTATAGTTCTCAAGAACAGACCACAGTTTGTTTCTTTCCACTCTAACAAAAGCCTTTTCCTGATCTATAAACACAATATTCTGTTAGGTATTATACTCAATGGCTTTCTCACACACTTGCCTCAGAGTGAATAATGCATCTGTGCATCCTCTGCCTTTTCTGAAACCGAATTGTGATGCACTCGACTGTTGTTCAGCTGTGGGTTATCTCTCTGTTCTAGTAATTTGGCGTACGTTTTTCCTACATGACTCAGTAATGATCTACCTCTGTATGCTATCTGTATCTCTCCTATTACCTTTCTTACAGGCTAGTCTGTATATTCATGTCACCTAGACTAGTCTGTATATTCCTGTAATCTAGACTAGTCTGTATATTTCTGTAATCTAGACTAGTCTGTATATTTCTGTAATCTGGACTAGTCTGTATATTCCTGTAATCTGTACTAGTCTGTATATTCCTGTAATCTGTACTAGTCTGTATATTCCTGTATTCTGTACTAGTCTGTATATTCCTGTAATCTTCACTAGTCAGTATATTCCTGTAATCTTCACTAGTCTGTATATTCCTGTAATCTGTACTAGTCTGTATATTCCTGTAATCTGTACTAGTCTGTATATTCCTGTAATCTGTACTAGTCTGTATATTCCTGTAATCTTCACTAGTCTGTATATTCCTGTAATCTGTACTAGTCTTTATATTCCTGTAATCTGTACTAGTCTGTATATTTCTGTAATCTAGACTAGTCTGTATATTCCTGTAATCTTCACTAGTCTGTATATTCCTATTATCTGTACTAGTCTGTATATTCATATCGCCCGGACTAGTTTGTATATTCCTATTATCTGGTCTAGTCTGTATATTTCTATAGTCTGGTCTAGTCTGTATATTCCTATAATCTTCACTAGTCTGTATATTCCTATAATCTGGAAGTCTGTATATTCTTGTCACCTAGACTAGTCTGTTTATTCATGTCACCTAGACTAGTCTGTATATTCTTGTCACCTAGACTAGTCTGTTTATTCATGTCACCTAGACTAGTCTGTATATTCATATAATCTTCACTAGTCTGTATATTCATATAATCTTCACTAGTCTGTATATTCATATAATCTTCACTAGTCTGTATATTCCTATAATCTTCACTAGTCTGTATATTCCTATAATCTTCACTAGTCTGTATATTCCTATAATCTGGAAGTCCGTATATTCTTGTCACCTAGACTAGTCTGTATATTCTTGTCACCTAGTCTGTATATTCTTGTCACCTAGACTAGTCTGTATATTCTTGTCACCTAGTCTGTATATTCTTGTCACCTAGACTAGTCTGTATATTCTTGTCACCTAGACTAGTCTGTATATTCTTGTCACCTAGACTAGTCTCTCACAGAATTGACTATTGAATGTTTAAGGGGGAGACTCTCACAGAATTGACTATTGAATGTTTAAGGGGGAGACTCTCACAGAATTGACTATTGAATGTTTAAGGGGGAGACTCTCACAGAATTGACTATTGAATGTTTAAGGGGGAGACTCTCACAGAATTGACTATTGAATGTTTAAGGGGGAGACTCTCTCAGAACATTTAAGGAATGTCTGTTAACAAGCATGTCTGCAGGGGCAACCAATTAAGAGGGCTTAATTAAATCAGATGTGTTTTGGCCGAAAGGTGTAAATATTGTAGCTTAGCTGTTAACCACAACGCATTATGCTATCTACTCCTCTGAATGCAGAACAAATTCCTGACACAGTGAGACGGATGATAGGTTTTGTTGTTGGTGTTGGGAGGGGGAGGTGGGGGGAGGCTGTATGATGTCATGCTGATGAGCAGAAGCCTGAAGTTACCTGTACATGTCATGGTTCAGGACATCGTTAATCTCTCTCCATAACCCTTCTCTACCGCACCTCCCCCTTTTTTCCCTGCTCCCCAAAACTTGCAAATACTTTTTCAAGTCAGGTGCGGGATTGAAATGTTATGTTCGGTGGCTGGCTAAAATTATAGATTTTTTCTAACGTCTTACTGCCCCAACCTCTAATCGTGTTATCACGAAAAATGTGTAAAGTGAGATGGGGATATAACGGGATATAACGAATGTTACGTGTACATAAAACGAGAACCTTGAGACTCGGTGATGGGGCCTACTTGCAGATTGTCTGGGGGTGGAGCTCAGACCCGTTAAGAATTATTGGGGTTGTACTTCAAGGTGCAAGAGCGCCCCCCCCCCCCCCATGTTTCAGCGTCTGTGAATCCATCTACACCCCAAGCAGATCCACCTGCACCCCACCGTAAGATAGAACCGTTTACCTTGTGTGAAACTCATTTTCAAACTTCTCCTAGCATCGCTAGTTGTGTGTCATTTCCTGGCATCGCCTTCTCATCCCCTCCCCTAGTACAAGAACTGCCTCTCTCCACACGTCAGATTCCCTTCTTATAACTGATAAACTTGTTTCCAACATTCTCCCCTCCTGGAGGGAGATCCCGTGCCCGGCCAGGTATCCCGGAGCGCGCCCGGCTGAACCCAGCCATCCCCAGTTTCTATAATTAGCGGTTGTAGTCGTTCAGTCAGCGGATCCATGGAGAAGTTTCTCTTGTAGAGATCGCAGTTAGACCTGTACAGCTGCAGCTACAGTGACTGTGTTTGTTTCGTGGAAACTGGCCAGGTTCTTGTGTGACGGCGCGGTTGTCCAGTAGTATTTCGTGTATATTTATGAGGGATTTCCTAGATTCGTGTGTTTGACCGGCTGTAAACTTGTCACAGGTGAGAACAGCCAGGGATTTATGAGTTGTGCAGGGGTGCGTCATACTGTGTTCTTGGTACTGTCAAGTGCTTCTGTTGTCCCTACAGAAATGTATTGTGCGTCAGACTGTGTTCTTAGTGCTGTCAGTGCTTCTGTTGTCCCTACAGATATGTATTGTGCGTCAGACTGTGTTCTTAGTGCTGTCAGTGCTTCTGTTGTCCCTACAGATATGTATTGTGCTTCATACTGTGTTCTTAGTGCTGTCAGTGCTTCTGTTGTCCCTACAGATATGTATTGTGCGTCATACTGTGTTCTTAGTGCTGTCAGTGCTTCTGTTGTCCCTACAGATATGTATTGTGCTTCATACTGTGTTCTTGGTACTGTCAGTGCTTCTGTTGTCCCTACAGATATGAATTGTGCGTCATACTGTGTTCTCGGTGCTGTCAGTGCTTCTGTTGTCCCTACAGATATGTATTATGCGTCATACTGTGTTCTTGGTGCTGTCAGTGCTTCTGTTGTCCCTACATATATGTATTGTGCGTCTGTCGGTCAGTGGGTCTGTTTATATTTGAAGTTTTCTAAAATTAGCAAATATTTGTGCCACTAGAACTCTTGTTGGTGTGTGCCTAGTGTTTAAAGTGCCGCTTCCCTTACACACCTGCTGTTTTGATAGGTCACAGCTTTGTTCACTCACCTGCTGTTGTGATAGGTAGGACAGCCTTGTCCACTCACCTGCTGTTTTGGTAGGTAGGTAGGACAGCCTTGTCCACACACCTGCTGTTTTGGTAGGTAGGTAGGACAGCCTTGTCCACTCACCTGCTGTTTTGGTAGGTAGGGCATCTTTGTCCACTCACCTGCTGTTTTAGAAGGTAGGACAGCCTTGTCCACTCACCTGCTGTTTTGATAGGTAGGACAGCTATGTCCACTCACCTGCTGTTTCGGTAGGTCACAGCTTTGTCCACTCACCTGCTGTTTTGGTAGGTAGGGCAGCCTTGTCCACTCACCTGCTGTTTTGGTAGGTCACACCTGTATCCACTCACCTTCTGTTTTGGTAGGTAGGGCAGCCTTGTCCACTCACCTGCTGTTTTGGTAGGTAGGACAGCCTTGTCCACTCACCTGCTGTTTTAGTAGGTAGGACAGCCTTGTCCACTCACCTGCTGTTTCGGTAGGTCACAGCTTTGTCCACTCACCTGCTTTTTTGGTAGGTAGGGCAGCCTTGTCCACTCACCTGCTGTTTTGGTAGGTAGGACAGCCTTGTCCACTCACCTGCTGTTTTGGTAGGTAGGACAGCCTTGTCCACTCACCTGCTGTTTCGGTAGGTCACAGCTTTGTCCACTCACCTGCTGTTTTGGTAGGTAGGGCAGCCTTGTCCACTCACCTGCTGTTTTGATAGGTAGGACAGCCTTGTCCACTCACCTGCTGTTTTGGTAAGTAGGGCAGCTTTTTCCACTCACTTGCTGTTTTGGTAGGTAGGGAAACTTCGTCCACTCACCTGCTGTTTTGGTAGGTAGGACAGTCTTGTCCACTCACCTGCTGTTGTGATAAGTGGGACAGCCTTGTCCACTCACCTCTGCTGTTGTGATAAGTGGGACATCCTTGTCCACTCACCTTCTGTTTTGGTAGGTCACAGCTTTGTCCACTCACCTGCTGTTTTTATAGGTAGGACAGCCTTGACCACTCACCTGCTGTTTTGATAAGTGGGACAGCCTTGTCCACTCACCTGCTGTTTTGGTAGGTAGGACAGCCTTGTCCACTCACCTGCTGTTTTGGTAGGTAGGACAGCCTTGTCCACTCACCTGCTGTTTTGGTAGGTAGGGCAGCCTTGTCCACTCACCTGCTGTTTTGATAAGTGGGACAGCCTTGTCCACTCACCTGCTGTTTTGGTAGGTAGGACAGCCTTGTCCACTCACCTGCTGTTATGGTAGGTAGGTCGCAGCTTTGTCCACTCACATGCTGTTTTGATAGGTAGGGCATCCTTGTCCACTCACCTGCTGTTTTGGTAGGTAGGACAGCTTTGTCCACTCACCTGCTGTTATGGTAGGTAGGTCACAGCTTTGTCCACTCACCTGCTGTTTTGGTAGGTAGGGCAGCCTTGTCCACTCACCTGCTGTTTTGGTAGGTAGGACAGCCTTGTCCACTCACCTGCTGTTTTGGTAGGTCACAGCTTTGTCCACTCACCTGCTGTTTTTGTAGGTAGGGCATCCTTGTCCACTCACCTGCTGTTTTGGTAGGTAGGACAGCCTTGTCCACACACCTGCTGTTTTGGTAGGTCACAGCTTTGTTTACTCACCTTCTGTTTTGGTAGGTCTCAGCCTTGTCCACTCACCTGTTTTTTTTTTTTTTTTAGGTAGGACAGCCTTGTCCACTCACCTTCTGTTTTGGTTGGTCACATCTTTGTTTACTCACCTGCTGTTTTGGTAGGTCCCAGCCTTGTCCACTCACCTGCTGTTTTGGTAGGTCACTGCTTTGTCCACTCACCTGCTGTTTGTGTAGGTCACAGCTTTGTCCACTCACCTGCTGTTTGTGTAGGTCACAGCTTTGTCCACTCACCTGCTGTTTTGGTAGGTCGCAGCCTTGTCCACTCACCTGCTGTTTTGATAGGTAGGACAGCTTTGTCCACTTACCTGCTGTTTTGGTAGGTAGGGCAGCTTTGTCCACTCACCTGCTGTTTTTGTAGGTAGGGCAGCCTTTTCCACTCACCTGCTGTTTTGGTAGGTCACAGCTTTGTCCACTCACCTGCTGTTTTGTTAGGTAGGGCAGCTTTATCCACTCACCTGCCTGTTTTGTTAGGTAGGGCAGCTTTATCCACTCACCTGCTGTTTTGTTAGGTAGGGCAGCTTTATCCACTCACCTCCTGTTTTGGAAGGTAGGGCAGGTTTGTCCACTCACCTCCTGTTTTAATTGATAGGACAGCTTTGTCCACTCACCTGCTGTTTTGGTAGGTAGGACAGCCTTGTCCACTCACCTGCTGTTTTGGTAGGTAGGGCAGCCTTGTCCACTCACCTGCTGTTTTGGTAGGTAGGACAGCCTTGTCCACTCACCTGCTGTTTTTTGTAGGTAGGACAGCCTTGTCCACTCACCTGCTGTTTTTGGTAGGTAGGACAGCTTTGTCCACTCACCTGCTTTTTTGGTAGGTAGGGCAGCCTTGTCCACTCACCTGCTGTTTTGGTAGGTAGGACAGCCTTGTCCACTCACCTGCTGTTTTTTGGTAGGTAGGACAGCCTTGTCCACTCACCTGCTGTTTCGGTAGGTCACAGCTTTTGTCCACTCACCTGCTGTTTTGGTAGGTAGGGCAGCCTTGTCCACTCACCTGCTGTTTTGGTAGGTAGGACAACCTTGTCCACTCACCTGCTGTTTTGGTAGGTAGGGCAGCTTTTTTCCACTCACCTGCTGTTTTGGTAGGTAGGGAAACTTTGTCCACTCACCTGCTGTTTTGGTAGGTAGGACAGCCTTGTCCACTCACCTGCTGTTTTGATAGGTAGGACAGCCTTGTCCACTCACCTGCTGTTTTGGTAGGTAGGGCAGCTTTTTCCACTCACTTGCTGTTTTGGTAGGTAGGGAAACTTTGTCCACTCACCTGCTGTTTTGGTAGGTAGGACAGTCTTTGTCCACTCACCTGCTGTTTTGATAAGTAGGACAGCCTTGTCCACTCACCTGCTGTTGTGATAAGTGGGACATCCTTGTCCACTCACCTTCTGTTTTGGTAGGTCACAGCTTTGTCCACTCACCTGCTGTTTTTATAGGTAGGACAGCCTTGACCACTCACCTGCTGTTTTGATAAGTGGGACAGCCTTGTCCACTCACCTGCTGTTTTGGTAGGTAGGACAGCCTTGTCCACTCACCTGCTGTTTTGGTAGGTAGGACAGCCTTGTCCACTCACCTGCTGTTTTGGTAGGTAGGGCAGCCTTGTCCACTCACCTGCTGTTTTGATAAGTGGGACAGCCTTGTCCACTCACCTGCTGTTTTGGTAGGTAGGACAGCCTTGTCCACTCACCTGCTGTTTTGGTAGGTAGGTCGCAGCTTTGTCCACTCACATGCTGTTTTGATAGGTAGGGCACAGCCTTGTCCACTCACCTGCTGTTTTGGTAGGTAGGACAGCTTTGTCCACTCACCTGCTGTTTTTGGTAGGTAGGTCACAGCTTTGTCCACTCACCTGCTGTTTTGGTAGGTAGGGCAGCCTTGTCCACTCACCTGCTGTTTTGGTAGGTAGGACAGCCTTGTCCACTCACCTGCTGTTTTGGTAGGTCACAGCTTTGTCCACTCACCTGCTGTTTTTGTAGGTAGGGCATCCTTGTCCACTCACCTGCTGTTTTGGTAGGTAGGACAGCCTTGTCCACACACCTGCTGTTTTGGTAGGTCACAGCTTTGTTTACTCACCTTCTGTTTTGGTAGGTCTCAGCCTTGTCCACTCACCTGTTTTTTTTTTTTTTTAGGTAGGACAGCCTTGTCCACTCACCTTCTGTTTTGGTTGGTCACATCTTTGTTTACTCACCTGCTGTTTTGGTAGGTCCCAGCCTTGTCCACTCACCTGCTGTTTTTGTGGTAGGTCACTGCTTTGTCCACTCACCTGCTGTTTGTGTAGGTCACAGCTTTGTCCACTCACCTGCTGTTTGTGTAGGTCACAGCTTTGTCCACTCACCTGCTGTTTTGGTAGGTCGCAGCCTTGTCCACTCACCTGCTGTTTTGATAGGTAGGACAGCTTTGTCCACTTACCTGCTGTTTTGGTAGGTAGGGCAGCTTTGTCCACTCACCTGCTGTTTTTGTAGGTAGGGCAGCCTTTTTTACTCACCTGCTGTTTTGGTAGGTCACAGCTTTGTCCACTCACCTGCTGTTTTGTTAGGTAGGGCAGCTTTATCCACTCACCTGCCTGTTTTGTTAGGTAGGGCAGCTTTATCCACTCACCTGCTGTTTTGTTAGGTAGGGCAGCTTTATCCACTCACCTCCTGTTTTGGAAGGTAGGGCAGGTTTGTCCACTCACCTCCTGTTTTAATTGATAGGACAGCTTTGTCCACTCACCTGCTGTTTTGGTAGGTAGGACAGCCTTGTCCACTCACCTGCTGTTTTGGTAGGTAGGGCAGCCTTGTCCACTCACCTGCTGTTTTGGTAGGTAGGACAGCCTTGTCCACTCACCTGCTGTTTTAGTAGGTAGGACAGCCTTGTCCACTCACCTGCTGTTTCGGTAGGTCACAGCTTTGTCCACTCACCTGCTTTTTTGGTAGGTAGGGCAGCCTTGTCCACTCACCTGCTGTTTTGGTAGGTAGGACAGCCTTGTCCACTCACCTGCTGTTTTGGTAGGTAGGACAGCCTTGTCCACTCACCTGCTGTTTCGGTAGGTCACAGCTTTGTCCACTCACCTGCTGTTTTGGTAGGTAGGGCAGCCTTGTCCACTCACCTGCTGTTTTGATAGGTAGGACAACCTTGTCCACTCACCTGCTGTTTTGGTAGGTAGGGCAGCTTTTTCCACTCACTTGCTGTTTTGGTAGGTAGGGAAACTTTGTCCACTCACCTGCTGTTTTGGTAGGTAGGACAGCCTTGTCCACTCACCTGCTGTTTTGATAGGTAGGACAGCCTTGTCCACTCACCTGCTGTTTTGGTAAGTAGGGCAGCTTTTTCCACTCACTTGCTGTTTTGGTAGGTAGGGAAACTTCGTCCACTCACCTGCTGTTTTGGTAGGTAGGACAGTCTTGTCCACTCACCTGCTGTTGTGATAAGTGGGACAGCCTTGTCCACTCACCTCTGCTGTTGTGATAAGTGGGACATCCTTGTCCACTCACCTTCTGTTTTGGTAGGTCACAGCTTTGTCCACTCACCTGCTGTTTTTATAGGTAGGACAGCCTTGACCACTCACCTGCTGTTTTGATAAGTGGGACAGCCTTGTCCACTCACCTGCTGTTTTGGTAGGTAGGACAGCCTTGTCCACTCACCTGCTGTTTTGGTAGGTAGGACAGCCTTGTCCACTCACCTGCTGTTTTGGTAGGTAGGGCAGCCTTGTCCACTCACCTGCTGTTTTGATAAGTGGGACAGCCTTGTCCACTCACCTGCTGTTTTGGTAGGTAGGACAGCCTTGTCCACTCACCTGCTGTTATGGTAGGTAGGTCGCAGCTTTGTCCACTCACATGCTGTTTTGATAGGTAGGGCATCCTTGTCCACTCACCTGCTGTTTTGGTAGGTAGGACAGCTTTGTCCACTCACCTGCTGTTATGGTAGGTAGGTCACAGCTTTGTCCACTCACCTGCTGTTTTGGTAGGTAGGGGCAGCCTTGTCCACTCACCTGCTGTTTTGGTAGGTAGGACAGCCTTGTCCACTCACCTGCTGTTTTGGTAGGTCACAGCTTTGTCCACTCACCTGCTGTTTTTGTAGGTAGGGCATCCTTGTCCACTCACCTGCTGTTTTGGTAGGTAGGACAGCCTTGTCCACACACCTGCTGTTTTGGTAGGTCACAGCTTTGTTTACTCACCTTCTGTTTTGGTAGGTCGCAGCCTTGTCCACTCACCTGTTTTTTTTTTTTTTTTTAGGTAGGACAGCCTTGTCCACTCACCTTCTGTTTTGGTTGGTCACATCTTTGTTTACTCACCTGCTGTTTTGGTAGGTCCCAGCCTTGTCCACTCACCTGCTGTTTTGGTAGGTCACTGCTTTGTCCACTCACCTGCTGTTTGTGTAGGTCACAGCTTTGTCCACTCACCTGCTGTTTGTGTAGGTCACAGCTTTGTCCACTCACCTGCTGTTTTGGTAGGTCGCAGCCTTGTCCACTCACCTGCTGTTTTGATAGGTAGGACAGCTTTGTCCACTTACCTGCTGTTTTTGGTAGGTAGGGCAGCTTTGTCCACTCACCTGCTGTTTTTGTAGGTAGGGCAGCCTTTTCCACTCACCTGCTGTTTTGGTAGGTCACAGCTTTGTCCACTCACCTGCTGTTTTGTTAGGTAGGGCAGCTTTATCCACTCACCTGCCTGTTTTGTTAGGTAGGGCAGCTTTATCCACTCACCTGCTGTTTTGTTAGGTAGGGCAGCTTTATCCACTCACCTCCTGTTTTGGAAGGTAGGGCAGGTTTGTCCACTCACCTCCTGTTTTAATTGATAGGACAGCTTTGTCCACTCACCTGCTGTTTTGGTAGGTAGGACAGCCTTGTCCACTCACCTGCTGTTTTGGTAGGTAGGACAGCTTTGTCCACTCACCTGCTGTTTTGGTAGGTAGGACAGCCTTGTCCACTCACCTGCCTGTTTTGCTAGGTAGGGCAGCCTTGTCCACACCAACGTTTTCATGTGATTGGCGATCATTGAGTTTCACTGAGGAGTTTGTCGCTCACTGGTCTCCGACTGTTCATTCTCATCGTTTTTTTGCGTGTGTATATGTGCGTGCATGTCTGTCTGCACGTGAGTATGTCTGCACGTGAGTATGTCTGCACATGTGTTTGTCTGCACGTATGTTACAGTAGACCCTACTGTGGTATTCACTGACAACGATTTGTACCTCACCACTTGTATGTTGTCTGATCTCATTGGAACGACCTGGTAACCCGCCCGACCTGGTAACCCGCCCGGGAGTACAGTTTGTTTCTGCGTCTGCCAGACTGGCTTGACACCTGTCCCTTCAGTTGTAGGTCTGGGCTGGTGGCGGCAGGTGATCATACAGTTGAAACAGAAAGACACACCAGAGTCGGAATGATCAAACATGTTGTGGGGATCCATGGGAATTGTTGCTGGATGAATGGAATTAGTGCTCCAGTCAGGAGGTTAGAAGTTCTGCACACAGAAAAATCAGTCGTATGGGATCAACTCTAATGAAATGTCAGTTGTTGTAAAGATAGTGCTGATGACATGTCTGTTGTTGTGAAGACAATGCTGATGATATGTCTGTTGTTGTGAAGACAATGCTGATGACATGTCTGTTGTTGTGAAGACAATGCTGATGACATGTCTGTTGTTGTGAAGACAATGCTGATGACATGTCTGTTGTGAAGACTGCTGATGATATGTCTGTTGTTGTGAAGACAATGCTGATGACATGTCTGTTGTTGTGAAGACAATGCTGATGCCATGTCATTTGTAAAAACATTGCTGATGACATGTCATTTGGAAAGGCAAAGCTGATGACATGTCAGTTGTGAAAACAAAACTGATGACATGTCAGTTGTAAATACAATGATGGTGACATGTCAGTTGTGAAGACAATGATGGTGACATGTCAGTTGTGAAAACAATGCTGATGACATTTCATTTGTAAAGGCATTGTGATGACAGTGCTGAAGACATGTCATTTTTAACAATAATACTGATTACATGTCAATTGTAAAGACAATGCTGATGACATGCCATTTGTTGTGAAAACAATGCTGATGACTTGTCAGTTGTTGTGAAAACAATGCTGATGACATGTCAGTTGTTGTGAAAACAATGCTGATGACATGTCAGTTGTTGTGAAAACAATGCTGATGACATGTCAGTTGTTGTGAAAACAATGCTGATGACATGTCTGTTGTTGTGAAAACAGTGCTGATGACATGTGAGTTGTTGTGAAAACAATGCTGATGACATGTCAGTTGTGAAGACAGTGCTGATGACATGTCTGTTGTTGTGAAGACAATGCTGATGACATGTCTGTTGTTGTGAAGACAATACTGATGACATGTCTGTTGTTGTGAAGACAATGCTTATGACATGTCTGTTGTGAAGACAGTGCTGATGACATGTCATTGTGAAGACATTGATGAGGGCATGTCCGTTCTCAAGACAATGATGATGAAATGTCAGTTGTGAAGCAAATAATGATTACATTTCATTGTGTAGACAATGATGATGATATGTCATTTGTGAAGACAGTACTGATGACATCTGTTGTTTGATCACCAGATCCCAGGTTTCCAGACTCAGGCAAGGTCCAGTTTGTGTTTGGCTCCAGCTCTGATGTTCTAGTCTCCGGTAAGTCCACCACTGACTGTGTTGTGTTTGGCTCCAGCTCTGATGCTCTAGTGTCCGGTAAGTCCACCACTGACTGTGTTGTGTTTGGCTCCATCTCTGATGTTCTAGTCTCCGGTAATTCCACCACTTACTGTGTTAAGATTGGCTCCATCTTTGGTGTTCTAGTCTCCAGTAATTCCACCCCTGACTGTGTTGTTTAGTTCCATCTTTGATGTTCTAGTCTCTGGTAAGTCCACCACTGACTGTGTTGTGTTTGGCTCCATCTTTGATGTTCTAGTCTCTAGTAAGTCCACCACTGACTGTGTTGTGTTTGGCTCCATCTTTGATGTTCTAGTCTCCGGTAAGTCCACCACTGACTGTGTTGTGTTTGGCTCCATCTTTGATGTTCTAGTCTCCGGTAAGTCCACCACTGACTGTGTTGTGTTTGGCTCCATCTTTGGTGTTCTAGTCTCTGGTAAGTCCACCACTGACTGTGTTGTGTTTGGCTCCATCTTTGATGTTCTAGTCTCCGGTAAGTCCACCACTGACTGTGTTGTGTTTGGCTCCATCTTTGGTGTTCTAGTCTCTGGTAAGTCCACCACTGACTGTGTTGTGTTTGGCTCCATCTTTGATGTTCTAGTCTCCGGTAAGTCCACCACTGACTGTGTTGTGTTTGGCTCCATCTTTGATGTTCTAGTCTCCGGTAAGTCCACCACTGACTGTGTTGTGTTTGGCTCCATCTTTGGTGTTCTAGTCTCTGGTAAGTCCACCACTGACTGTGTTGTGATTGGCTCCATCTGTGATGTTCAAGTCTCCGGTAAGTCCACCACTGACTGTGTTATCTTTGGCTCCAGCTCGGATGTTCTAGTCTCCGTCCACCACTGACTGTGTTATCTTTGGCTCCAGCTCGGATGTTCTAGTCTCCGGTAAGTCCACCACTTTTCAAGTTTTATCAGTTAACTCTTTGATATTGGGGATTACTGAGCAAGGAGACAGACTAGGTGTGGGATGTCACTTCTCGATTTATTCCTTCACTTTTGACAATAACAACACACATATGACTGATAGAAAAAGGATTATAAAGTAAAACTTTGATGTGAAAGCTTGTTATCCAGATGGATGAGTGGTCTTAGATTGGCCGGATGTGAAGGCTTGTTATCCAGATGGATAAGTGGTCTTAGATTGGCCGGATGTGAAGGCTTGTTATCCAGATGGATGAGTGGTCTTAGATTGGCCGGATGTGAAGGCTTGTTATCCAGATGGATGAGTGGTCCACAGAGACAAACATCCGTATGAAGCTGTTTGGGATTATTGTAAAGTTTTCATGTACAGTATCACCCCCTGAAGAAAACAGATGTGGACAATTATGTTCTGGACATTAGCAGAACAACAATCAGCAAGATGAAGAAGAAGTTGATGTTACATGTGCTTCACTTTCGCTTCTGGCTACATGATCTGTATGACATGTTGGCACTTCATGTTTCAGTGACAGGTTTCAAGTCTGACGTCACAGTGCCAATAGTCGACAGTGAGGAATCCATGGTTCGAACAGACTCCTACGAGGAATTCAACAAGGTGTCAGGTCTGGCTGCTGATGGTAAGCTGTGTAGACTAAGTATCTGCTGGCTATAACACACATGTAGATTCTATCTGCTGGCTGTCACACTCATGTAGATTGTATCTGCTGGCTGTCCCACACATGTCGATTGTATCTGCTGGCTGTCACACACATGTAGATTGTATCGGCTGGCTGTCACACACATGTCGATTGTATCTGCTGGCTGTCCCACACATGTAGATTGTATTTGCTGGCTGTCACACACATGTAGATTGTATCTGCTGGCTGTCACACACATGTAGATTGTATTTGCTGGCTGTCACACACATGTAGATTGTATCGGCTGGCTGTCACACACATGTAGATTGTATCTGCTGGCTGTCCCACACATGTCGATTGTATCTACTGGCTGTCACACACATGTAGATTCTATCTGCTGGCTGTCACACACATGTAGATTCCATCTGCTGGCTGTCACACACATGTAGATTGTATTTGCTGGCTGTCACACACATGTCGATTGTATCTGCTGGCTGTCCCACACATGTAGATTGTATTTGCTGGCTGTCACACACATGTAGATTGTATCTGCTGGCTATCACACACATGTAGATTGTATCTGCTGGCTATCACACATATGTAGATTGTATCTGCTAGCTGTCACACCCATGTAGATTGTGTCTGCTGGATGTCACATACATGTAGATTGTATCTGCTGGCTGTCACACACATGTAGATTGCATCTGCTGGCTGTCACACACAAATGTAGATTGTATCTGCTGGCTGTAGTGCTTTTGCTGTGTATGTGTACTGTATGTGTAAAGTCCAGAATGAGATGAGATAGCACCTGTTCAGCTGTGTAAAGTCCAGAATGAGATGAGATAGCATCTGTTCAGCTGTGTAAAGTCCAGAATGAGATGAGATAGCACCTGTTCAGCTGTGTAAAGTCTAGAATGAGATGAGATAGCATCTGTTCAGCTGTGAAAAGTCTAGAATGAGATGAGATAGCACCTGTTCAGCTGTGTAAAGTCTAGAATGAGATGAGATAGCAACTGTTCAGCTGTGTAAAGTCTAGAATGAGATAAGATAGCATCTCTTCAGCTGTGTAAAGTTTAGAATGAGATGAGATAGCATCTGTTCAGCTGTGTAAAGCCTAGAATGAGATGAGATAGCATCTGTTCAGCTGTGTAAAGTATAGAATGAGATCAGATAGCATCTGTTCAGCTGTGTAAAGTCTAGAATGAGTTAGCACCTGTTCAGCTGTGTGAAGTCCAGAATGAGTTAGCACCTGTTCAGCTGTGTGAAGTCCCGAATGAGATGAGATAGCACCTGTTCAGCTGTGTGAAGTCTAGAATGAGTTAGCACCTGTTCAGCTGTGTGAAGTCCAGAATGAGATGAGATAGCACCAGTTCAGCTGTGTGAAGTACAGAATGAGAGGAGATAGCATCTGTTCAGCTGTTTTAAGTCCAGAATTAGATGATTTAGCATCTGTTCAGCTGTGTGAAGTCCAGAATGAGATGAGATAGCACCTGTTCAACTGTGTGAAGTTCAGAATGAGATGATATAGCATTTGTTCAGCTGTGTGAAGTCCAGAATGAGATGAGATAGCATCTGTTCAGCTGTGTGAAGTCCAGAATGAGATGAGATAGCACCTGTTCAGCTCTGTGAAGTCCAGAATGAGATAGCACTTGTTCAGCATGTGTGAAGTCCAGAATGAGATAGCACCTGTTCAGTTGTTTGAAGTCCAGAATGAGATAGCACCTGTTCAGCTGTGTGAAGTCCAGAATAAGATGAGATAGCACCTGTTCAGCTGTGTGAAGCCCAGAATGAGATGAGATAGCACCTGTTCAGCTGTGTGAAGTCCAGAATGAGATAGCACCTGTTCAGCTGTGTGAAGTCCAGAATGAGATAGCACCTGTTCAGCATGTGTGAAGTCCAGAATGAGATGAGTTAGCACCCGTTCAGCTGTGTGAACATGAACATTGAACAGACCCACAACCTGATGTTGCTGGCCTGCATGTTTTTTTTGCTAACATTTTCTGGCATGTGCTAGATGGGGCATGTGCTAGATGGGGCATGTGCTAGATGGGGCATGTGCTAGATGGGGCATGTGCTAGATAGGGCATGTGCTAGAGGGGACATGTGCTAGAGGGGACATGTGCTAGATGGGGCATGTGCTAGATGGGGCATGATCTTAGGGTATGTTTCTCATCCTTGGGAGGTGACTTGTCTAGTTGATGTGATCACACTCTTGTGTTGGCCATAAACCCGCCCCTCATTCCTGAACACAGTCAACAATAAACTATAAGACCCTCTAGTCAAAGAGGCCCATTCTAAACCTTGAGGCACATTTGCTTGACTGTGCTAGCCTGGTTTAGACTGCCAACCTGGCCACCCAGTTCAGGTCACCCATTTTTAGCTAGGTCGGGAAGGAGGGAGGAACGATGATGCATGGATGCACAGATGCATGGATGCACCATCCCTAAAAAATATGCTTGTGATGATCCTGTGTGTGACTGGGAATGGCTCCACTGATTTATTGAATAACACGATGAATTGTTCATGAAATTTATTGTATCTTGTATGTATAATAGTTGCATGTCTTTGCATGTTAAACTGGGTTGAAGGATTTTGGCCTGAATGAAAAGCTCTTGCCTTTTATATAGCCAGAACATGTTCTTTTAGTTCCTATTTCAGTGTTTGATTTCAACAAGAACAGGATTCTGTCCCCGCATGCACCAGGGGGCAGCACACACATACCCCAGTACACAGGCAGTGTCGATCACCACAAGGCCCCTGATGGAAGTCTGTATGCAAAAGTTACAAAACGAGAACTCCCGCATCCTTCATCAGCAGCAAATAGCGGATCTATTCATTTCACAAATGGCTCTATAGCCTCCAGCTGGGACACTGGTCAGTAGAAGTAGATATGTAATACTGGTTGTTATTCTAGAGATCAGCTGGGACACTAGTCAGTAGAAGTAGATATGTAATACTGGTTGTTATTCTAGAGATCTGCCAGTTTCACTGGCGACATCTACAGAGTATGAACTCTGTACCCTGTGGCTGAAAGAAAAAAACCAACAAGAAAGCTGACTGTGACAGTAGATGCTTGTGGTTTTGTTAACCTGAAAACACAATTGAGCAAGGAGAGAACTATGGGAGTCCTTGTGTTGACTGACAGTCGGAACTAGATGACGTGTGCGAATGTTCGCTTGATACAACGCACACTTGCCAAGTATCCATGGTATGTTAAATAGTGTTACAGTAACAAGTCACCATTCCCGCCCAACAGCAATAAGGACGCCGGATACATGTTGAACGTCAAACAGAATTAATGTATTTCTAATTTCAACACCAAAACAATGAAAGGCATCACGAGAATAAAACGTTACACCGCCACAGTCATTCCTACTGGCAAGGCAACACACACTACGGACGCTCTGGGCTACTTCTACTGCCACCCTGTTCCGTGGTCAACTACGAGCAAACATTACCTGCTCGTGCAAACTCACTGCTCGTGGTTATGTGTCTACCTCTATGACACCCATCCCTTGGGTACACTGTCATAGCAGAATCATACAGGCCGATGCACAGTACATTGTGAAACTTGTCCAGACCTTTCGTCTGCGGCCACACGAGCGTCTGTCACGCTGGCGCGACCGCTGTAACAACACTCACAGACAGCCCGTACCCTACCGCCAGCGTAACACAGTTATGCAGGACCAGCCTGGATCCATCCAGATTAGAACAGGCTTCCTACACAGCGTAGTAGAGTCCACCGTTACTCACTCTCTCTCTCTCTCTCTCTCTCTACTTCACGTTCAATGTGTGCGCACCGCACCAAGTCCCACGTTCAACAATGAACTTCCCTTCCCATATATTGCACACAACACTAGACTTGCATCTCTCTAAGTGACTTGTAGACTCTGCAATCAGAGTTAGAAGTTATCACCTTGTGTCCTGGTGGTCTTCATTGTTCTGAGTCAGCTTAGCCGGTGATAAACAGATTGTTTTTTGAAGCATTGAAAATGATGGTGATAATATTTCTAACATGTTTCTTGAAAGAAAATATAACCTATGTTCAAAAAAGTCAAAATTATGGTTTATTTCTCATAAGGGACACAAATCATTGCAACATTATTGTTGTTTAACAGTCAGTGCAGTAAAAAATTGCATATGCTAACATCAGTTACTAATATTTCATCATAATTAAACAGCATGTTGTTGCTATTTATATTAGCTGGTAGATGCTTGGCGGGTGTGGCCAAATCTGTGATTGCCTGGCTGTAACATATTAGCTCATAGATGCTTGGTGTGTGTGGCTACATCTTTTATTGTCTGCCTCTTACATATCTCAGGCTTTATCTTTGTGAGCAAAACTGTAGAGTTTGGATGTCATAAACTAGATGCTTCTTATTATGTATGCAAATATATGCATGTTCTCAGCTTTGACTTAATTGGTCGGCTTATGGCTAAACAGTGTGCTGTTAACTGATGGATATGGTCCCATATACCAGCTGTGTATGAGACTGGCACAGATGTGGGATCAACATGGATGTAGGATCAACACAGATGTGGGATCAACACAGATGTGGGATCAACATGGATGTGGGATCCACCCAATCAGTTGAACTGGGTACCGAAGATGTTTCTTCTAGGTGGTGAAGAAGGGAACTGTAATCTTCCAATATCTTGTTAGGATCTCATGTCTGTAAAAGCTTAAATCTATATGGCCTGGTCTAACGTCTGCTTCAACCTTTGTATTCACAAGTAGTAGTGAGTTTAGTGATGATTGTACAACTGTAATCTTCCAATTTCTTGTTAGGATCTCATGTCTGTAAAAGCTTAAATCTCTATGGCCTGGTCTAACATCTGCTTCAACCTGTGTCTACACAAGTAGTAGTGAGTTTAGTGATGATTGTACAACTGTAATCTTCCAATTTCTTGTTAGGATCTCATGTCTGTAAAAGCTTAAATCTCTATGGCCTGGTCTAACATCTGCTTCAACCTGTGTCTACACAAGTAGTAGTAAGTTTAGTGATGATTGTACAACTGTGATCTTCATACAGTGACACATGTTTCATTGATTTTATAGGTTATATCACCCGTGGCATTTTTCTCTTGTGTAATATTTGTTCCCTTTCCATTGCGCCGACATCCTGACCCACACAGGATGACAGATGACACTTGGCTGGTGGAGTTATTGCCTTCATGGCAACTTCTTTAGAGCTTGAACTGGGTATCAGGAATCTGTCTTGTTGGTCTGCCATCCGGACTGAGTCTTGTTTTATCTCAGAATGGATTGGTTAACCTTTAGGTAGCAGCCTAGATAGGACAAACTGATGGATCGATCCGCCCTCATGTTTTCTCCTTTAAATGAAACTGTTATACTTCCTGTACTGTTCCTAGGTTATTTGAAACTGTCATTTCTGCCTTGCTTTTTTATTTGAAACTATCACATCTGCCTTCCCCGGTTATGTGAAACTATCACATCTGCCTTCCCCGGTTATGTGAAACTATCACATCTGCCTTCCCCAGTTGTGTAAAACTATCACATCTGCCTTCCTCTTCTTTTGAGTTCATCTTTATATGTATTAGTTCTTGGGTGAGTTGATTGTCTCTGAGTTCTTGGGTGAGTTGATTGTCTGTGAGTTCTTGGGTGAGTTGATTGTCTGTGAGTTCTTGGGTGAGTTGATTGTCTGTGAGTTCTTGGGTGAGTTGATTGTCTCTGAGTTCTTGGGTGAGTTGATTGTCTGTGAGTTCTTGGGTGAGTTGATTGTCTGTGAGTTCTTGGGTGAGTTGATTGTCTGTGAGTTCTTGGGTGAGTTGATTGTCTCTGAGTTCTTGGGTGAGTTGATTGTCTGTGAGTTCTTGGGTGAGTTGATTGTCTGTGAGTTCTTGGGTGAGTTGATTGTCTGTGAGTTCTTGGGTGAGTTGATTGTCTGTGAGTTCTTGGGTCTACTGTCAGAACTGTTTGTACTGTGTCACTAGGCATCTGAAACTACGATCGATCGAGAGGCTGGCAGAAGGACACTGGTCATCTTATTTTAAAGGCAATCTAATGTCTGTGAAACGGTGTAACTCCATTTCTACGCAGCAGGATTATGTGTTATTCCTCTACCCCACTTTATTAGGCAGTTGTTTTTTTTTTTCAAACTTTTAAAAACTTTTTAAAACATGTACTTTATTTCTTCTGGAAATTCTATTTATGAAAATATTTCATGCAAAAATTGTACCTGTGTTCTTTGTCTCACTCCCTCTGTCACTCAGTGCCCATTTTATTTTTAACATTTTCTAAATTATTTTTTCTTCTTCAGTAGAATTGTTGTATATTATGACTTCACAAAATAACAACAGAAAACAAAGATAGAAGTTTTATACATTATCCAGTCTGAGAGATAACTCTGCCAGTACAATCTTTGCGCATTCTAGACATGGTTGAGCTCCCCTTCTGTTGTTTTTATAACTAGATAAACATTCAAAACAATCTATGCAGATAAATACAAGCGCAGTTGATTAGAAGAAGTATCAGTGCATTGTTGCTTGAGTAGACTGAATCAGGTTGTGTATTATTGCTTGAGTAGACTGAATCAGCTTGTGTATTGTTCACCTGTGCCGATCGATATTAAATGAACATCCAACCTTTCTGAATAAATAGAGACAACTTCATCTTCACACAAAATCATTCAATTTACTTTGCAGCTAAAGTGTGTTGCATAAGATCTCATCAGACTTGTTGCTGTAGATAAGTTCTTCCTCACAAAACATGGCTATATTTATCTGTACAACTGGAGCATACATCTGCAGATTCAAGGCCATGTCAGTGCTAACACGCAGATATCTTTGTGCCCTTAAATAGAACCAGACAGAAACAGCAACTTAGCAGTCAACAGGAAAGAATCTTTTCAGCCAAGTCCTAGGGGTCAAAGGTCACTGAGGTCTCTTGGGTATATGGTGGCAGACTTGTTTTGTTTGGATCAGCTGTAGTTGCTGGGTGATGTAGCCAGTAGGATGTGGGCTGCCTTTACTTCCCAGAACATTTCATTTCAAGTTCAATTTCAGCTGGATTAATATAAATTCCACAATTAGGATTTGAACACACAACCAGTGAACAGGTATGTGTACTAGCAAGCCGCTACTGCCACTTCTGCTATTAATATTTATTTCTGTACAATTCTGACTGCACACAAATATCAATTATTATGAGAAATTTGTGTCCAGGGTCATGATGTGGTGTTGAACTGTTTCAGGGCATCGTGGCCATGACACCAGCTTTAACTCACACCTGGCTCCTACCACTGTAGTCAGCAACAACATCAACAGCAGCAGCAGCAGCATTAGCCCGTCTTACACCAGCACCCAACAGAGCAGCCAGAGGACGGTGCAGACATTTGAAGAACGCATGCAGCTGGATGAACTGCTGAGCAACCTCTTGAGTGACCAGGTGTATGTCTCTCCGACCAAAGACTCATCTCAATCAGTTCCTGTCCAGACTCAGCAAGCTACCCACCTGTCTTCTGCTGTCGCAAGTGGTGACAGTATCACCAAAACTCCTGTCATGAACAGTGCTAAAACGGTCACCACAACCACTCGCACGTTCACCACATATTCAACCACAGATGCCCACCGCAACCCAGATAATGTGTTGATCCAACGTTCAGAAGTTTCCTACAAGGTCCCAGGTCAAGGAGAGGTCAGAGATCATTACACAGACATAACTGATGCAGCTTCTGCTAAAGCTAGCCAACACTATCCTCCCAAGGGTGTCCCTCCCAATGCATTTTCATACACATCAAACAGCTCACAGGTATTGCAACATTGTCCTATCATATTTTTTACCTTTACAAAAATGTATCCTATATGTTATTTCTGATGTTTGTAGACTAGAGCATGTTGCCTGTTTGGTTTTGTTGCTTCCTCTTTTACCTGGTCAGGTGTCTTATTACTTCCTTTCAGAGTTGATGTTCTGGTCACCCTTGCATATTTATGAGATGTTTGATCTCAGACAGGTGACTTCCATGGTTACTTATTTTCTTTTTGGTTGTTTTGTTTTGTTTTTGTGAATGACCCACTCTGGCACTGGTAGCGTAGATTACCTGTGTTTACCACATACAGTTATACAATTGTATCTGTGTGCTTCTAAAGTCGTCATCTTGTCAGAGAAGCACAAACGCTGCCATTGAAAGCAGGAGCAAGTGTAGTAGACCTCCCTGTTTTCTTCATGAGAAGTGCTGCAGATGTTGGACAATGCTGACTTATTCTCAGAGTTGATTATTAGAAGAGAGGACACATTTGTATAACCCAGTTGGCACCAATGGTAGATATCAGCACTTTTACTCTGGAGAATGTTTAGTGGTATCGATTGTAGGAGCAGTATATTTAGTGGTATCCATTGTAGGAGCAGAATGTTTAGTGGTATTGATTGTAGGAGCAGTATGTTTAGTGGTATTGATTATAGGAGCAGAATGTTTAGTGGTATTGATTGTAGGAGCAGTATGTTTAGTGGTATCGATTATAGGAGCAGAATTGTTAGTTATATGGATTGTAGGAGCAGGATTTTTAGTTATATGGATTGTAGGAGCAGTATTTTTAGTTATATGGATTGTAGGAGCAGAATTTTTAGTTATTTGGATTGTAGGAGCAGTATGTTTAGTGGTATTGATTGTAGGAGCAGTATGTTTAGTGGTATTGATTGTAGGAGCAGTATGTTTAGTGGTATCGATTGTAGGAGAAGAATATTTAGTGGCATTGATTGTAGGAGCAGTACAGGACAGCCTGATACTAGAGGCTCTTATGAACCACATTTAATCCAGAACAAAACAGCCATTAGAACCTATTGGAACACTTGCTGTCCAGAACACAATGCCCAAGATACAGTCACCCTGCTGACGTGAAAGCTACAGATCATTTATTTAGACTGTGAACTGAACACAACAGACTGGGCAGCCATAGGAACATACACTACTCTAGATTTCTCCTGGAGAGATCACATACAAAATATTTATAGGTTGAGGAATTCAGAGTTCAAAGATTGACTAGTCACATCTTGTAGTTATAATGATTGCTCAGTGCCCTATGAAACTGTATGTTTGAAAGCCTGTAAGATCATAAAATGATGGTGGTGTTTAACTCTTCAGAGAGCTGATATAATGGAACATGACGTCATGAGGAGCCCACCAGACCCAGGTTTACAATCGCCATCCACTTCACAGTTGAACTACTATCCAAGATTTGAACCAAAACTGGCCCCATCTTCATCCAGCCAGCCTTCCTCCTCCACAGATGGACCGCCAGATTCCTGGTTGGTGCAGCAGCAGCAGAAACTGAAAAGTTTCAAGGAGGGTCGAGATCCTTCCGGTCATTCTGAACAGGAGAAGAAGTTGATGAGTGAACTTCAGTTTGCCCAGAATAAATACTACACTCACATCACTGAGAACACAGTGGAAGAGAAGGTAACTTGTTCGGCTGAGTTGTTTGTTTGACAGTGCTTTTGTTATATATATTTATACATCATGGTAGAGAGACCAGTGCTGAGTTCTTTGAACATGCACCCTCACACTAACTCCAGCTACGTCTACTTTTCCTGCCATGGGACATGAGCTGTCATGCAACTTTTGCCAGAGTCTTTGTAAACTAGTTTGTGTCTGGTTTGATTGTGCTGCTCAAGTTTTTATTTGTTTTTTATAGTGACAGGTTTCAAACTCCTTTGCTTCAGAACATAGTTATCGTATTTTTCTCTGCATGTAATTTTACCAAAGATGGGGGAAATCTGACCCTTGAACCTAATCTAGCAGACGTGAAACTGAAAGCTTGCCACACCTCTAAGAACATGTCCATGATAGTTTAAAATGTTTCTTCACTTCTTTTCTGGTCAGTCCCAGGAAGCCCAAAGATGGAAATGATAACAAAATGATAACAAGCTGGTAATAACAGTCATATAATAACAACCAAATTATAACAGCCAAATAAAAAATGTATATTTTCAGAACCCTAGGAAGCACTTTTTTTTTAAACAAACACAACATGAGTTGTCAGATTTCTTAGTTTGCTCTGACTAAATTTGGGAAGAATGATCATATCCGATGTGTTCAGTGGTACACATGAAGAGTAACCATTTCTTTTCTTGTAAGTTATTTTTGTTACATGTGGTTTTTCTTCCGTAGAAGATCATGACATGTGTCACTAGTTGCTGCTTGACTGCAATTAACGCACCTATGTTTGTTTTAGCCAATCACAGATGGATATAACAGACAGCCATTGCATAATGGACCAACCTTCAGTGAGGGGCAGGCCCGAGCAGTGCCCCAGAGGTCAGAGAGCTCCTCCCGTGTCGATGGTCAGTGGCAGGACCAGTTCTACAACACCTCCTACAGTAGTTCCTCTTACCTAGAGTCACAGAGCTTCGCAGACAAGCAGTCCTACAAACCCCAGCCATCACCGATCATGCAGAGATCGATGCCTGCAAGCTCTGCCCCTCTGCCAGTTCCTGCTCGCAGCAGCAGCAAGGAGTTCATGCGCACCTTCTCCAACAGCAGCAGCAGCTCAGACCGGCAGCAGCATCAGCGACCGCTGCAGCGACAGCACAGTGAAACATTGTATGACAGAAACTATGATGTAGATCGACCTCGGAGATATGAGTCTGCACACAACACTCCACCTCATTCGCCACCTCTAGTAGCTCCACCGATGCATTCAGTAAGTCTTGCATTAACACACCATCACCTTTTGATAATTCTCACATTAACTCTTCATTTTCTTCATTAATTTAATTTGCCCACCATCAGTAAGTATTTCTTAACTCTTAGCCTCATTTTAACTCTCCATCACCTTCAGTTAGACTGACTTAAAACTCTCTCTCACCTTCAGTTAACCTCACTTTAACTCTCCCTCACCGTCAGTTAACCTCACTTTAACTCTCCATCACCTTCAGTTAGCCTTACTTTAACTCTCCATCACCTTCAGTTAGCCTCCCTTAAACTCTCTGTCACCTTCAGTTAGCCTCACTTTAACTCTCCATCACCTTCAGTAAGCCTCCCTTAAACTCTCCATCACCATCAGTTAGCCCCATTTTAACTCTCCATCACCTTCAGTTAACCTCCCTATCACCTTTAGTCAGCCTCACTTAATTCACCATCACCTACAGTCAGCCTCACTTAAATTCACCATCACCTTCAGCCAGCCCTATTATCACCTTCGGTTAGCCTCCTTGTCACCTTCATTTAGCCTCTCCATCACCTTCAGTCAGTTTCACTTTAACTCTCCATTATCTCCAGTCAGCCTCACTTTAACTTTCCATCACCTCCAGTCAGCCTCACTTTAACTGTCCATCATCTCCAGTCAGCCTCACTTTAACTCTCCATCATCTCCAGTCAGCCTCACTTTAACTTTCCATCACCTCCAGTCAGCCTCACTTTAACTCTCCATCATCTCCAGTCAGCCTCACTTTAACTTTCCATCACCTCCAGTCAGCCTCACTTTAACTCTCCATCATCTCCAGTCAGCCTCACTTTAACTTTCCATCACCTCCAGTCAGCCTCACTTTAACTCTCCATCATCTCCAGTCAGCCTCACTTTAACTTTCCATCACCTCCAGTCAGCCTCACTTTAACTCTCCATCATCTCCAGTCAGCCTCACTTTAACTCTCCATCATCACCTTTAGTTAGCCTCCCTATCACTTCATTTAGCATTCCCGTCATCTTCAGTCAGCCTCCTATCACCTTCAGTCAGCCTCCCTATCACCTTCAGTTAGCCTCCCTATCACCCTCAGTCAGCCTCACTTAAACTCACCATCACCATCAGTTAGCCCCATTTTAACTCTCCATCACCTTCAGTTAACCTCCCTATCACCTTTAGTCAGCCTCACTTAAACTCTCCATCATCTTCAGTCAGCCTCACTTAATTCACCATCACCTACAGTCAGCCTCACTTAAATTCACCATCACCTTCAGCCAGCCCTATTATCACCTTCGGTTAGCCTCCCTATCACCTTCAGTTAGCCTCCCTATCACCCTCAGTCAGCCTCACTTAAACTCACCATCACCTTCAGTTAGCCTCCCTTTCACCCTCAGTCAGCCTCACTTAAACTCACCATCACCTTCAGTTAGCCTCCCTATCACCTTTAATTAGCCCTACTTAAACTCTCCATCACCTTCAGTCAGCCTCACTTAAACTCCCCATCACCTTCAGTTAGCCTCACTTAAACTCCCCATCACCTTCAGTCAGCCTCACTATCACCTTCAATTAGCCCTACTTAAACTCACCATCACCTTCAGTCAGCCTCACTTAAACTCACTATCACCTTCAGTCAGCGTCCCTTTCACCTTCAATTAGCCTCACTTAAACTCTCCATCACCTTCAGTAAGCCTCCCTATGACCTTCAGTCAGCCTCATTTAAGCTCTCCATCACCTTCAGTAAGCCTCACTTAAACTCTCCATCACCTTCAGTTAGCCTCCCTATGAACTTCAGTCAGCCTCACTTAAACTCTCTATCACCTTCAGTCAGCCTCACTTAAACGCACCATCACCTTCAGTCAGCCTCACTTAAACTCCCCATCACCTTCATTCAGCTTCACTTAAACTCTCCATCACCTTCAGTTAGCCTCCCTATCACCTTCAATTAGACCTACTTAAACTCCCCATCACCTTCAGTCAGCCTCACTTAAACTCTCCATCACCTTCAGTTAGCCTCCCTATCACCTTCAATTAGCCCTACTTAAACTCCCCATCACCTTCAGTCAGCCTCACTTAAACTCTCCATCACCTTCAGTTAGCCTCCCTATCACCTTCGATTAGCCCTACTTAAACTCCCCATCACCTTCAGTCAGCCTCACTTAAACTCTCCATCACCTTCAGTTAGCCTCCCTATCACCTTCAATTAGCCCTACTTAAACTCCCCATCACCTTCAGTTAGCCTCCCTATCACTCTCAATAAGCCCTACTTAAACTCCCCATCACCTTCAATTAGACCTAGCTCTCCCTATCACCTTCAATTAGCCTCTACTTAAACTCTCCATCACCTTCTGTTAGCCTCCCTATCACCTTCAATTAGACCTACTTAAACTCCCCATCACCTTCAGTCAGCCTCACTTAAACTCTCCATCACCTTCAGTTAGCCTCCCTATCACCTTCAATTAGCCCTACTTAAACTCCCCATCACCTTCAGTCAGCCTCACTTAAACTCTCCATCACCTCCCTCCCTATCACCTTCAATTAGCCCTACTTAAAATCCCCATCACCTTCAGTCAGCCTCACTTAAACTCTCCATCACCTTCAGTTAGCCTCCCTATCACCTTCAATTAGACCTACTTAAACTCACCATCACCTTCAGTCAGCCTCACTTAAACTCTCCATCACCTTCAGTTAGCCTCCCTATCACCTTCAATTAGCCCTACTTAAACTCTCTATCACCTTCAGTCAGCCTCACTTAAACTCCCCATCACCTTCAGTCAGCCTCACTTAAACTCTCCATCACCTTCAATTAGCCCTACTTAAACTCTCTATCACCTTCAGTAAGCCTCCCTATGACCTTCAGTCAGCCTCATCCAAGCTCTCCATCACCTTCAGTCAGCCTCACTTAAACTCTCTATCACCTTCTGTCAGCCTCCCTATGAACTTCAGTCAGCCTCCCTATCACCTTCAGTCAGCCTCCCTATCACCTTCAGTCAGCCTCCCTATCACCTTCAGTCAGCCTCACTTAAACTCTCCATCACCTTCTGTCAGCCTCCCTATGAACTTCAACCTCCCTATCACCTTCAGTCAGCCTCCCTATCATCTTCAATCAGCCTCTCTTAAACTCTCCATCACCTTCTGTTAGCCTCCCTATCACCTTCACTCAGCCTCCCTATCACCTTCATTAAGCCTTACTTTACTTCTCCATCACCTTCAATTAGCCTTACTTTAACATCATCTTCAGTCAGCCTCACTTAATTCACCATCACCTACAGTCAGCCTCACTTAAATTCACCATCACCTTCAGCCAGCCCTATTATCACCTTCGGTTAGCCTCCCTATCACCTTCAGTTAGCCTCCCTATCACCCTCAGTCAGCCTCACTTAAACTCACCATCACCTTCAGTTAGCCTCCCTTTCACCCTCAGTCAGCCTCACTTAAACTCACCATCACCTTCAGTTAGCCTCCCTATCACCTTTAATTAGCCCTACTTAAACTCTCCATCACCTTCAGTCAGCCTCACTTAAACTCCCCATCACCTTCAGTTAGCCTCACTTAAACTCCCCATCACCTTCAGTCAGCCTCACTATCACCTTCAATTAGCCCTACTTAAACTCACCATCACCTTCAGTCAGCCTCACTTAAACTCACTATCACCTTCAGTCAGCGTCCCTTTCACCTTCAATTAGCCTCACTTAAACTCTCCATCACCTTCAGTAAGCCTCCCTATGACCTTCAGTCAGCCTCATTTAAGCTCTCCATCACCTTCAGTAAGCCTCACTTAAACTCTCCATCACCTTCAGTTAGCCTCCCTATGACCTTCAGTCAGCCTCACTTAAACTCTCTATCACCTTCAGTCAGCCTCACTTAAACGCACCATCACCTTCAGTCAGCCTCACTTAAACTCCCCATCACCTTCATTCAGCCTCACTTAAACTCTCCATCACCTTCAGTTAGCCTCCCTATCACCTTCAATTAGCCCTACTTAAACTCACCATCACCTTCAGTCAGCCTCACTTAAACTCTCCATCACCTTCAGTTAGCCTCCCTATCACCTTCAATTAGCCCTACTTAAACTCCCCATCACCTTCAGTCAGCCTCACTTAAACTCTCCATCACCTTCAGTTAGCCTCCCTATCACCTTCGATTAGCCCTACTTAAACTCCCCATCACCTTCAGTCAGCCTCACTTAAACTCTCCATCACCTTCAGTTAGCCTCCCTATCACCTTCAATTAGCCCTACTTAAACTCCCCATCACCTTCAGTTAGCCTCCCTATCACCTTCAATAAGCCCTACTTAAACTCCCCATCACCTTCAGTCAGCCTCCCTATCACCTTCAATTAGCCCTACTTAAACTCTCCATCACCTTCAGTTAGCCTCCCTATCACCTTCAATTAGACCTACTTAAACTCCCCATCACCTTCAGTCAGCCTCACTTAAACTCTCCATCACCTTCAGTTAGCCTCCCTATCACCTTCAATTAGCCCTACTTAAACTCCCCATGACCTTCAGTCAGCCTCACTTAAACTCTCCATCACCTTCAGTTAGCCTCCCTATCACCTTCAATTAGCCCTACTTAAACTCCCCATCACCTTCAGTCAGCCTCACTTAAACTCTCCATCACCTTCAGTTAGCCTCCCTATCACCTTCAATTAGCCCTACTTAAACTCCCCATCACCTTCAGTCAGCCTCACTTAAACTCTCCATCACCTTCAGTTAGCCTCCCTATCACCTTCGATTAGCCCTACTTAAACTCCCCATCACCTTCAGTCAGCCTCACTTAAACTCTCCATCACCTTCAGTTAGCCTCCCTATCACCTTCAATTAGCCCTACTTAAACTCCCCATCACCTTCAGTTAGCCTCCCTATCACCTTCAATAAGCCCTACTTAAACTCCCCATCACCTTCAGTCAGCCTCCCTATCACCTTCAATTAGCCCTACTTAAACTCTCCATCACCTTCAGTTAGCCTCCCTATCACCTTCAATTAGACCTACTTAAACTCCCCATCACCTTCAGTCAGCCTCACTTAAACTCTCCATCACCTTCAGTTAGCCTCCCTATCACCTTCAATTAGCCCTACTTAAACTCCCCATGACCTTCAGTCAGCCTCACTTAAACTCTCCATCACCTTCAGTTAGCCTCCCTATCACCTTCAATTAGCCCTACTTAAACTCCCCATCACCTTCAGTCAGCCTCACTTAAACTCTCCATCACCTTCAGTTAGCCTCCCTATCACCTTCAATTAGCCCTACTTAAACTCACCATCACCTTCAGTCAGCCTCACTTAAACTCTCCATCACCTTCAGTTAGCCTCCCTATCACCTTCAATTAGCCCTACTTAAACTCTCTATCACCTTCAGTCAGCCTCACTTAAACTCCCCATCACCTTCAGTCAGCCTCACTTAAACTCTCCATCACCTTCAATTAGCCCTACTTAAACTCTCTATCACCTTCAGTAAGCCTCCCTATGACCTTCAGTCAGCCTCATCCAAGCTCTCCATCACCTTCAGTCAGCCTCACTTAAACTCTCTATCACCTTCTGTCAGCCTCCCTATGAACTTCAGTCAGCCTCCCTATCACCTTCAGTCAGCCTCCCTATCACCTTCAGTCAGCCTCCCTATCACCTTCAGTCAGCCTCACTTAAACTCTCCATCACCTTCTGTCAGCCTCCCTATGAACTTCAGTCAACCTCCCTATCACCTTCAGTCAGCCTCCCTATCATCTTCAGTCAGCCTCTCTTAAACTCTCCATCACCTTCTGTTAGCCTCCCTATCACCTTCACTCAGCCTCCCTATCACCTTCATTAAGCCTTACTTTACCTCTCCATCACCTTCAATTAGCCTTACTTTAACACTCCATCACCTTCAGTTAGCCTCACTTAAACTCTCCATCACCTTCAGTTAGCCTTATTTTAACACTCCATCACCTTCAGTTAGCCTCACTTAAACTCTCCATCAACTTCAGTTAGCCTCACTTTAACTCTATATCAACTTCAGTTAGCCTCACTTCAACTCTGTATCACCTTCAGTTAACCTCACTTTAACTCTATATAACCTTAAGTTAACCTCACTAAACTCGTCATCAATTTCAGTAGGTCCTACAAAAGAAGAAGAAGTAGGTGCAGCAAGTGATTCCTCAGTCATGAAACTACTAACTGTCATTTTACTCCAGTCATTCCAGTATCGTTAGTTCTATGATTGCTTCAGCTCCCACTCTCCTCTCCTCGTTCTCCTCTCTAATTTTGACATGTTCTATGATTGCTCCAGCTCCCACTAATGTTTTCTCCTCGTTCTCCTCTCTAATTTTTACATGTTACATGTTCTTTTATTCATCCAACCCCTACTTATGTTTTCTCCTCGATCTCCTCTCTGATTTTGACATGGTCTATGATTGCTCCAGCTCCCACAAATGTTTTTATTCGATCTCCTCTCTAAGTTTGACATGTTCTATGATTCCTTTAGGCCCTACTAATGTTGTTCTTTCCTTGATCTCCTTTCTAATTTTGACATGTTCTATGATTCCTTTAGGCCCCACTAAAGTTGTTCTTTCCTTGATCTCCTTTCTAATTTTAACATGTTCTATGATTCCTTTAGGCCCCACTAAAGTTGTTCTTTCCTTGATCTCCTCTCTAATTTTGACATGTTCTGTGATTGCTCCAGCTCCCACTAATGTTGTTCTTTCTTAGATGTCTCTAATTTTGACCTGTTCTGTGGTTCCTCCAGCTCCAAATAATGTTGTTCTGTCACTTGTCAGGGCCCAGCTAGTACGACCACGTATACAGCCTATCGCACAATGGAGAGACAGAAGGAATCTGAGAACTTAAACTCAGCCAAGGTTCTCCAGCAGCATCAGCAGCTGCAGGGCCTGCCACTACAGCAGCCACCGCCAGCTCAAGTCAGCCACCACTACGTCACCGAGGTGTTTGTGCACAGATCTGGTGAGTCAGCTTATCAGCTTACACTGACATGAGTTGTCCCCAAGTTGTTGATTGTTTCAATGATATAAACCAAAAAGCTTTCATTTGGACCAGAAACACCACAGACGGCTCCAGCAGTTGCAGGGTTTGATCTCTGAGGTCTGACTTAAATCCTCCTCCTGCAGCTTGATTGTGGGACATCTTCTTATGACCTCCTGATTTGTGTATTTCATCACGGAAATTACTGTCATTTTTACTGTCATCATATTGTTATAGGTGTTATTGTCATCATATTGTTATAGGTGTTATTGTCATCATATTGGTTTAGGTGTTATTGTCATCATATTGGTTTAGGTGTTATTGTTGCTTGACCTAATAATTCTTCTTCTTTGTCTTCCTAATTTGTTCCAACAAAACTGTGTGTTGGTGTCTAGCATAGTGTAGTCTGGCATAGTGTAGTCTAGCATAGTGTAGTCTAGCATAGTGTAGTCTAGCATAGTGTAGTCTGGCATAGTGTAGTCTGGCATAGTGTAGTCTAGCATAGTGTAGTCTAGCATAGTGTAGTCTGGCATAGTGTAGTCTGGCATAGTGTAGTCTAGCATAGTGTAGTCTAGCATAGTGTAGTCTAGCATAGTGTAGTCTGGCATAGTGTAGTCTGGCATAGTGTAGTCTAGCATAGTGTAGTCTGGCATAGTGTAGTCTAGCATAGTGTAGTCTGGCATAGTGTAGTCTGGCATAGTGTAGTCTAGCATAGTGTAGTCTGGCATAGTGTAGTCTGGCATAGTGTAGTCTGGCATAGTGTAGTATAGCATAGTGTAGTCTGACATAGTGTAGTCTGGCATAGTGTAGTCTGGCATAGTGTAGTCTGGCATAGTGTAGTATAGCATAGTGTAGTCTGGCATAGTGTAGTCTGGCATAGTGTAGTCTGACATAGTGTAGTATAGCATAGTGTAGTCTGACATAGTGTAGTCTGGCATAGTGTAGTCTGGCATAGTGTAGTCTGGCATAGTGTAGTCTGGCATAGTGTAGTCTGACATAGTGTAGTATAACATAGTGTAGTCTAGCATAGTGTAGTCTAGCATAGTGTAGTCTGACATAGTGTAGTCTGGCATAGTGTAGTCTGGCATAGTGTAGTCTGGCATAGTGTAGTCTGGCATAGTGTAGTCTGACATAGTGTAGTCTGACATAGTGTAGTCTGGCATAGTGTAGTATAGCATAGTGTAGTATAGCATAGTGTAGTATAGCATAGTGTAGTCTGGCATAGTGTAGTCTGGCGTAGTGTAGTCTGGCATAGTGTAGTCTGACATAGTGTAGTCTGACATAGTGTAGTCTGGCATAGTGTAGTCTGGCATAGTGTAGTCTGACATAGTGTAGTCTGACATAGTGTAGTCTGGCATAGTGTAGTCTGGCATAGTGTAGTCTGACATAGTGTAGTCTGACATAGTGTAGTCTGACATAGTGTAGTCTGACATAGTGTAGTCTGGCATAGTGTAGTATAGCATAGTGTAGTCTGACATAGTGTAGTCTGGCATAGTGTAGTCTGACATAGTGTAGTCTGACATAGTGTAGTCTGACATAGTGTAGTCTGGCATAGTGTAGTCTGGCATAGTGTAGTATAGCATAGTGTAGTCTGACATAGTGTAGTCTGGCATAGTGTAGTCTAGCATAGTGTAGTCTAGCATAGTGTAGTCTAGCATAGTGTAGTCTGGCATAGTGTAGTCTGGCATAGTGTAGTCTAGCATAGTGTAGTCTGGCATAGTGTAGTCTAGCATAGTGTAGTCTGGCATAGTGTAGTCTGGCATAGTGTAGTCTAGCATAGTGTAGTCTGGCATAGTGTAGTCTGGCATAGTGTAGTCTGGCATAGTGTAGTATAGCATAGTGTAGTCTGACATAGTGTAGTCTGGCATAGTGTAGTCTGGCATAGTGTAGTCTGGCATAGTGTAGTATAGCATAGTGTAGTCTGGCATAGTGTAGTCTGGCATGGTGTAGTCTGGCATAGTGTAGTCTGGCATAGTGTAGTCTAGCATAGTGTAGTCTAGCATAGTGTAGTCTGGCATAGTGTAGTCTGGCATAGTGTAGTCTAGCATAGTGTAGTCTAGCATAGTGTAGTCTAGCATAGTGTAGTCTAGCATAGTGTAGTCTAGCATAGTGTAGTCTAGCATAGTGTAGTCTAGCATAGTGTAGTCTAGCATAGTGTAGTCTAGCATAGTGTAGTCTAGCATAGTGTAGTCTAGCATAGTGTAGTCTAGCATAGTGTAGTCTAGCATAGTGTAGTCTGGCATAGTGTAGTCTGGCATAGTGTAGTCTGGCATAGTGTAGTCTGGCATAGTGTAGTCTAGCATAGTGTAGTCTAGCATAGTGTAGTCTAGCATAGTGTAGTCTGGCATAGTGTAGTCTGGCATAGTGTAGTCTGGCATAGTGTAGTCTGGCATAGTGTAGTCTAGCATAGTGTAGTCTGGCATAGTGTAGTCTGGCATAGTGTAGTCTGGCATAGTGTAGTCTAGCATAGTGTAGTCTAGCATAGTGTAGTCTAGCATAGTGTAGTCTAGCATAGTGTAGTCTAGCATAGTGTAGTCTAGCATAGTGTAGTCTAGCATAGTGTAGTCTAGCATAGTGTAGTCTAGCATAGTGTAGTCTAGCATAGTGTAGTCTGGCATAGTGTAGTCTAGCATAGTGTAGTCTAGCATAGTGTAGTCTAGCATAGTGTAGTCTGGCATGGTGTAGTCTGGCATAGTGTAGTCTGGCATAGTGTAGTCTAGCATAGTGTAGTCTGGCATAGTGTAGTCTGGCATAGTGTAGTCTAGCATAGTGTAGTCTGGCATAGTGTAGTCTGGCATAATGTAGTCTGGCATAGTGTAGTCTGGCATAGTGTAGTCTGGCATAGTGTAGTCTGGCATAGTGTAGTCTAGCATAGTGTAGTCTAGCATAGTGTAGTCTAGCATAGTGTAGTCTAGCATAGTGTAGTCTAGCATAGTGTAGTCTAGCATAGTGTAGTCTAGCATGGTGTAGTCTGGCATAGTGTAGTCTGGCATAGTGTAGTCTAGCATAGTGTAGTCTGGCATAGTGTAGTCTGGCATAGTGTAGTCTAGCATAGTGTAGTCTGGCATAGTGTAGTCTAGCATTGTGTAGTCTGGCATAGTGTAGTCTGGCATAGTGTAGTCTGGCATAATGTAGTCTGGCATAGTGTAGTCTGGCATAGTGTAGTCTAGCATAGTGTAGTCTAGCATAGTGTAGTCTAGCATAGTGTAGTCTAGCATAGTGTAGTCTGGCATAGTGTAGTCTGGCATAATGTAGTCTGGCATAGTGTAGTCTGGCATAATGTAGTCTGGCATAGTGTAGTCTGGCATAGTGTAGTCTGGCATAATGTAGTCTAGCATAGTGTAGTCTAGCATAGTGTAGTCTAGCATAGTGTAGTCTGGCATAGTGTAGTCTGGCATAGTGTAGTCTGGCATAGTGTAGTCTGGCATAGTGTAGTCTGGCATAATGTAGTCTAGCATAGTGTAGTCTTGCATAGTGTAGTCTAGCATAGTGTAGTCTGGCATAGTGTAGTCTGGCATAGTGTAGTCTAGCATAGTGTAGTCTAGCATAGTGTAGTCTAGCATAGTGTAGTCTGGCATAGTGTAGTCTAGCATAGTGTAGTCTAGCATAGTGTAGTCTGGCATAGTGTAGTCTGGCATAGTGTAGTCTGGCATAGTGTAGTCTAGCATAGTGTAGTCTAGCATAGTGTAGTCTTGCATAGTGTAGTCTGGCATAGTGTAGTCTGGCATAGTGAAGTCTAGCATAGTGTAGTCTAGCATAGTGTAGTCTGGCATAGTGTAGTCTAGCATAGTGTAGTCTGGCATAGTGTAGTCTGGCATAGTGTAGTCTCGCATAGTGTAGTCTGGAATAGTGTAGTCTAGCATAGTGTAGTCTGGCATAGTGTAGTCTAGCATAGTGTAGTCTAGCATAGTGTAGTCTAGCATAGTGTAGTCTAGCATAGTGAAGTCTAGCATAGTGTAGTCTAGCATAGTGTAGTCTGGCATAGTGTAGTCTGGCATAGTGTAGTCTGGCATAGTGTAGTATAGCATAGTGTAGTCTGGCATAGTGTAGTCTAGCATAGTGTAGTCTAGCATAGTGTAGTCTAGCATAGTGTAGTCTAGCATAGTGTAGTCTAGCATAGTGTAGTCTAGCATAGTGTAGTCTAGCATAGTGTAGTCTGGCATAGTGTAGTCTAGCATAGTGTAGTCTAGCATAGTGTAGTCTAGCATAGTGTAGTCTGGCATAGTGTAGTCTGGCATAGTGTAGTCTGGCATAGTGTAGTCTGGCATAGTGTAGTCTAGCATAGTGTAGTCTAGCATAGTGTAGTCTAGCATAGTGTAGTCTGGCATAGTGTAGTCTAGCATAGTGTAGTCTGGCATAGTGTAGTCTAGCATAGTGTAGTCTGGCATAGTGTAGTCTGGCATAGTGTAGTCTGGCATAGTGTAGTCTAGCATAGTGTAGTCTGGCATAGTGTAGTCTAGCATAGTGTAGTCTGGCATAGTGTAGTCTAGCATAGTGTAGTCTGGCATAGTGTAGTCTAGCATAGTGTAGTCTAGCATAGTGTAGTCTGGAATAGTGTAGTCTAGCATAGTGTAGTCTGGCATAGTGTAGTCTAGCATAGTGTAGTCTAGCATAGTGTAGTCTAGCATAGTGTAGTCTAGCATAGTGTAGTCTAGCATAGTGTAGTCTAGCATAGTGTAGTCTGGCATAGTGTAGTCTGGCATAGTGTAGTCTGGCATAGTGTAGTCTGGCATAGTGTAGTCTAGCATAGTGTAGTCTGGCATAGTGTAGTCTAGCATAGTGTAGTCTGGAATAGTGATAGCATATTGTAGTATAGCATAGTGTAGTATAGCATAGTGTAGTCTAGCATAGTGTAGTATAGCATAGTGTAGTCTGGCATAGTGTAGTCTGGCATAGTGTAGTATAGCATAGTGTAGTATAGCATAGTGTAGTATAGCATAGTGTAGTCTGGCATAGTGTAGTATAGCATAGTGTAGTCTGGCATAGTGTAGTATAGCATAGTGTAGTATAGCATAGTGTAGTATAGCATAGTGTAGTCTGGCATAGTGTAGTATAGCATAGTGTAGTATAGCATAGTGTAGTATAGCATAGTGTAGTATAGCATAGTGTAGCATTGTACATTTCGTTTCCGTGTGCATGCTCTTTAACCAGACACATCCCGTTCCCAAGTGCCTGCTGTCTCAGCCAGACTACAGTGTTTACCACCACCTTCCAGCATCCACCATTTGCAGCTGGGTCCAGGGCTGTGGGGTCCAGGGCTGTGGGGTCCAGGGCTGTGGGGTCCAGGTCTTTGGGGTCCAGGGCTTTGGGGTCCAGGGCTTTGGGTTGTTTCAATCAAAATTCACATGGGCTAGTTCTCTCAGCCCTCACAGTCAAATATCAAGATCACTTTGTGTGTACATATGTTTCCACTTTGTGTGTACATATGTTTCCACTTTGTGTGTACATATGTTTCCGCTTTGTGTGTACATATGTTTCCGCTTTGTGTGTACATATGTTTCCACTTTGTGTGTACATATGTTTCCACTTTGTGTGCACATATGTTTCCACTTTGTGTGTACATATGTTTCGCTTTGTGTGTACATATGTTTCCACTTTGTGTGTACATATGTTTCCACTTTGTGTGTACATATGTTTCCACTTTGTGTGTACATATGTTTCCGCTTTGTGTGTACATATGTTTCCGCTTTGTGTGTACATATGTTTCCGCTTTGTGTGTACATATGTTTCCACTTTGTGTGTACATATGTTTCCGCTTTGTGTGTACATATGCTTCCACTTTGTGTGTACATATGTTTCCACTTTGTGTGCACATATTTTTCAACTTTGTGTGTACATATGTTTCCACTTTGTGTGTACATATGTTTCCGCTTTATGTGTACATATGTTTCCACTTTGTGTGTAGATATGTTTCCGCATTCATCCCTTCAATCCACATATCCATGAACACAGGACTCTCTATAACTGAGAGGGCCAGACATCACATCCATGACCCGGGGGGGGGGGGGGGGGGGGGGGGGATAGTGCAGGTTTCCTTACTTGTAGAAATTTACAGCCTGCAGCAGGAATTGAACCATGTCTACTGGATCCAAAGGCTGTGGCTTAACCTCAGAACTCCTCCACTCCTTCAGAGAATTAATTATTGTTAGTAGTAGTGCGAAAGTTTACTTGTGAAAAGAAAGTTTACTTGTGAAAAGTTTACTTGTGAACATTTACTTGTAAAAAATTTAATTGTGAAAAGTTTACTTGTGAAAAGTTTACATGTGAAAAGTTTACTTGTGAAAAGTTTACTTGTGAAATGTTTACTTTTGAACTTTTTTGCAATATTTGTTCAGATGCCAAAGACAAGACAGATGCAGTGACCCACCTGGAGGAGTTGGAGAAAAACCTCGAAGCCGCCTCCCAGTCAATCAAGTCCCCACAGCAGCAGGTGGTACGGCAGTCACCTCAGCAGCAGAGGTTTGAGGAGTCTGTGGTCTCGCACACAGCCCATCAGTACCACACGTACCAGGAGAGCGTGAGTAGAGAAGAGTCCCTGTCCTTGCATCGTACAGAGAGAAGCATGACCCAGTCCCGCAGTCAATCACCACCAGTTTGGGATAATGTTGATGTATGTATTTTGTTACCCTTTTTTTTTGTTTACTTCTAATTCCCACATGAACAGCATGGGCACACTTGCAGAGGGAAGTTTTTCAGAGACTTTGGTTATTTCTAACATTCAGAACATGATACTTTTGGGAGGAGGGAATCCTTTTTTAATGTCCACAGCACTTTTAGTGAGTTTCAGAATCAAGTTAACAAAATTTAAACTTGGATGATAAAATTAGGGTTTAAACCTAAAAGTAACAAAACATTTGGAATGATTATGATAAAGGTAGAAAAATAAATGATAACCTCGTAGTAATCAAACTGAACGGACACAACGTCAAACAATAAAAACTACTAAGTTTCTGGGCATGACACTGGACCAACAGTTGAACTGGAAGAAACATTTGGATTACCTGGCTGTGTCTGGCTGTGTCTGGCTGTGTCTTGCCGAGGTCCTATAAATATGCTTAGATTTCCCAAGGGAAATGGATGGGGAGCTAACTCTATACTAATGCTTGTGTTCTGCAGATCATATATTAGAGGAAAGATGACTATGGAAGCATTCTGGGTGATTCTGCACCAAAAAGTAATAAATAAAACCCAGCAAACATATAATTGCTCGATGCACAAATAGAGGTCTCTAGCAGGAGGCCAGATGAGTATATTCCAAAAACTATTAAATGCATAACAGATCTGAGTAATTCAGCACCCTTGAACAACCTCTGCAGTAATAAAATTAATTGCCCTAAGCTGTCTCTGTGGCACTACAACCTCCCTATAGAAGCATTATAGTGACCTGACCCATATGAACACTAATGATCCTTGATATTAATGTGCATGTCATCTCACATAACATTCAACTGACTGACCTTTGTGACCTAGATTTTCTTTGTTAGCTCCCTTTTAAACTCATTTGCTATCACATTTAAAAAGGACGCTAGCAGGAAAAAAAATTGATTTTTTTAAAAAAAGATTTGGTAACCTCAGGTTTACCCATTAATTTAATCAAAATTACAATTTTTGTTTGTTTTAATAAATGAACTAGACTTGTTTACCGAAGCAGGACATGATCTAAACATGATTCATCCTGGAATGTGCATATTATTATTGGTGTATTACAGTTACAACAAGATGGCTACAACAAATAACAAGAATATTGTAAATTAATTATCTCATAGCAAACATGCTCATGGTAGAGGAGAGACGGGCTCGTAGTTGATTATTTTCTTATAGTTTATACAGTTATAAGTTGACATGATTCAAGAACAAACACATTGCTGACATTTTCCTGTCATACAAACATCAGAAGAATTATGTTGATTGTTTCATTCATTATGTTACTAAACATGCACAATGCATTCTTCTTGGATATGATAAATTTAGACTAGATTTGGCTGTTGAGGGTTGTTTCCCTTTTATTTTTTTACCTTTCGATGTGTATCACTGTTAGTCAAGTTTGCCTGCTGTGTGAATTAGTTCAGGGCTGTGCTGTAGTTTTTCTTGCTAGGATGCAAGTCTCTGAAATGCCCCCCTTTAAATGTTTAAACTGTATTATGATTTTGCTGCTTATGCTGCCCCTGTAGGTGCTGCCTGATGCAGCCGCGTCTCTGTATCATTGCATGGCACGGCCCTGGACCTGTTCTCTGTCAGTTCATGACCTCTGGTAGTTAGTAATGATTGCTTATGTTGTTGTGCCACATTGATTGGTCGATTCAATACTTACAGATTACCACTGATTGGTTGGTTGATTCAATACTTAAGATGACCACTGATTGGTTGCCACCCATTCTGTAACACTGATTAGTTGCACTGTTGTTTAATACTCATTGGCTAACCCATTTAACATTCATTGGTTGCTGTTTTGTGTAACACTGATTGTTCTATTGTTCCACACTTATTGATTTGTGTGTGTGTGTGTGTGTAACACTGATTGTTCTATTGTTCCACACTTATTGATTTGTCTTTTGTGTAACACTGATTGTTTGACCCCCCCCCCCCCCCCCGCCCCTGCACCCCTTTTTTTTAGCACTGAATGAGTTTTCCTTTTGAATCATTGGTTTTGGTACATGCATTACTGGAGATGGTTTGATGTACTTTTCACTTTTTAGTGCTCGCCAGCTTTTTAAGCATATGTTTAAAGAGTTCCATGGCATGTAAGTGTTGAGTGTGAAATGTTACATTTGGCTTCTACTGATCATAGGTGTTTTTTCTTTGATAAGTTTCTTCTTACAAGTACTAACTTATATGTGTGTAAACCTGGTGCAGGTAACCATCTTGCAGCCATATCATGAAGGTGGTTCTTAGCCACCACATTACAGAGGGAGCTTGACCTTGATCTGTATAAGGTGGCTTTTAGGGTCCACTCTTTGAAGGTTTTTCTGGGTCTTGAGGTTTCTGTGGTTTCTGGGTCATGAGGTTTCTGTGATTTCTGGGTCTTGAGGTTTCTGTGATGTCAAGGTCTTGAGGTTTCTGTGATTTCTGGGTCTTGAGGTTTCTGTGGTTTCTGGGTCTTGAGGTTTCTGTGATTTCTGGGTCTTGAGGTTTCTGTGGTTTTAAGGTCTTGAGGTTTCTGTGGTTTCAAGGTTCTGTAGTTTTTAAGGTCTTCAGGTTTCTGTGGTTTCTGGGTCTTGAGGTTTCTGTGATTTCAAGGTCTTGAGGTTTCTGTGGTTTCTGGATCTTGAGGTTTCTGTGGTTTCAAGGTCTTGAGGTTTCTGTGATTTCTGGGTCTTGTGGTTTCTGTGGTTTCAAGGTCTTGAGGTTTCTGCAGTTTCTGGGTCTTGAGGTTTCTGTGGTTTCTGGGTTTTGAGGTTTCTGTGGTTTCTGGATCTTGTGGTTTCTGGGTCTTGAGATTTCTGTGGTTTCAAAGTCTTGAGGTTTCTGTGGTTTCAAGGTTCTGTGGTTTCAAGGTCTTCAGGTTTCTGTGGTTTCTGGGTCTTGAGGTTTCTGTGATTTCAAGGTCTTGAGGTTTCTGTGGTTTCTGGGTCTTATGGTTTCTGTTGTTTCTGGGTCTTGAGGTTTTTGTGGTTTCAAGGTCTTGAGGTTTCTGTGATTTCTGGGTCTTGAGGTTTCTGTGGTTTCTGGGTCTTGAGGTTTCTGTGGTTTCTAGGTCTTGAGGTTTCTGTGGTTTCTGGGTCTTGAGGTTTCTGTGGTTTCTGGGTCTTGAGGTTTCTGTGGTTTCAAGGTTTTGAGGTTTCTGTGGTTTCAAGGTCTTGAGGTTTCTGTGGTTTCTGGGTCTTGAGGTTTCTGATTCTGTGCATTTTCCACTGAGCTCCAGTTGGATGGTTGTAGAGAGATAAATAGATAGGGAGTCAAAGACAGAGAAAGAAAGATAAATAGATAGGGAGCAAAGAGAGATAGATAGGTAGACAAAAAGAGAGACAAAAAGAGATAAGTAGGGATACAAAGAGAGAGGCAAATAGATAGGGAGACAGAAATAGAAAGAGAAAGAAATAGATAGGGAGAAAAAGAGAAAGAAATAGATAGGGAGACACACAGAGAACTAAGGACTCTCACCCAGCCCTGAAGCATGCTGGGCAAATGGTGCTCACCCAGTATGTTTATAGCCAATTCAATGCCAGATGGATGATTTAGTCAGTATCACATTGGCCACCTTTACTTCCGAAACCATTTCCATATTTTCTGGGTCAAGCTAGTCAAATGTTAACATCTGCACTGATAGATTTGAACCCAAGCCACTAGACAGGCAGACTGGCTGCTGCACCTGAATGATCTCAATGTATGTATGTATCCATCTTGTTCCACTGATATTGTATTTGGTTCTATCTGTTTCTGGAATGTTCCCCTTTGAGAAACAAAACTTGTGTGCCAAATTCACGCAAAATAATGTGTTCAGAGATTAGTGCATGTGTGACCATGCGGGGGGGGGGGGGGGGGTGTTAGTTTTTATGTTGGCTGGAAACTATGATGGGATACAGAACTGTGACAGCCATTGGACATGGGCCTTTTTTCTGGGGGATCCCAGAATGTGTTTCATTCACAAGAGAGCATCTGTCGAAGGAAAACCGTGGTGATTGCTTCCTCACAAAGATAGTACATGTGGAAGATATTGTGACTTCTCACACAGCATGCCCGGTCTTTGTGCCCACAACTGTTGGAATATATCATAAGTCAGTAAGTAAAGGGCCATTCTTCCAGCCTTCAGGCGTATTGGGCACACAGTGGTACAACTATATTTTACACCAACTGGGGGATGTGGTCAGAACCATGCCAGCCACCTTTACTTCCCAGAACTTTGTCTGCTGCTCATTGAAGGCTGCCTTGACCTGGAAGCCAGAGTTATGCAGGACAAAATCCGGCACCGTGCGGAAACTCATGACCTTCTGATCCGCAGGTGAGCATCTAGTGACCATCCCATGACGACTGCCCCTGGGAATTATAGTCTGTGTAACTATAGCTTGTAGGAGCTACCTGTTGGAGGTCCATGGAGTCTTAGCCTACCTTGTCTGTGTCTGTCTGTGGGACCTTGTCTGTGTCTGTGTGGGACCTTGTCTGTGTCTGTGTGGGACCTTGTGTGTGTGTGTGTGGGACCTTGTCTGTGTGGGACCTTGTGTGTGTCTGTGTGGGACCTTGTGTGTATGTGTGACCTTGTGTGTATGTGTGACCTTGTGTGTGTCTGTGACCTTGTCTGTGTGTGACCTTGTCTGTGTGTGACCTTGTCTGTGTGTGACCTTGTCTGTGTGTGTGACCTTGTGTGTCTGTGACCTTGTCTGTGTGTGACCTTGTCTGTGTGTGACCTTGTGTGTCTGTGACCTTGTCTGTGTGTGACCTTGTCTGTGTGTGACCTTGTGTGTCTGTGACCTTGTCTGTGTGTGACCTTGTGTGTCTGTGACCTTGTGTGTGTTTGTGACCTTGTCTGTGTGTGACCTTGTGTGTCTGTGACCTTGTCTGTGTGTGACCTTTTGTGTCTGTGACCTTGTGTGTGTTTGTGACCTTGTCTGTGTGTGACCTTGTGTGTCTGTGACCTTGTCTGTGTGTGTTCTGTTCTGAAAATGTCACCTATTTTTCATTGGCAGGCTCCTGAACCGCCCAGAGTTAAAGAAATAGAGGAAGATCGGATCATCCTTCGCCCTATTGGTCCAGGAGTTCAAACTCTAGAACCCGAAAACTTACACACAGGAACTTTGGGCCGACCTTCAACACCTGGCTTCCCTACAGCACCTGGTCAGTCTCCCATGCTCCTTCCATCAGTTGGCATCACAAATAGGGTTAGGTTTCAGAGCCCCCTTTTGGTAGGGAGAAAAAATTGACCTACTCTTCTCCTCCTCCCCCCCTCCCCTTTTTTTTTTCCACTGCCTTTTCAACAGGCATGTTATAAAGGTTGATTTTGCAGATGTGCTGTTGGATCAAAAGGTGCAGATATTGCAGCCTAGCTGTAAACCACATCCCAGCAAGCCAGCCATGTTTTTAAAGACGTATACAGAAGAATACTGTGTGTCAGAAGATGTCAGAAAGTTAGTCACACACTTACTGTTGCTCAGCTGTCAATCACTTTCTTATTAGCATCATTCTGTTTGTTTGAAAGGGGATTGGTACCTCAGTTCTATTTCTTTTTAAATTTTGTAATGCACCCCCCCCCCCCCCCCCCATTCCTCTAGAAGTTTTTTTTTCCCATTGTTTTATCCCTGCTGGTTACAAACTAAATTTTTGAAACATTTAAATAGCATGGCATGGGTTGAATATGTACAAGAGATAGAAGTACAAACAAATGGTGTGTGTAAGTTAAACATGTACAAGAGATAAAAGTACAGACAAATGGTGTGAATGGGTTGAACATGTACAAGAGATAAAAGTACAGACAAATGGTGTGGCGTTGGTTGAACATGTACAAGAGATAAAAGTACAAACAAATGGTGTGGCATGGGTTGAACATGTACAAGAGATAAAAGTACAGACAAATGGTGTGGCGTTGGTTGAACATGTACAAGAGATAAAAGTACAGACAAATGGTGTGGCGTGGGTTGAACATGTACAAGAGATAAAAGTACAGACAAATGGTGTGGCATGGGTTGAACATGTACAAGAGATAAAAGTACAGACAAATGGTGTGGCGTGGGTTGAACATGTACAAGAGATAAAAGTACAGACAAATGGTGTGGCGTGGGTTGAACATGTACAAGAGATAAAAGTACAAACAAATGGTGTGGCGTGGGTTGAACATGTACAAGAGATAAAAGTACAAACAAATGGTGTGGCGTGGGTTGAACATGTACAAGAGATAAAAGTACAAACAAATGGTGTGGCGTGGGTTGAACATGTACAAGAAATAAAAGTACAGACAAATGGTGTGCATGGGTTGAACATGTACAAGAGATAAAAGTACAGACAAATGGTGTGGCGTTGGTTGAACATGTACAAGAGATAAAAGTACAGACAAATGGTGTGCATGGGTTGAACATGTACAAGAGATAAAAGTACAGACAAATTGGGAAATGGGATATCATGAATAATGTGAGTTGATTAAAAAGAAAACAAATGCAGCAATGGTATATTTACAAAACAGATCACAGTTTGTTGACAGTAAAGCTGTGCAATGTTTCCACCATCTGACAGGCTAGGGATTGTTTATACTGACAGCAGTGATAGCAAGGTCCTCAGTTCATGTCATGGACTGCAGCATTTGCTTCACAAGAGGAATTTTTACAGGAACCCTGCTGGAGCTATAGAGTCTGTTCTTTGTGTGACAGTCATCAGATGACCAGCTATTCAGCATATAAAGTGCAAACAATAAAACCACTTGCAGCAGAGTTGATTCTAATAATATTAAACTGTTAAACTTCATATTTGTTGTAGAGTTTTTAATCGTAATCAAGAAACCAAACAAAAATATCAAACTTTGTCCTCTTTCAGCTGCCCAAAGGCCTGCTTTTTCGAGGACAGTTTCTTTGCTATTTGATTGAATTCATTTCTGTGTGGCAATCATTTTGCCTAAGTTAGGGTATTTGCTACAGCATCATGTCCGCTCGGTCAGGCTTGGCAGTTGGTTTCCAGATTTTTGGGAGTGGATTTGGCAGCCCTAAAAAGTGCTGCAATTTTTGCCTGGGGCGGCCTGGAACAGGAAGGGCAGAGTCTCCGGTGTGCTGGTTAGTTGGGCTGTCATGACGGCTTGGGTGGTTTCCATTAGCTGTTGCTTCTAGTGCTGGTAGTGGTTTTGTCTGTGTACTTTTTGGGTTTCCAAGGCGTCTGGTGTAGCTTTTGTTCTTCCTGAGCGAAATGTCGTGTGGCAGCTGTTTTCATTTGTTTGAAGAGTTGGAGGAACCAATATTGTCTGGCTTGGTATTCCTCAGGTGTTAGGCTTTTCTCCTCCTCTTTCCACGCATCCTCTTCATATTCTGTAGAGTTTTAAAAAATAATTTATGTCTTTTATCTCAGTTTAGTGCAAAAAAGTCTGGCATACGATATCACAACATCTAGTTTGAGAATGGAGGTGGAGGCAGTCACTGTTGCCTTCCGTTGGCTTGAGAATCAGCTGTACACACATACCGTGATTGTCACTAACTCACAGAGCATGTTGAGAAGGTGAAGTTAGGTATGCTCTGTGCAGAGTGGCAAGCATTACTTCAAAGGTCCCGGGTAGTTAGTATTCTTTGGATATTCTCTCCAGGTCATGCTGATGTGTTGGGAAATGAGCAGGCAGATAGACCGCCTGGTTCTGCACAACTTGGTGTTGAATTGATGCCTGACAAGCTAGACATTGTGAGGACCCTCTGGGACTGAGTGAACAGTGCGGAAGCACAAATAGATCATTACGGTCTGAGGAGAATGGGGCTGCGAGGAGTTGCCAGGGGATCTGGTCGACGCTCATTGCTCAAGGAAAGGGTGAGATGGATCAGACAGTGACTCGCCCCATTGGAACAGGAACTCTTTGCTTGCTGCTGAAGATGGAGACAGAGGGCTTATGGGGGTGTCCCGAGTACAATGATGTTGATTATCAATTCAATATTCAACATTTATCTCAGTTGTTGCTACCTTCACCCAACAGAAACATGTATTTAGTGAATTAATTTCTGTGTATTCAGTGAATTAGTTCTGTGCATTCAGTGAATTAATTTCTGTGTATTCAGCGAATTAGTTTCTGCATCTGTCTTCCAGGAGGTGGACAACAAATTGTCGGCCCCACAGCTACTCTACAGTCCTCCTCCTCCTCGCAACAACAGCAGCAGCAAAGCATGCAATACCAGCAGTATCATCAGGTGAGAGATGAACCTTATCTTGTCTTCCATCTCATTGTTTCCCACACTGTGCATGTAAACAGTACATCTTGTCTTCCATCTCATTGTTGCCCACACTGTGCATGGAAACATTACATCTTGTCTTCCATCTCATTGTTGCCCACACTGTGCATGGAAACATTACATCTTGTCTTCCATCTCATTGTTGCCCACACTGTGCATGGAAACATTACAGCTTTCTTTTTTCTTCTTCTAATAGTTATCTTCCCTGAGGAGTGAGTGGCTACCATGACAGTCTCTCAGATCTCCAACTTTAGTCAATTGTCTGTCCTTCACAGATTTATGTTACAATTGTCTATCCTTCTCAGATTTATGTTACAATTGTCTGTCCTTCACAGATTTATGTTACAATTGTCTGTCCTTCACAGATTTATGTTACAATTGTCTGTCCTTCACAGATTTATGTTACAGTTGTCTATCCTTCTCAGATTTATGTTACAGTTGTCTGTCCTTCACAGATTTATGTTACAGTTGTCTGTCCTTCACAGCTTTATGTTACAATTATCTGTCCTTCACAGCTTTATGTTACAATTGTCTATCCTTCACAGCTTTATGTTACAATTTTCTGTCATTCACAGCTTTATGTTACAATTGTCTGTCCTTCACAGCTTTATGTTACAATTGTCTATCCTTCACAGTTTTATGTTACAATTGTCTGTCCTTCACAGCTTCCTTTATGTTACAATTGTCTGTCCTTCACAGATTTATGTTACAATTGTCTATCCTTCTCAGATTTATGTTACAATTGTCTATCCTTCACAGTTTTACGTTACAATTGTCTATCCTTCACAGCTTTATGTTACATTTGTCTATTCTTCACAGCTTTATGTTACAATTGTCTATCCTTCACAGCTTTATGTTACAATTGTCTGTCCTTCACAGATTTATGTTACAATTGTCTGTCCTTCACAGCTTAATTGTTACAATTGTCTATCCTTTACAGCTTTATGTTACAATTGTCTGTCCTTCACAGTTTTATGTTACAATTGTCTGTCCTTCACAGATTTATGTTACAATTGTCTGTCCTTCACAGTTTTATGTTACAATTGTCTATCCTTCACAGATGTATGTTACAATTGTCTATCCTTCACAGATTTATGTAACAATTGTCTGTCCTTCACAGTTTTATGTTACAATTGTCTGTCCTTCACAGATTTATGTTACAATTGTCTGTCCTTCACAGTTTTATGTTACAATTGTCTATCCTTCACAGATTTATGTTACAATTGTCTGTCCTTCGCAGATTTATGTTACAATTGTCTGTCCTTCACAGATTTATGTAACAATTGTCTGTTCTTCACAGCTTTATGTTACAATTGTCTGTCCTTCACAGCTTTATGTTACAATTGTTTATCCTTCACAGCTTTATGTTACAATTGTCTATCCTTCACAGTTTTATGTTACAATTGTCTGTCCTTCACAGCTTTATGTTACAATTGTCTATCCTTCACAGCTTTATGTTACAATTGTCTGTCCTTCACAGCTTTATGTTACAATTGTCTATCCTTCACAGCTTTATGTTACAATTGTCTGTCCTTCACAGTTTTATGTTACAATTGTCTATCCTTCACAGCTTTATGTTACAATTGTCTGTCCTTCACAGCTTTATGTTACAATTGTCTGTCCTTCACAGCTTTATGTTACAATTGTCTGTCCTTCACAGCTTTATATTACAATTGTCTGTCCTTCACAGCTTTATGTTACAATTGTCTATCCTTCACAGCTTTATGTTACAATTGTCTGTCCTTCACAGTTTTATGTTACAATTGTCTGTCCTTCACAGCTTTATGTTACAATTGTCTGTCCTTCACAGATTTATGTTACAATTGTCTGTCCTTCACAGATTTATGTTACAATTGTCTGTCCTTCACAGATTTATGTTACAATTGTCTATCCTTCACAGATTTATGTTACAATTGGTTGTAGTTAATATCCAAGGAACCTGATCATTTCTAGGGACAGAGAATTAGTGCATCATATGGTCTTCATTGTGGGAGGTTCACGTTGTATAACAGCCAGAGGACAGAGAATTAGTGCATCATATGGTCTTTATTGTGGGAGGTTCACGTTGTATAACAGCTAGAGGACAGAGAATTAGTGCATCATATGGTCTTCATTGTGGGAGGTTCACGTTGTATAACAGCTAGACACGTATCTAAAGATTGCGGGTTCAAATTCGAACAGAGCCAGACATTTTTCAAAACCGACTTTGGTTCCCAGATAAAGTCCTGGGAAGTAAAGGCAGCCAGCATGTGTTGATACTATAACCCACCGAGTACTGACTGGTATATTACGTATAGATCTAGCGTTATATAGCCAGTAAACCTGGATGCCTGGGAAAGTGTCCGTTACTTTTTGTTTGTCTGGTTACCTGTGTATGTGACTTCTGCTAACTGTGTATGTAACTTCTGCTGTGTCATTGACTACTAGTTACCTGTGTATGTGACTTCTGCTAACTGTGTCATTGACTACTGGTTACCTGTGTATGTGACTTCTGCTATCTGCATCATTGACTACTGGTTACCTGTGTATATGACTTCTGCTATCTGCATCATTGACTACTGGTTACCTGTGTATGTGACTTCTGCTAACTGTGTCATTGACTACTGGTTACCTGTGTATGTGACTTCTGCTATCTGCGTCATTGACTACTGGTTACCTGTGTATGTGACTTCTGCTATCTGCGTCATTGACTACTGGTTACCTGTGTATATGACTTCTGCTATCTGCATAATTGACTACTGGTTACCTGTGTATGTGACTTCTGCTAACTGTGTCATTGACTACTGGTTACCTGTGTATGTGACTTCTGCTAACTGTGTCATTGACTACTGGTTACCTGTGTATGTGACTTCTGCTAACTGTGTCATTGACTACTGGTTACCTGTGTATGTGACTTCTGCTAACTGTGTCACTAACTCCTGGTTACATTCTGTCAGGCCCAGCAATACCAGACTCAGACTCAAACTTTACACCATGACGGGCAGGGGCAGAACACTCTGCACATTGACACCAGTCCACGGATGATTTATCCCTCACAGAGCCCTTCTGCTGGAAGGTATGCAATGTTGACACTTGGTGTACTAATTATGTGTACGGACTGTTGACAGTTTGTGTACAATCTGTTTACACTCGTACTTGTTTTTGCTTTACTGTTTTTGAGAATTGCTGTTGTTCAGGTGTCAGATGCATACAATTGTTGTTTATGTCTAATGTATGAGTATCACACGCAAGCGGTTACTGTTTGTGACTCCATCTGTTGTGACTGCTGTATGAGTATCACACGCAAGGGGTTACTGTTTGTGACTCCATCTGTTGTGACTGCTGTATGAGTATCACACGCAAGCGGTTATTGTTTGTGACCCCATCTCTTGTGACTGTTGCATGAGTAGCACACACAAGGGGTTACTGTTTGTGACTCCATCTCTTGTGACTGCTGTATGAGTAGCACACGCAAGCGGTTACTGTTTGTGACTCCATCTCTTGTGACTGCTGTATGAGTAGCACACGCAAGCGGTTACTGTTTGTGACTCCATCTCTTGTGACTGTTGCATGAGTAGCACACGCAAGCGGTTACTGTTTGTGACTCCATCTCTTGTGACTGCTGTATGAGTAGCACACGCAAGCGGTTACTGTTTGTGACTCCATCTCTTGTGACTGACTGAGATAACCGTCTTACCCACACAGAGAGTTTCAGCAAATTCTGTCTCTCTAATTTTTTTTTTTTTCATCTATATTAGTTGACTGGCTAGTCCTCTGGAGTTTTCACAGACATACACATCATTGAAGTGCTGAGAATGGCTGACATCTATCACAGTTAGGTTGATGTAATGATTCTTGTCTCAGTTTCTGATCTCCGATGGCTGACATCTGTCAGAGTTAGGTTGATGTAATGATTCTTGTCTCAATTTCTGATCTCTGATGGCTGACATCTATCACAGTTAGGTTGATGTAATGATTTTTGTCTCAATTTCTGACCTCCATGGACACTGTTGTGGGACTCTCCTGTCCCCTGCAAGCTGAGAAGTCAGCATTGTGTACAAGACAGGACCTGAAACTGCACGTCTGCAGACAGAATGTACCTGATGTAACAAAGCCATCATTGAGCACAGTAAACACAGAACAAGCAGATTAGGCTGCCAGATTTCCTAGGCTTTTGTTAGCAGAGTTTCCTCCAGATAGTAAACCAGTCGGTCAGTCAAGTCTTTTCATGCAGTTCAGGTATTTCATTGTCTGCTGACTGTGGGCCAGGTGCTAGGGTACAGATCACCGTGGATAGCTTCAGTAGCTTTATGTGAGTCACTGTGCATGTTCCCAGCATTTACGCCTTATTTATGCTGCTGTTCACATCATCCAGCCTACAGCCATTGCTCTCAGTTATCATTGTCATTAATCTCCCTGTACTCAGTTAACATTATCATTAATCTCCCTGTTCTCAGTTAACATTATCATTAATCTCCCTGTTCTCAGTTATCATTAATCTCCCTGTTCTCAGTTAACATTGTCATTAATCTCCCTGTTCTCAGTTAACATTATCATTAATCTCCATGTTCTCAGTTATCATTATCATTAATCTCCCTGTACTCAGTTAACATTATCATTAATCTCCCTGTTCTCAGTTAACATTGTCATTAATCTCCATGTTCTCAGTTATCATTAGCATTAATCTCCCTGTACTCAGTTAACATTATCATTAATCTCCCTGTTCTCAGTTATCATTATCATTAATCTCCCTGTTCTCAGTTAACATTATCATTAATCTCCCTGTTCTCAGTTATCATTATCATTAATCTCCCTGTTCTCAGATAACATTATCATTAATCTCCCTGTACTCAGTTAACATTATCATTAATCTCCCTGTTCTCAGTTAACATTATCATTAATCTCCATGTTCTCAGTTATCGTTATCATTAATCTCCCTGTTCTCAGTTAACATTATCATTAATCTCCCTGTTCTCAGTTATCATTAATCTCCCTGTTCTCAGTTAACATCATCATTAATCTCCCTGTTCTCAGTTAACATTATCATTAATCTCCCTGTTCTCAGTTAACATTATCATTAATCTCCCTGTTATCAGTTATCATTATCATTAATCTCCATGTTCTCAGTTAACATTATCATTAATCTCCCTGTTATCAGTTATCATTATCATTAATCTCCCTGTTATCAGTTATCATTATCATTAATCTCCATGTTCTGAGTTACCATTAGCATTAATCTCCCTGTTATCAGTTATCATTATCATTAATCTCCATGTTCTCAGTTAACAGTATCATCAATATCCATACTCTAAGATGACATTATCATTAATATCCATTTTCTCAGTTAACAGTATCAATAATCTCCCCATTCTCAGTTAACTCTTTGAGTCCCAAAGAATGCATCATACATTCATAAGTTTTTATCTAGAAGTCCATTTAACGCATGATGGGCAGATTTTATATCTATCTTTACTACCCGTTAGGTCTGGGATGCTAAACCCACTGTGACTCAGAGAGTTACAACTATTATTAATCTCCATTGTCTCAGTTAATGTTATCATTAATCTTTGTGTTTTCAGTTAATATTATCATTAATTTCCCTGTTCTCAGTTAACATTATCATTAATCTCCCTGTTCTCAGTTAACATTATCATTAATCTCCCCTTTCTCAGTTAATGTTATCATTATTTTCCCCTATTCTCAGTTAACACTATCATTGATCGCCATGTTCTTAGTTAACTTTATCAATAATATCCATTTGCTCAGTTAACATTATCATTAATCTCCATTAAAATGTATCTCCCATCCTCAGGTGACATTATCCTTAATCCAACTGTTCTAATTTAGAATTTTTAATAATCTCTGTTCTCAGTTAACATTATCATTAATTTCCTCATTCTCAGTTAACATTTTCATTAATCTCCCCATTCTCAGTTAACATTATCTATAATCTCCCAGTTCTAAGTTAACATTATCATTAATCTCTCCACACACTAATGAATGCTACAACATAACTGACCTGTGTCCGGTAAAATAAAGGTTCCTTTTCCATGCCTTTGGGCACATTGGGCGTCTATATTTTATTGACCAATGGGCACTCGGTGGATTATATGGTCAGCATCACACCGGCCACCTTTACTTCACAAGACTTTACCTGGTAGCCATTTAAGGCTAGGTCAAGCTGGAAGTCAAGGTCATATACAGTCTGTCTCCAATTCTGATTTGAACCCACTACCTTCAGATCCACGGGCAAGCTGAACTCATGTCCAGGAGAAGACAAAAATACAACAGTCATAAGTGTTGTTTCTTTTTAAAACATATCATAATGTTTGTTATTTGACTGTGCAATATTGTTCAGAAAAACAGTGTTCAGTATTTCTGGCAAGTTTAGTTCTCACCAGGAGAGTTGTCCATGTGGGGATTGGAGCTGTTTGTGTTGTGATCTCAAATTGATGGATCTGTGTTCACATCAGCAATTCATTCCCCATTGCTTTGTTTTGCTTTAAATGTCAGCTGCATTTACTTGTGTATTTATTTTGTTTTGCTGATCCCACATTTCTTGGGAAAGCAGTGCCATCTATGCTTTCAGAACACAAGCATCAATTACTGTCTCAGTTATATGTTTTCTTCAAATAAGGCTGTCCTATGTGTGATATCGCGCAATATCTTGCCTGATGACAATAGGTGATATTACTGTTAAATGATGACAATAGATGCTAATGTTGTTACATGATGACAGTAGATGATATAACTGTTACATGTTGACAGTAGATGATTTTGCTGTTACATGATGATAGTAGATGATATTACTGTTACATGATGATAGTAGATGATATTACTGTTACATGATGACAGTAGATGATAATGTTGTTACATGATGACAGTTGATGATATAACTTACATGATGACAGTAGATGATAGTTGTTACATGATGTCAGTAGATGATATTACTGTTACATGATGACAGTAGATGATAGTTGTTAAATGATGACAGTTGATGATATAATTTACATGATGACAGTAGATAATATTACAGTTATATGATGACAGTAGATGATAGTTGTTACATGATGACAGTTGATGATATAACTTACATGATGACAGTAGATGATATTGCTGTTACATGATGTCAGTAGATAATATTACTGTTACATAATGTCAGTAGATGATATTACTGTTACATGATGACGATTGATGATATAACTTACATGATGACAGTAGATGATATCGCTGTTACATGATGTCAGTAGATGATATTACTGTTACATGATGTCAGTAGATGATGCTACTGTTACATGATGTCAGTAGATGATGTTACTGTTACATGATGTCAGAAGATTATATTATTGTTACATGATGACAGTTGATGATATAACTTACATGATGTCAGTAGATGATATTACTGTTACATGATGTCAGTAGATGATATTACTGTTGCATGATGTCAGTAGATGATATTACTGTTACATGATGTCAGTAGATAATTTTACTGTTACATGATGTCAGTAGATGATATTACTGTTACATGATGACAATAGATGATATTACTGTTACATAATGACAATTGAAGATATTGTTGTTACATGATGACAGTTGATGATATAACTTACATGTTGACAGTAGATGATTTTGCTGTTACATGATGTCAATAGATGATATTACTGTTACATGATGACAATAGAAGATATTACTTTTACATGATGACAATAGATTATATTGTTGTTACATGATGACAATAGATTATACTGTTACCTGATAACAATAGATTATACTGTTACATTATGACAATAGATGATGTTACTGCTACATGATGATAGTAGAGGATATTGCTGTTACATGATGACAATAGATGATGTAACTGGTTATCCCTGGTAGCAGACTTGTCAACTTTTGTTGATGGCCATTTTCTGATCATCTTTAAAATGGCTTCTTTTTTTTTTTTTTAAACAGCATGGGCTGCTAAATTTCCCCCACAGAAAAGTCCATACGAAGTAAAAGCAATTAGAACAATTTTAATGATCTCACCTCTTAAATGCTGAATGGTCTCAAATAATAGGCATCTAGCACCATGTACCCAACACTTGCCATGTGGTTAAAGGTGAGGTATCTAAGTGGTGCTGGTGGGGATGATGATGATGATGTTGATGGTTTGACAAAACAACCATGAATCTTGAATACTTTCTGCTTGCCCTTGTTCAGCCCACCATCTCCTGGCAACTTCAACACCTTCAGACAGCAGATGTCTGAGTCCGTTGGAAGTCTTGGCCCTCACTCAGTCACAGGTCAAAGCTCACCAAGCGTCTACTATGGACTGTCTAGAAGGGGCAGTCTTTCCTCCTTGACTGGTAGGTATTTTGAGTTTGTAGGTGTTTAAGATTGTAGGTATTTTAAGTTTGTAGGTGTCTAAGATTGTGGGTGTTTAAGATTGTAGGTGTTTACGATTTTAGGTGTTGACGTTTGTAGGTGACAAAACCTTGAAGTCAGCATCACAGAAACCTCCTACAGTTTTGCGTTTTTTAATTCTATTATGTCACCCAGAAAAAAACAATTAATGTCGAAGAAACTGAAAATGCCACAAACATTGAAAACCTAAGCTCTATAATCAATAGCAATGGAGATTATTTTACAGAAATCAAAAGGAGGATGGCTATAGCAATGCAAAGATTGAACAGCATAAACAATTTTTTTGGTTAAGCACCAGCAAGGAAATTAAAATTCTGAGAGCATACATGGCATGCATCTTCCCTGTCACATTATATGTCTTCCCTGTCACATTATATGTCTTCCCTGTCACATTATATATCTTCCCTGTCACATTATATGTCTTCCCTGTCACATTATATGTCTTCCCTGTCACATTATATATCTTCCCTGTCACATTATATGTCTTCCCTGTCACATTATATATCTTCCCTGTCACATTATATGTCTTCCCTGTCACATTATATGTCTTCCCTGTCACATTATACGGATGTGAGTCGTGGACTATCTCCCAGTCCTTAAGAAAGAAAATAGGGGCTTTTGAGCTGAAATGCTATCAAAAGATTCTCAGAATATCATGGACAAGAGGAGAAATTTTGACATTTTAAAAGATCTGAACATCAAAGAAGATTGGTTAATAAACATCCTCTTGTCTCGGAAGCTGAAATATTTTGGACATATCAAGCGCCAAAGCAGTTCTGAAAAAAATAATAGAAGGCGTGGTATGAGGAAGAAGAGGTAGGGGCCAACCAACATGAAGATGGGCACAGGATATAAGTGAATCCTTGTATAACAAAGTACATGAGGCAGAAAAGCTGACAAGAGACCAAGTTTCTTTCAGTCAGACCATGATGCTAGCAACATTCTGCAAAGGACCTGCTACATGATAATGAATATGTTGAATTCTGTTATTTGATCTGATATATAGTCAAACCATCTGCTTTCTGTCACTTGATGAAATAGATAGCTGAAGTTGTTCCCGCTAGCCTTCTTATGTCACTTCTTGTCTCTTGCTAATTTGATCTCCATTGTTTGTTTTTGTTTTTTGTTTGTCTTGATGTGTGTCTGTTTTTGTTTTTTTTCAGTTTAAACTCAGTCAAACCGTTGTCTTTATCAATTTTCTAGTTTTCTAACCAACATCTTCACCATTAGATTTCCCCATGTGCGTCTCCCTGTGTTCGACTTCCCATGTGTGACTCCCTGTGTGTGTCTTCCCATCTGTGACTCTATGTGTGTGTCTTCCCATCTGTGACTCTATGTGTGGGTCTTCCCATCTGTGACTCTATGTGTGGGTTCTGGAGCCACATTCAGATGGAAAGGAATAAATCAGGGGCCCCTTAATGAGCATGTCAAAAATGGTGACAAATTAAAGTTTGTTCAAAGCAGATGTGTTGGGCAAAAATGCATAATGTCATACCCTAGCTGTAAACCACAACATTGTGCTAACATCCTTTTTAAGTGTGAGCACAGAAGAAGATCTGACGTGAAACTCCTGAGTGCATGTCGTCACGGCTTCTACTGTGTTAGCCTTTCCTGAGTGCATGTCGTCACGGCTTCTACTGTGTTAGTCTCACACAAGACAGACAACAAGATGTACACTGTCTAGCCTCTCTTGAATACAAGTGGAATTTCCTGTACAGTCACTTGTTTGGTTTATGCAAGTGTCACATGTTGGCTTCACTATCTTCTCTGTGTGAAGTTTATCCTCGGTTTGCTAGTCCATGATGGCTCTTGGAAGTGTTGAGTTCATCTTGTTGTCTGGTGACTTGCAGCAGCCATGTTGGATGATAAGTTTGTTTATTTGTTAAGTATGTTACTGTTGATATTTTCTCTGTTCTCTTTGTGATGTATTTATTTATTCAAAGTTGCAGATACCCCACATCTGCATGCATGGTTAACTCTGGCTGTGTTGATTCATTCTCTGCCCTGGAATGCAGAGGTCCTGTGTTTTCTTATGTACTATTCTCTCCTCTCTACTGCGACATAAAAATACTTGGAGATGCTCTTACCTAGTCAGTGCTTTCTACCTCTTGGTTAGTCTCTTGTCTAGACACCCAGTCTTCTTGGTGTAGAGAGAAACCTTGTGAGAATCGAGTCCACAACTTCTAAGTTTTCTTGGTGTGATGATGATGTTTTCTGACACGCACGCTGCTATTTGAAATGTTTGGACATGTACAAGATGCCAGCAGAGTGACCTCCCTTCCTCTTTATCCTGGAATAGAAATGACATAGCAACAGGGAGTAACATGACACAATCAACAAGACTGAGATAGCTACAGCACAAATGGCTGAGTTGTACATTAGATTAAGACATAGACAACAAGACTGGGATAGCTACAGCACAAATGGCTGAGTTGTACATTAGATTAAGACATAGACAACAAGACTGAGATAGCTACATCACAAATGGCTGAGTTGTACATTAGATTAAGACACAGACAACAAGACTGGGATAGTTACAGCACAAATGGCTGAGTTGTACATTAGATTAAGACATAGACAACAAGACTGGGATAGCTACAGCACAAATGGCTGAGTTGTACATTAGATTAAGACATAGACAACAAGATGGGATAGCTACAGCACAAATGGCTGAGTTGTACATTAGATTAAGACATAGACAACAAGACTGAGATAGCTACAGCACAAATGGCTGAGTTGTACATTAGATTAAGACATAGACAACAAGACTGGGATAGCTACAGCACAAATGGCTGAGTTGTACACTAGATTAAGACATAGACAACAAGACTGGGATAGTTACAGCACAAATGGCTGAGTTGTACATTAGATTAAGTCATAATCAACAAGACTGGGATAGCTACAGCACAAATGGCTGAGTTGTACATTAGATTAAGACATAGACAACAAGACTGGGATAGTTACAGCACAAATGGCTGAGTTGTACATTAGATTAAGACATAGACAACAAGACTGGGATAGCTACAGCACAAATGGCTGAGTTGTACATTAGGTTAAGACATAGACAACAAGACTGGGATAGCTACAGCACAAATGGCTGAGTTGTACAGTAGATTAAGACATAATCAACAAGACTGAGATAGCTACAGCACAAATGGCTGAGTTGTACATTAGATTAAGTCATAATCAACAAGACTGGGATAGCTACAGCACAAATGGCTGAGTTGTACATTAGATTAAGACATAGACAACAAGACTGGGATAGCTACAGCACAAATGGCTGAGTTGTACACTAGATTAAGACATAGACAACAAGACTGGGATAGTTACAGCACAAATGGCTGAGTTGTACATTAGATTAAGTCATAATCAACAAGACTGGGATAGCTACAGCACAAATGGCTGAGTTGTACACTAGATTAAGACATAGACAACAAGACTGGGATAGCTACAGCACAAATGGCTGAGTTGTACATTAGATTAAGTCATAATCAACAAGACTGGGATAGCTACAGCACAAATGGCTGAGTTGTACAGTAGATTAAGACATAATCAACAAGACTGAGATAGCTACAGCACAAATGGCTGAGTTGTACATTAGATTAAGTCATAATCAACAAGACTGGGATAGCTACAGCACAAATGGCTGAGTTGTACATTAGATTAAGACATAATCAACAAGACTGGGATAGCTACAGCACAAATGGCTGAGTTGTACATTAGATTAAGTCATAATCAACAAGCCTGAGATAGCTACAGCACAAATGGCTGAGTTGTACATTAGATTAAGTCATAATCAACAAGCCTGAGATAGCTACAGCACAAATGGCTGAGTTGTACATTAGATTAAGACATAATCAACAAGCCTGAGATAGCTACAGCACAAATGGCTGAGTTGTACATTAGATTAAGACACAGACAACAAGCCTGAGATAGCTACAGCACAAATGGCTGAGTTGTACATTAGATTAAGACATAATCAACAAGACTGGGATAGCTACAGCACAAATGGCTGAGTTGTACATTAGATTAAGACACAGACAACAAGACTGGGATAGCTACAGCCCAAATGGCTGAGTTGTACAGTAGATTAAGACACAGACAACAAGATGAGATAGCTACAGCACAAATGGCTGAGTTGTACAGTAGATTAAGACATAATCAACAAGACTGAGATAGCTACAGCACAAATGGCTGAGTTGTACATTAGATTAAGACACAGACAACAAGCCTGAGATAGCTACAGCACAAATGGCTGAGTTGTACATTAGATTAAGACATAATCAACAAGACTGGGATAGCTACAGCACAAATGGCTGAGTTGTACATTAGATTAAGACACAGACAACAAGCCTGAGATAGCTACAGCACAAATGGCTGAGTTGTACAGTAGATTAAGACATAATCAACAAGACTGGGATAGTTACAGCACAAATGGCTGAGTTGTACATTAGATTAAGACATAGACAACAAGACTGGGATAGTTACAGCACAAATGGCTGAGTTGTACATTAGATTAAGACATAGACAACAAGACTGGGATAGCTACAGCACAAATGGCTGAGTTGTACATTAGATTAAGACATAGACAACAAGACTGGGATAGTTACAGCACAAATGGCTGAGTTGTACATTAGATTAAGACATAGACAACAAGACTGGGATAGCTACAGCACAAATGGCTGAGTTGTACATTAGATTAAGACATAGACAACAAGACTGGGATAGTTACAGCACAAATGGCTGAGTTGTACATTAGATTAAGACATAGACAACAAGACTGGGATAGTTACAGCACAAATGGCTGAGTTGTACATTAGATTAAGACATAGACAACAAGACTGGTTGTATAGCTACAGCACAAATGGCTGAGTTGTACATTAGATTAAGACATAGACAACAAGACTGGGATAGTTACAGCACAAATGGCTGAGTGGTTAAGTTGGGATAGTTACAGCACAAATGGCTGAGTTTGTACATTAGATTAAGACATAGACAACAAGACTGGGATAGTTACAGCACAAATGGCTGAGTTGTACATTAGATTAAGACATAGACAACAAGACTGGGATAGTTACAGCACAAATGGCTGAGTTGTACATTAGGTTAAGACATAGACAACAAGACTGGGATAGCTACAGCACAAATGGCTGAGTTGTACAGTAGGTTAAGACATAGACAACAAGATGAGATAGCTACAGCACAAATGGCTGAGTTGTACACTAGATTAAGACACAATCAACAAGACTGAGATAGCTACAGCACAAATGGCTGAGTTGTACACTAGATTAAGACATAGACAACAAGATGAGATAGCTACAGCACAAATGACTGAGTTGTACACTAGATTAAGACACAATCAACAAGACTGAGATAGCTACAGCACAAATGGCTGAGTTGTACACTAGATTAAGATATAGACAACAAGACTGAGATAGCTACAGCACAAATGGCTGAGTTGTACACTAGATTAAGATATAGACAACAAGATGAGATAGCTACAGCACAAATGGCTGAGTTGTACATTAGATTAAGACATAGACAACAAGATGAGATAGCTACAGCACAAATGGCTGAGTTGTACATTAGATTAAGACACAGACAACAAGACGGGGATAGCTACAGCACAAATGGCTGAGTTGTACATTAGATTAAGACACAGACAACAAGACGGGGATAGCTACAGCACAAATGGCTGAGTTGTACATTAGATTAAGACATAGACAACAAGATGAGATAGCTACAGCACAAATGGCTGAGTTGTACATTAGATTAAGACATAGACAACAAGATGAGATAGCTACAGCACAAATGGCTGAGTTGTACACTAGGTTAAGACATAGACAACAAGACTGAGATAGCTACAGCACAAATGGCTGAGTTGTACATTAGATTAAGACATAGACAACAAGATGAGATAGCTACAGCACAAATGGCTGAGTTGTACATTAGATTAAGACATAGACAACAAGATGAGATAGCTACAGCACAAATGGCTGAGTTGTACATTAGATTAAGACATAGACAACAAGATGAGATAGCTACAGCACAAATGGCTGAGTTGTACACTAGGTTAAGACATAGACAACAAGACTGAGATAGCTACAGCACAAATGGCTGAGTTGTACATTAGATTAAGACATAGACAACAAGATGAGATAGCTACAGCACAAATGGCTGAGTTGTACACTAGGTTAAGACATAGACAACAAGACTGAGATAGCTACAGCACAAATGGCTGAGTTGTACACTAGATTAAGACATAGACAACAAGATGAGATAGCTACAGCACAAATGGCTGAGTTGTACATTAGATTAAGACATAGACAACAAGATGAGATAGCTACAGCACAAATGGCTGAGTTGTACAGTAGATTAAGACACAATCAACAAGACTGAGATAGCTACAGCACAAATGGCTGAGTTGTACACTAGATTAAGACATAGACAACAAGATGAGATAGCTACAGCACAAATGGCTGAGTTGTACACTAGGTTAAGACATAGACAACAAGATGAGATAGCTACAGCACAAATGGCTGAGTTGTACATTAGATTAAGACATAGACAAGAGTGCCTGAGAGACAGATGATCTCCAGAGTTCTACCGTTAACTTTTCTTTTCTCTTCAGACTCAGATTTGGTGCATGCCACACCAAAGTTTGTCAAAGACACGTCAAAGTTCTGGTACAAGCCAAACATTTCCCGGGAAGATGGTAGGTTTGTATGTGGTTGAAATATGTTGAGACAGAACATTATCTACTATGTACACGTGATTGTAATATGTTGAGACAGAACATTATTACTGTGTATTTGTGGCTGTAATATGTTGAGACAAAAATATTTTTGAGCACATGTATATGTGGTTGTAATATTTTGAGACAGAATAGTATTTACCATATTTACCACATATGCATGTGGTGGTTATATGTTGAGTATGTACTGTCTGTATATGTGGTTGTAATATGTTGAGACATAAAATTGTGTAAGACATTTATTTTTGGTTGTGATTTTTTTAGACAGAATATTATGTACCAAACAGTATTCTGAGCAAATACAGTAATAACAACTAAAATGTTGCATGTTTATGTAATTACCACTGTCACATATTTCATGATACTGTCTAATAATTATTGTAGAGCTCATACAAATTTTTGATAAAGGAATTTACAGATCATGTACAGATTGCAATCTTTGGTGCGTAGAACATAATGTATTCACAGTTTTTACAATAGAATTACATAAATGACTGCGTGAGTAAAGTAACAAGCCTCGTGAATGATATTACAGTACCAGTTCTAAATATGTAAATGTCAAATTCAACATGTGATAGCTAACCTAGATTCATTAATAAGTGGACAATAAATGCCTTGGAGCTAAAGAAATGGGGTGTTGTAGAAGAATGTTACACACCCAGCACAGACCGAATGTAGAATGGGGTGTTGTAGAAGAATGTAACATACCTAGGACAGACAGAATGTAGAATGGGGTGTTGTAGAAGAATGTAACATACCCAGCACAGACCGAATGTAGAATGGGGTGTTGTAGAAGAATGTAACATACCCAGCACAGACCGAATGTAGAATGGGGTGTTGTAGAAGAATGTAACACACCCAGCACAGACAGAATGTAGAATGGGGTGTTGTAGAAGAATGTAACATACCCAGCACAGACCGAATGTAGAATGGGGTGTTGTAGAAGAATGTAACACACCCAGCACAGACAGAATGTAGAATGGGGTGTTGTAGAAGAATGTAACACACCCAGCACAGACAGAATGTAGAATGGGGTGTTGTAGAAGAATGTAACACACCCAGCACAGACCGAATGTAGAATGGGGTGTTGTAGAAGAATGTAACACACCTAGGACAGACAGAATGTAGAATGGGGTGTTGTAGAAGAATGTTACACACCCAGCACAGACCGAATGTAGAATGGGGTGTTGTAGAAGAATGTAACATACCCAGCACAGACCGAATGTAGAATGGGGTGTTGTAGAAGAATGTAACACACCCAGCACAGACAGAATGTAGAATGGGGTGTTGTAGAAGAATGTAACACACCCAGCACAGACAGAATGTAGAATGGGGTGTTGTAGAAGAATGTAACACACCCAGCACAGACAGAATGTAGAATGGGGTGTTGTAGAAGAATGTAACACACCCAGCACAGACAGAATGTAGAATGGGGTGTTGTAGAAGAATGTAACACACCCAGCACAGACAGAATGTAGAATGGGGTGTTGTAGAAGAATGTAACACACCCAGCACAGACAGAATGTAGAATGGGGTGTTGTAGAAGAATGTAACACACCCAGCACAGACCGAATGTAGAATGGGGTGTTGTAGAAGAATGTAACACACACCCAGCACAGACAGAATGTAGAATGGGGTGTTGTAGAAGAATGTAACACACCCAGCACAGACCGAATGTAGAATGGGGTGTTGTAGAAGAATGTAACACACACCCAGCACAGACCGAATGTAGAATGGGGTGTTGTAGAAGAATGTAACACACACCCAGCACAGACCGAATGTAGAATGGGGTGTTGTAGAAGAATGTAACACACACCCAGCACAGACAGAATGTAGAATGGGGTGTTGTAGAAGAATGTAACACACCCAGCACAGACCGAATGTAGAATGGGGTGTTGTAGAAGAATGTAACACACACCCAGCACAGACCGAATGTAGAATGGGGTGTTGTAGAAGAATGTAACATACCCATGACAGACAGAATGTAGAATGGGGTGTTGTAGAAGAATGTAACATACCCAGCACAGACAGAATGTAGAATGGGGTGTTGTAGAAGAATGTAACACACCCAGCACAGACAAAATGTAGAATGGGGTGTTGTAGAAGAATGTAACACACCCAGCACAGACAGAATGTAGAATGGGGTGTTGTAGAAGAATGTAGCACACCCAGGACAGACAGAATGTAGAATAGAGTGTTGTAAAAGAATTTAACACACCCAGGACAGACAGAATGTAGAATGGGGTGTTGTAGAAGAATGTAACATACCCAGCACAGACAGAATGTAGAATGGGGTGTTGTAGAAGAATGTAACATACCCAGCACAGACACAATGTAGAATATAGTGTTTTAGAAGAATGTAACACACCCAGCACAGACAGAATGTAGAATGGGGTGTTGTAGAAGAATGTTACACACCCAGCACAGAATCTAGAATGGGGTGTTGTAGAAGAATTTAACACACCCAGCACAGAATGTAGAATGGGATGTTGTAGAAGAATGTAACACACCCAGCCCAGACAGAATGTAGAATGAGGTATTGTAGAAGAATGCAACACACCCAGCACAGACAGAATGCAGAATGAGGTGTTGTAGAAGAATGTAACACACCTAGCCCAGACAGAATATAGAATGAGGTATTGTAGAAGAATGTTACACACCTAGCACAGACAAAATGTAGAATGAGTTGTTATAGAAGAATGTAACACACCCAGCACAGACGGGATGTAGAATGAGGTGTTGTAGAAGAATGTTACACAGCCAGCACAGACAGAATGTAGAATGGGGTGTTGTAGAAGAATGTTACACACCCAGCACAGACAGAATGTAGAATGAGGTGTTGTAGAAGAATGTTACACAGCCAGCACAGACAGAATGTAGAATGGGGTGTTGTAGAAGAATGTAACACACCTAGGACAGACAGAATGTAGAATGGGGTGTTGTAGAAGAATGTAACACACCTAGGACAGACAGAATGTAGAATGGGGTGTTGTAGAAGAATGTAACACACCTAGGACAGACAGAATGTAGAATGGGGTGTTGTAGAAGAATGTAACACACCTAGGACAGACAGAATGTAGAATGGGGTGTTGTAGAAGAATGTAACACACCTAGCACAGACAGAATGTAGAATGGGGTGTTGTAGAAGAATGTAACACACCTAGGACAGACAGAATGTAGAATAGAGTGTTGTAGAAGAATGTAACACACACCCAGCACAGACAGAATGTAGAATGGGGTGTTGTAGAAGAATGTAACACACCCAGCACAGACAGAATGTAGAAATGGGGTGTTGTAGAAGAATGTAACACACCCAGCACAGACAGAATGGGCTATGCATATGCTCTACCAGAGGCCAGCCAACAAACTTGTCTTCATGAAGTTGAAAAAGAAATTGTCATCACTCTCTTGTCATGTTAAGACGAACAAACACTGGAGTATAGTTGATACGTTTTTTGGAAGACTAAACAAACACTGGAGTATAATTGATACGTTTTATGAAAGACCAAACAAACACTGGAGTATATTTGATACATTTTATGGAAGACTAAACAAACACTGGAGTATAATTGATACATTATTTGGAAGATCAAACAAACACTAAAGTATAATTGATACAATTATTGGAAGACTAAACAAACACTGGAGTATAATTGATACATTTTATGGAAGACAAAACAAACACTGGAGTATAATTGATACATTTTATGAAAGACTAAACAAACACTGGAGTATAATTGATACATTTTATGGAAGACAAACAAACACTGGACTATAATTGATACATTTTTATGGAAGACTAAACAAACACTGGAATATATAATTGATACATTTTATGGAAGACCAAACAAACACTAAAGTATAATTGATACATTTTATGGAAGACTAAACAAACACTGTAGTATAATTGATACATTTTATGGCAGACAAAACAAACACTGGAATATAATTGATACAATTATTGGAAGACTAAACAAACACTGGAGTATAATTGAAACATTTAATGGAAGACTAAACAAACACTGGAGTATAGTTGATACATTTTTTTGGAAGACTAAACAAACACTGGAGTATAATTGATACATTTTATGAAAGACCAAACAAACACTGGAGTATAATTGAAACATTTTATGGAAGACTAAACAAACATTGGGGTATAATTGATACAATTGTTGGAAGACTAAACAAACGCTAAATTATAATTGATACATTTTATGGAAGACCAAACAAACACTGGAGTATAATTGATACAATTATTGAAAGACTAAACAAATACTGGAGTATAGTTGATACATTTTTTGGAAGACCAAACAAACACTGGAGTATAATTGATACATTTTATGAAAGACCAAACAAACACTGGAGTATAATTGATACATTTTATGGAAGACAAAACAAACACTGGAGTATAATTGATACATTTTATGGAAGACAAACAAACACTGGAGTATACTTGATAAATTTTATGGAAGAAAAACAAACACTGGAGTATAATTGATACATTTTATGGAAGACCAAACAAACACTAAAGTATAATTGAGACAATTATTGGAAGACTAAACAAACACTGGAGTATAATTGATACATTCTATGGAAGACAAAACAAACACTGGAGTATAATTGATACTTTTTATAGAAGACTAAACAAACACTAAAGTATAATTGAGACAATTATTGGAAGACTAAACAAACACTGGAGTATAATTGATACATTTTATGGAAGACAAAATAAACACTGGAGTATAATTGATACATTTTATAGAAGACTAAACAGACTGCAGCAGAGACGACACATACCCAACAGCATGGCATGATGGATTTAACTCTAGAATACAGCTGCTTCACACACAAGAGACTTCAAGAAGAAGACACTACTGTTTATGTAACTATTTCCTCCAGAATTTGCGTAAGTCAATTTGTCTTCTGTCATCCGCAGCCATTCAGATGCTGAAGGACAAACATCCTGGATCATTTGTCATCCGAGACAGTAATTCCTTTCCAGGTGCTTATGGCCTGGCCCTCAAAGTGGCCACACTTCCACCAAATGTTCAGGCTAAATCTTCAGGTAATTGTTCATGTTTGTTGATTGTTTTCAGAATAATTGATCATCTTTGACTATTTGTATGGTTCTGTATTTAACCAGAGTGTTTTTCTTTGTAAGAATATGAATACTGGAGTATGAACAATAATATGGGGAAAACAACTGCAGTCAGTGTTTTTTTAATAAAAGTTAAGGTTTCTGTATGTAATATATAATGTGGAAACTATGCTGTCAGTATGTTTCCTCCTTTTTCTTTTTTTTTCTTTTTCTTCTTCTTCTTCTTCTTTTTCTGTGTCTTCTTTCTTACGCTTGAAATAGATTATCTGTATTTGCAATGTTGTCTCTAGTATGTATTTCACTGAGCTTTGTAATTCACTCAGCGACCCATTAAATTCGGCCTGCACCGGTGTTTCTCTTGGCCAAAAGTTTTGCCTTAATATGTTGTATTTGGGAGGACATGATCTGTTGCCTCAGGTGTCAATCCACATGTGCACATGGCTGATTGGCTCATCTTAAATTTTGTGTACATGTGGCTGCAAAGTCTATTGTGTCCTGTTCCAAATCATAGATTAATGGCTTGCTCTGGTTTGTCCATAAAATGGTAATCGTCTTGTGCTAGTTTTGGTGACTTTCTGATTGATTTGATTATTCTCTTCTTCTGTTGATAAGAGACTGGTACGTCAGTCATCAGTTCTCGTTATGCCTAGTGGCACATGAGGCTTCAGAGAGGACTTTCCATGCTTTCCTGTCCTGTGCAATCTTCAGTGCAGTTTTCCATGTCAAAGATGCCGCACTCAGGTCACTTTCCATCGTTCGTCTCCATGTTGTTTTTGGGCGCCCCTGTTTTCTCTTTCCCTCTGGTGTCCATGTGAGAGCTGTTTTGGCAAGTATATCAGAAGTCATTGTCATAACGTGGTCAAGCCATTTCCATCTTCTCTTGGTAATCATACTGTCTAAAGTTTCTTGGTTTGTGGCTTGAAGTCGTTTAGTGTTTAAGATTGTATCTGGCCAGAAAATTGTGATAATTCTACGTAGACATGTGTGGTGGAAGGTGGACAGCTTGTGTGCATCTTTTTTGGTCATTCTCCAGCATTCCGCTCCATAAAGAAGAACTGGCAAAATGATGCTCTTGTAGAGTCGGAGTTTTGTTCCTCTGCAGTAATTGTTGGATTTCCAGATTTGCCTCATCCTTCCAAAAGCAGCTCTAGCTTTGTTCAGACGTGACTGTATGTCTTCCTCTGTCCCTCCCAGTAGGGACACCACACTGCCAAGATATGTGAAATGTTCTACATTTTCAAGTGATTGGTTGCTTACGGTCACTGGTTGTTGGTTTGGACTGTTTGTCATGATCTTAGTTTTCTTTGTATTTATTCTCAGTCCCACCATTTCTGCTCTGCAGTTTAGTCTGTTACTTTTCTCTTGTAAATGTTCATGTTTATGTGATAGGAGTGCTATATCATCTGCAAAATCAAGGCCCTCAAGCATGGTGAATGGAGTCCATCGTATGCCTCTTAATGTCCTGTCTACTGTGTTCTTTAGTATCCAATCAATCACAAGGTTGAAGAGGAGAGATGACATAACACATCCCTGTCTTACACCCGTCTTTACTGGGAAAGATGTATTGTAATTTTTTATACTGCAGGAAAAGTCTTTATAGAAGAGAGCAATTATGTTGACTATTTTTTCTGGAATTCCATAATGTCGTAAAATTTTCCACAGACCGTCTCTATGGACGCTGTCAAAAGCTTTCTCAAAGTCCACAAAATTAATATATATACTTCTCTGCCATTCGTTGCATTGTTCTAAAATGTTACGTATGGCGAAGATGTGCTCAGTGGTTCCTCTGCCCTTTCTGAATCCTGCTTGTTCCACTCGTAGGCATTTATCTACTCCTTTTTCAAGCCGCATTATGATGATTTTACAAAATATTTTGCTTGGTACTGAGAGTAGAGTAATTCCCCTCCAATTATTGCAGTCTATTAAGTCTCCTTTTTTGGGGATTTTGACTATTGTTCCTTCAGTCCAGTCATCAGGCAACACTTCTTTTTCCCAAATATCCTTAAACAATGGTTCTAGAATGCTAGCAGTTGTGTTGGGATCTACTTTGAGAAGTTCTGCTGGCAGTTTGTCTTTGCCTGGTGCTTTGTTGTTCTTTTAAGTGTGGATAGCTTTAAGGATTTCTTGTTTGCTTGGTGGTTCAGTAATAATGTCAGTGTCCTGAGAGGCTGGTTGAATATCTGGGGGATTTTCAGGATCAGGTCTGTTCAAGAGGTTGGAGAAGTGTTTAGTCCACTGCATGTCTTGTTTTTGTTCTGTGGTGAGCAGTCTGCCTTGGTTATATCTGATGGGTATGCTGTGATAATTGTTTCTGTTTCCGCAAATTTGCTGGGTAATTTTGTGTAGGGTTTGTAGATCATGTGCTTTAGCAGCATTTTCTGCTGTTTCTGTAAGATTTTCCATAAATCTTCTCTTGTCAGCTCTGGCACTTTTCTTGGTCATTTTATTTAGTTCGCTATATTCTAACATTAGTTTGTCTTTCTGACGTTCTGATTTAGTGTGAATTATGAGGCTCTTTATTCTTTTTCGTTTGGCAATATAGTCCATGGTTTGACTACTTATCCATTCTTTGTGGTGTTGTTTCCTGGTTCCTAATATGTTATTGCTAGTTGATTTGTATGTTTCTTTGATCTGGTTCCATCTGTCTTGAATGCTGATTGTAGTTGGAGTTTCTGGGTCACTTGATAGGGTTTGAAATCTATTCTTGAGTTCTACTATAAATTTAGTGGCAATGTCTTTTTCTCTTAAAAGGTTAACATTGTAACGTGCTGTCTGTGTCTTAACTTGCGTGTAAACTTTTTTGAGTTTAAGTCGTAGTAGAGCGACTACAAGGTGACGATCGCTTCCCACATCTGCTCCCCTTTTGACATGCACATCGAGTAGGGACCCACGCCATTTTATGTTTACCATGAAATGGTCTATCTGGTTTACATCTCTTCTGTTTGGGGATATCCATGTAAGCTTGTGTATATTCTTGTGAGGAAATAGTGTTCAGTCAGGTTGTTCTTTATTGGCACCTTCCTTAGCTGCTTGTCAGGTCTCTCATTTCCTCAAACTCCACAGTGGGATGGTATCCATTGCATAGTTACTTTACACCAGTTACCAAGTTTGGAGTGTGGTGTCCATATACCAGGCAATTTTCCTGATTCAAGTGCCTGAAGTACTGCTCTTGCATCTTCAGAAATACCAGAGGCTGTGAAATATGACGTATATTTAACAGTTTCTCTGCTGCTATTTTTATGGCTTGAACTTCTGCACCATAGTTATAACAGTGCTTTCTTGTTTCTATCTTGGCTGTATATCTGGTATTATTTGGATGCTCAATGTATACTCCTGCTCCTCCATTTCTGCTTGCGTTTTGTGCTGACCCATCCATGTAGGCACGAACCTAAAGATCCTCTTGGTATTCATCATCAAGTAGACTGAGGGCGGCTGTTTTACCTTGCACACTTGTTTTTTTCCTTCCTTGTCGAATATTCCTTTCACATTTGTCTGGATGTGTATTGGAAACTTATACTCCTCTCTCCAGAGGGTCCGTTCTGGAACAGCATAAAAGGAGCTATCAGTTGCAGGCAGATCAGTGATTTCTGTGCAGAGCCGTTTGGCCTGGTGGATAAAACTGCTCCTCTTTAGTCCACCCATTGTTAGGTTTTGGAATCTTTCTTTCCTTGGGTGTCTTGGCATGCTGAGAAACTGTTCTGCTTGTATTAGCCTCTAGATATCTGTCAGTGACTGGGTCATCGCCAGCTTCTCCATTACAGCTATGAGTGATGATTTCATCCCACCTGTTATGACTCTCAGTGCTGGATTTTGCACCTTGTCGAGCTTTTGTAGAGTAGTTTTTAAAAGCTGAACTTCATGCAGTAGACCAGTGTTTAAGGTGTGGTCGTACACTTTATTTATAAACTTTCTTAAGTATTTTTCCATGTTGTTCCACTTAGTTTTCTTAAGATAGCTATCTTCCTTCTGGCTTAGGTTGCTGCCTTTTTGATGTATTTTCTCCATGTTAGCCTATCATCACGTGACTGCGAGGTATGTGGGCTCCTTATCCTCTCTTAGTGGTATTCTAATTATATGACTCCTGATTTTTTACTGGGGAGAGGGTGAAGAGCATGGTGCTACACTTGTCTATGTTAATGCTGACACACCATTTATCAGCCCTTGCAGTCATAGCATCTATGGAATGTTGTAGCAGTTGAGTGGTCACTGTTGCATATTTATTTGTGCACCATAGTACCAAGTCAGCAACATACAATGCAGCGGTAATACTATGGGGTAGTAGCAATTAGGTCATTGATATAGACCAAAAACAGTGGTGGAGACAGTACACCGCCTTGGAGGACACTTTGGCGCAGCAAGACTTTCTTGCTTTTGAGTCCGTCTGTTTGTACTCAGGAATTTCTGTTATACAAGTATGCTTTCACACATTTGTACATATTCTTATTCACTTTGTAGTTACTCAGTTTTTCTATGAGACCTTCTTTCCAGACTTTGTTGTCTCTATGATGTAAAAACTATACAGTCTATATGTTTGATATCTGATGTGAAATCTGTATGGTCCATATGTGTGCTGTTTAACTCGAAAATACGCAGTTTCAGCTGACCGTTTACTCCCAGTTACTGAAGCTTGTTCTTTGTTTGTCTTGCTGCAGGTGACCCACAGGCAGACTTAGTTCGACACTTTCTCATTGAGCCCACACCCAAAGGTGTTCGCTTGAGAGGATGTAGCAATGAGCCCGTTTTTGGTGAGATTTGTTTCCTCTGTAGTTTCATATACCTGATGATATATGTGGCTGCTCGATTGGTTTGTTGTTGTACCTGGTGATATGTGTGGCTGCTCAACTGGTTTGTTGTTGTACCTGGTGATATGTGTGGTTTTCTTAACTGGTTTGTTGTTGTACCTGGTGATATGTGTGGCTGCTCAATTGGCTTATTGTTGTACCTGGTGATATGTGTGGCTGCTCAATTGGCTTATTGTTGTACCTGGTGATATGTGTGGTTTTCTTAACTGGTTTGTTGTTGTACCTGGTGATATATGTGGCTGCTCAACTGGTTTGTTGTTGTACCTGGTGATATGTGTGGCTGCTCAACTGGTTTGTTGTTGTACCTGGTGATATGTGTGGCTGCTCAACTGGTTTGTTGTTGTACCTGGTGATATGTGTGGCTGCTCAACTGGTTGTTGTTGTACCTGGTGATACGTGTGGCTGCTCAACTGGTTTGTTGTTCTACCTGGTGATATGTGTGGCTGCTCAACTGGTTTGTTGTTGTACCTGGTGATATGTGTGGCTGCTCAACTGGTTTGTTGTTGTACCTGGTGATATGTGTGGCTGCTCAACTGCTTTGTTGTTGTACCTGGTGATATGTGTGGCTGCTGGTACTTGTTTATATCATTGAAGTATCATATAGAAAACACATTGACAAAAAATACTTTGTTGCTTTAGACAGAAGAGAGCTACACTGTCACTTAGATACACAATTGCATAGAATAGAAAATACATATTTTATTTTTAGACAATGTGATACTACCTGTGTTTACTTGTGTACAAGTAGTTTAACAGTGTTATACCCACCTGTGTTTTGTGTTTGCTGGTAGTTTGACAGTGTGATAGCCTCCTGTGATGTCTTATGTACAAGTAGTTTAACAGTGTTATACCCACCTGTGTTTTGTGTTTGCTGGTAGTTTGACAGTGTGATAGCCTCCTGTGATGTCTTATGTACAAGTAGTTTAACAGTGTTATACCCACCTGTTTTTTGTGTTTGCTGGTAGTTTGACAGTGGGATAGCCTTCTGTGATGTCTTATGTACAAGTAGTTTAACATTGTTATACCCACCTGTGTTTTGTGTTGGCTGGTAGTTTGACAGTGTGATACCCAGCTGTGTTTTGTGTTTGCTGATAGTTTGACAGTGTTATACCCAGCTGTGTTTTTTGTTTTTTTGTTTGTTGATAGTTTGACAGTGTTATACCCAGCTGTGTTTTGTGTTTGTTGGTAGTTTGACAGTGTTATACCCAGCTGTGTTTTGTGTTTGTTGATAGTTTGACAGTGTTATACCCAGCTGTGTTTTTTGTTTGCTGATAGTTTGACAGTGTTATGCCCATCTGTGTTTTGGGTTTTCTTATAGTTTGACAGTGTTATACCCAGCTGTGTTTTGGGTTTGCTGATAGTTTGACAGTGTTATATCCAGCTGTGTTTTGTGTTTGCTGATAGTTTGACAGTGTTATGCCCAGCTGTGTTTTGGGTTTGCTGATAGTTTGACAGTGTTATACCCATCTGTGTTTTGTGTTTGCTGATAGTTTGACAGTGTTATATCCAGCTGTGTTTTGTGTTTGCTGATAGTTTGACAGTGTTATACCAGTGTGTTTTGTGTTTGCTGATAGTTTGACAGTGTTATATCCAGCTGTGTTTTGTGTTTGCTGATAGTTTGACAGTGTTATACCAGTGTGTTTTGTGTTTGCTGATAGTTTGACAGTGTTATACCCAGCTGTGTTTTGTGTTTGCTGATAGTTTGACAGTGTTATCCCAGTGTGTTTTATGTTTGCTGATAGTCGGCAGTGTGATAATCTCCTGTTTTCCTTATCTCCAGGTAGCCTAGCAGCTCTTGTGTACCAGCACTCGATCACACCTTTAGCCTTACCTGGGAAGCTAGTTTTACCTGAACCAGGTGAGTATTTGTTGTCTGGAAGTTATTGATCATGTTTGGATATATAATATACAGGTTGATTAGAAATAGTTGATGATATTTGAAGTATTTTTTGGAATAATGGATCATGTTTTGATAATATCTGCAGGGATTGTGTAGAAATTGTTAATCACAAGTGTCATACCTGGTTTTATCCTGTTTCTAAAAATAATTCACCTTATGCAGCATTTTTTATCCACATTGGCTGTGACTAAGCTGGTTATGGTGTGTTGTTACTCCTCCTTTGTATTTTGTAGCTAAATTCTGTCTAATCTTGTTTCTTTTTGTTAGATAGCGTCTACAATTTGTTATTTCCTGCTTTTATTCTCCTGTAAATGACATTTTCAGCAAGTTTCCTTGTGCTAAAATTTTGAACTCATTTATTTTCTTCTATAAATAGGTTACCTGTTTTATAACCACTTTTTTTTTTTAAACATGTCCATCGCTTGTTATGAATTCCATTATGTTGTTATTGCAGGTCCATGTTTCTGCTGTAGCTAATTATTTTAACATCTCTCTATGACAGTTTACGACATAAGCTGTAGGACAAAAGACAGGAAACTAGATTTAACACCTCTCTGTGACACTTGTCAGCATAAGCTGTAGGCTCCCCCCTCCCTCCCCCAAAAAACATGAAAACAAAAATATTGCTGTAGCTGGATTTGTTCTGTGTGCATCACTTGCAGTCACCTTTGATATCCATTATCAGACAAAACTTGTGACAGACTTCCTTCAGTGGAGGTTTTCTGTTGTCTCCCATGTCCATTATTGAAGAAATGCCAGTTGTCTCTCACTGCTGAGATCCTCAGGGGTTTTTATTTTTATTTTTATTTTCTTTGTTTTCACAGAGAGATAGTTCTGAAAAAAAAAATTTTTTTGGGTGGGTCTTGCATTTGTTTTATATATTGTGTATATCAGGTAATTATGTTTGGTACTGTTCAGCTTTTTCACCACATCTCGTCGGTGCAGGATTTCATTGGGAGTTCTGCGGGACAGTCCCATACTCTAGAGGTATCATGGCATGCCTTCGATCATCGTGTGTATACAACATGCCAAAAAGTGTCTTAGATCGGTTCGACCGAGTCAACACACTGTCTGCCGCACAAAAGTGTGCAGGTTTGTTTTCTTGCAAACAAAAGTGAGCAACTGTCATTTCTGTGAACGATTGTTCATGGGTTAGAGTTCGATGCAGCAATACTGACAGGTCAAAGAGTTTGATGCAGCAATACTGACAGGTCAAAGAGTTCGATGCAGCAATACTGACAGGTCAAAGAGTTTGATGCAGCAATACTGACAGGTCAAAGAGTTCGATGCAGCAATACTGACAGGTCAAAGAGTTCGATGCAGCAATACTGACAGGTCAAAGAGTTCGATGCAGCAATACTGACAGGTCAAAGAGTTCGATGCAGCAATACTGACAGGTCAAAGAAATTCATGTCAAAGGTCAAGTCATCAATTAAGAACAGCGCTTCCTCAGATGGCAGAGTTAGGCCGAAGAACAAACAAACTAACACACAGTGGAAATGATGATGCAATAAACGGTAACAACAGTGAAAATGAGCAACACATAGGATTCCCCGGAATTCCCTACGAAATCTCGCACCCAACAAGATAGGGTGAAAAGGCTGAATAGCACCTTTATATTTTTTTTTTTTAGTTTATGTATAAATACGTCATCACCATATGATTTATTCATCTCCTAGATGCTGATTCTTTGGGTAGGAGGAGCAGGACTTGTCTATAATAATGTTGTACGTTCCCCTGTGTCCAGACAAAGCATTAGTAGCTGTACTGTTGTCTTTTGTACATTAGCCTTGTGTTATCAATGTTGAAATGTTTGTCTTGTCCATCTCTTTGCATTTGTGTTGCCTTTTTTACATTAGCCTTGTGTTATCAATGTTGAAATGTTCGTCGTGTCCATCTCTTTGCATGTTTAATGTTTATGACACTTGTTTGTCCTTCCATGAATGCTCATACAGTCACATTGATGTTTATGACACTTGTTTGTCCTTCCATGAATGCTCATACAGTCACATTGATGTTTAAAACACTAGTTTGTCCTTCCATGAATGCTCATACAGTCACATTGATGTTTATGACACTTGTTTGTCCTTCCATGAATGCTCATACAGTCACATTGATGTTTATGACACTTGTTTGTCCTTCCATGAATGCTCATACAGTCACATTGATGTTTAAAACACTAGTTTGTCCTTCCATGAATGCTCATACAGTCACATTGTCAACAGCTTTGGGTGTTTATTGTTTCAGATATGGTCACTGGAACCAACATGGCTGAATCTTTGAGTGCTACAGAAGTGAGTTCAGCATCCACTCTGCTGGCTCAGGGAGCAGGTAACGGACATTCATCTTTGACAGTCTTGTGATCGCACCTCACCCAGCATTGAAACCTGTCATTTACAATGTACTTATGAGCAATAAATGGAAATGGTCATGTTAAACCATCACATGACTAGGTCATTATCAGTGCAAGACAAACCAGAACAATTAGTATTGGAACTTTGCAATTGCTGCTGAAGTTGAGTAAGGAGCGGTCATGAGAATGCCCCGAGTGCTGTCATGTCAATTCTTGACACAATTCAACTCAACTCAACTTAACCCAACTTAACTCAACTTAACTAAGTGCAACTGCCAAAAAAAACTGCCAATAACTGCCTTTATTTGACCACTTTTGCCAGGTAGGCAGCGGGGGGGGGGGGGGGGGGGTGGGGGGGTGGGGGGGGGGGGGGTCTTTTAGTAGCCTGAGGATTGACGGCTGCATGGCTAGTGCTGTCGCCATGAATAGCAGGTGAGGATTTTATTTTGCCCCTGACAGAAAAAAATCCCCAGCCTAAGCAAGGATTCGAACCTGGGTCTCCCACAAAAATGCCCAGTGTTCTAACTGTTGTGCCAGCCGCTCCTCACTCAGTGCAACACATTTCTGAATGTTTAATTTCCAACTGCACTTTTTATATTTGGCTAAAAGGCAACCGAAACTTTGAGTGAATCATTTTATTGAGAAGCCCATGTTGATCATTTCTAAAACCAGCAAATATGCAATTTTCTGCAGCATGTAACGTCATCTACATCAACTCTGTGGACGTGGAATCCCTGACTGGGCCTCAAGCGATAGCCAAGGCCGTTAAGACTACATTTGAAAACTTGGCGCAAGGGCAGACAACTATGGTTCATTTCAAAGTCTTCAGTGAGGGTATCACTTTGACGGACAACAACAGAAAGTAAGTTTAATATTGTCAACTCACAATTGTTCTTTGTTTCTTTTGTTCCATCTTATATTTGTTACTTTTTGTTCTGCTCTTTTCCTATTTTGAATTGCTTGTATAAATGTTTAATTTAACAGATACCTACTGCTTTAATGTGATTGTACTAAGAATAATGAGTTCATAAGTAACTATAGTTTACTGGGATCAATACAAATTATGATCTACTGGGGTATGTACAAAAGTTCATTGTGTGAAACAAAATTTTTGTAATGGGGGATAAGTGAAGCAACTGGTTTACTGTAAATACATCATGGGAGTTCAATCCCCTTGAGTGATCCCTCAGAGTCATTCAAATCAAACAATCAATCATTTGTTGGTTAAAGAACTTGTTTCTTGATGTTGTGATGCCATCATGTCAATCATTGTCTGACTGCAGGTTGTTCTTCAGACGGCACTATCCTGTCTCTGCTGTGACTTACTGTGGGATGGATCCGCAGGACCGCAGGTAACTTATTCTATCACTTTTTTTTTTAATGCTAGAATATAACGTTGTTTTGTCATGGTAGAATATAAAATGTTTGTTTTTTTCATTCTAGAAAAAACATTTTTTTTTTTTTAAATGGTAGAATTTGTTTTTAATGGTAGAAAATTATGCAACTTTTTGCACAGTAAAACCTCATTAACATTAACTCGCTTAAGAAAAACAATAAGTTAATATAAACAAACTTTGTATCCAAGAAGAGATGTATTATTGTTAATAATCCCAGCTTGGCTTGAATATATTTGTGGTTTGAACATGCTTTTTCAGTCTATTGAAATTCTTGTTATCAAAGTGTTTCTGTATATCCAATCCCCCCACTAGTTAGCCTTGGTGTGAATCATGTCAGTAGTCCTTTACAGACTAGATGACAAGCAGTGGTTCCAGTCCCGCCTGATTTCATTCTACTCCATCACATGTAGCCACCATTGGGGTGGTCATTTTGTTTTCTTGTTCATGAGCAAGAGGGTCTGAATGTTGCCAACATGATTCAGTCAGTCTAACAGTTGCTGTCTCCACGTTGAAGGAGTAGCTCTCTGGCAGCTTCTAGCCCTCGTTTTACACTCTCTGAGACTGCTTTTCATCAATGTATCTTTCCATTTGTATCGCTGTCTAGCCGTTGCTCATTTTATTTCATGTGATACCTTTTGCCTTATTTTTATAGGCATCTTAAATCTTTTAAACTGGACAAAAATTTCACTTTTCTCTTTAAAAACATAATTTTTCAATAACCGAGCATGCATCGCTGACGTATTGTTCCCCTTCATCTTCTTCTTCTGCCTTTCTATTCCCCAGTGGAGCATAGGCCCTCAAGCAACTCACGCCAAGTCGTTCTATCCTTCGCCATTACCTGGAGCTCTCCCCATGTCCTCCCCATCTTTATAACTTCATTCTCCAGCTCTCTTCTCCATGTGTTTTTGGCCTTCATTTTATATCTGAATATATACTCAACTAATTCACATCATCAGGTATATATATATATATATATATATATATATATATATTATATATATATATATTATATATATATATATATATATATATATATATATATATATATATATATTATATATATATATATATATATATATATATCTATATATATATATATATATACTCAACATTGCTAAAAAATTTTGTTACCACATCATTTTAGATATTAATCTATACTCAAAATGCTAAAATATTGTCACCACATCATTTCATTTATAAAAGTATACTCAGCATTGCTAACATATTGTCACCCCATCATTTTATATATAGATGTATACCAACATTGCCAACATATTGTCACCCCATCATTTTATACATAGATGTATACCAACATTGCCAACATATTGTCACCCCATCATTTTATATATAGATGTATACCAACATTGCTAACATATTGTCACCACATCATTTTATATATAGATGTATACCAACATTGCCAACATATTGTCACCACATCATTTTATATATAGATGTATACCAACATTGCCAACATATTGTCACCCCATCATTTTATACATAGATGTATACCAACATTGCTAACATATTGTCACCCCATCAGTTTCAATCTATATCTATACCCAACATTGCTAAAATATTGTCACCACATCAGTTTTAATCTAGATCTATACTTAACTCCGCTAATGTGTTCCATTAAATCACGACCTTTATTTGTAAATTTCTCAGGTGGAAACGGGAAGCAGAGGCGCCAGGTGGCCATGGAGATGCCAGGTAAGTTGCTGTGATGCCAGTGTCATTCTGTGTTTGTTTATTTGTAATTGATTTCCCCTGAACCCAACGTCGGCATATGGAGATGCCAGGTCAGTTGTTGTGTTGCCAGTGTCATTCTGCGTTAGTTTTGTTTTGTTTTTGTTTCCCTGCAGATGTTTATGATTTCTATATTTAAGATCACACAGCATTCTTCTTCATGTTAAACTGCTTTGTGGCGCCAGCTGTGTATTTGTGTTTGCAATCATCATCATTTTGTTTATCTATTCATTGTTTTATACCATGTTAGTTTTGTGATCCTGTCTTTGTTAATGGTTGTCCATAAAGAGGTGTCAGTAGTTCATATAAACAAAATTGCCTGCAACTGTTGGGAAGATTACTGAGAATAAAACAGTTTTAGGACAACAAAGTTTATTTCATTACACCACCAGATTTTATCTAATAAGCACAATCTCTGCTGAGCAAGTGAGTGACCTGCTCAAAGCATCACACAAAGCACCGACTCTGAAGGTCCAGCAGTAATCCTATGGGCTGTCCCATAAAATTGCACTTGTGGACTAAATGCAGTCAAATTGAACCACAACCTTCAACACAATTGTCAGAACCATTTGTTGTATACATCTCTTGAAAACATGACTGTATGTTTTTAATATTGTAGTTTGTAAGAAATTTCCAAATAAAAACACACTACATGATCTTTGTTTTCAGGTTGTTTGGATTTGTGGCTAGGAAACAAGGCTCAACCAATGAAAATACATGTCACATCTTTGCTGAACTCGATCCGGAACAGCCTGCGTCAGCAATAGTCAACTTTGTCACAAAAGTTATGATTGGTCAGAAAAATTGAGTTGCCAGATTTCTGCTAGCTTTTATGAATCTGTTGATGTGATTAAGGATTTTAACATTGTAATTGTACATAGCATGATTAATCTCATGACTTGACGACAGCTCAGTGTTGACTGACGACGTGTTTATTTGTTTTTTTTATTATTTCTGTGTAGTAACAATTTTATATTGTAACTAATTGTTGTTGTTAATAATTATATAAATATGTTCAGATAAGAGGCTAAACTCAGGTCTGTGTGGACAATAAGGTCCATGTGGACACACAGGTCTTTGTGGACACGGGTCTTTGTGGACACATTGTGGACACACAGGTCTTTGTGGACATATAGGTCTTTATAGACATGAGGGTCTTTGTGGACATAGGTCTGTGTGGACATTAAAGTCTTTGTAAACAGAGGACTTTATGGACATGAAGGTCTTTGTGGACACAGGTCTTTGTTGAGAGAATCAGCAGCACTTAAAGGCATAATTAAAACAGATGGTAAGATATAGCTACATTGTGGGATAGGAAATGACAACTAAACCATTCAAAAGTGGGGAAGAGGAGAACAACAAACAGTTGGATAGAACAAAACATCTAAACAATACAGAAACCACAGTAGCCAAGGACAACTAAAGAATACAAAAACTACAGCTGCAGAGGTAAATTAAAGATTACAAAAAGTACTTCTAGACTGTGATTCCAGATGTCTCCTATGAGATGATGTTCTGCTAGAAACTTGTGGCTCCAGGTTGGACCTAGCTTCATCAGATGTTCTTGGAGATAAGACGTGAGTCCAGCCACATCACAATGAACGGGTCAGATTGACAAGAAAACACAAAACACTGGGACAGTTTTTCACCATTTGGCCGGACATCATAAAATGAATAAATAATCTATTTGCTGTTAGTATTTTGATTATTGTGACTGATTATGATATAGTTCATTGAGTTAGTAGACTAATGTAAGAATAGTTGTCCACATAAACACATGTATTTTTATCATTAAGTTAAATCCATCTTCATGTTGTTCAGTCTAAACTATGAGCAATCAATTAAAACAGTTTATGACGGTATAATTTGTTTGGATGTTTGTTCTGTGACTTCCATATCTTGAAGAAACAGCTCAGGTGTAAAGAAACACTGCCCATGTCTGTGAGCTGTGTACAAACATTACCTGCATCAAGAAGGTGTGTACAAACATTGTCCATGAAGTGTGTACAGACAATACCTATGTCTATGAAGTGTGTACAACCACCACCCACGTCAAAGCCACAGCAGCTGCAACAGTATCAAAGATATCACCATCTTGTAGATAGTGTTTTGTGGGGACGAAAAAAAAACTAGTTGTTGACCCTGGCACAGTCGGTACAAGCCGGCACAGTCGGTACAAGTTGTGTGTAGCTCTAGAAGCTTCCCTGTCAGCTGGATGCCCTGGGTCCTGCACATCCTTTCATTCGGTTAACTGGCACAAGTAGCAGGCTGGCGGCCATAACTTCCTTAGTTTGTTTTGTTAGGTTCCCTGAACTCTGCAGATGTGGTTGATGTTTTTTATTTCATCTTGACTATTTAAAACTGTTCATGTCTTGTTATATTCCTGGTTCATAACTTCAGCACTTGTTCGTATGTATATGAACAAATATCCAAACTTGTTCGTATGTATATGAACAAATATCCAAACTTGTTCGTATGTATATGAACAAATATCCAAATTATCACTGAGTACAGATGGAGACTCTTTAAAACTTGTAATGTCGTCCTGTTCTGCACATTGTTTCTGACCACAGATACATTGTTTCTGACCACAGATACATTGTTTCTGACCACAGATACATTGTTTCTGACCACAGATACATTGTTTCTGACCACAGATACATTGTTTCTGACCACAGATACATTGTTTCTGTCAACAGATGAAGTGTCAAAAGATCATGACTAAATATTAACATGGCCTTTTGATTGCTCCAAAAGTTAATATGTCTTTGTCAGGGCTCTAGAATCTGATGTGACGGTGTTCTGTCTGCAGCTGTATATTTATGTGTCATAATTCCAGGAGTCAATACATCCACATATCGTGACTGCCAACTCATCGGCTCTGACATCAAATATTAATAGACTGGCACTGAAATGTTTACATCTCTCTTAACCTGACACCAAACATGTCAGATGGTGAATGGTCTGTATCCTGACACCAAACATGTCAGATGGTGAAATATCTGTATCCTGACACCAAACATGTCAGATGGTGAAATGTCTGTATCCTGACACCAAACATATCAGATGGTGAAATGTCTGTATCCTGACACCAAACATGTCAGATGGTGAAATGTCTGTATCCTGACACCAAACATGTCAGATGGTGAAATGTCTGTATGCTGACACCAAACATGTCAGATGGTGAAATGTCTGTATCCTGACACCAAACATGTCAGATGGTGAAATGTCTGTATCCTGACACCAAACATGTTAGATGGTGAAATGTCTGTACCCTGACACCAAATATGTCAGATGGTGAAATGTCTGTACCCTGACACCAAATATGTCAGATGGTGAAATGTCTGTATCCTGACACCAAACATGTCAGATGGTGAAACGTCTGTATCCTGACTCCAGACATGTACTGCATTGACATATCTGTATCGGGACTCTGAACACTGAAGTGTCTGCATCCTAACTCAATGGCAGACATTGAAATATCTGTCTCCTGGCATAAAACATGTCAAAATATCTCCATCCTGACTCCAAACATGTCAGATGTTCAAATATGTGTATTATTCTGACATCAATCATGTATGACCTCACTCCTGCAGCACTATGACCCCACTCCTGCAGCACTATGACCCCACTCCTGCAGCACTATGACCCCACTCCTGCAGCACTATGGCCCCACTCCTGCAGCACTATGACCCCACTCCTGCAGCACTATGACCCCACTCCTGCAGCACTATGACCCCACTCCTGCAGCACTATGACCCCACTCCTGCAGCACTATGGCCCCACTCCTGCAGCACTATGACCCCACTCCTGCAGCACTATGGCCCCACTCCTGCAGCACTATGGCCTCACTCCTGCAGCACTATGACCCCACTCCTGCAGCACTATGGCCCCACTCCTGCAGCACTATGACCCCACTCCTGCAGCACTATGACCTCACTCCTGCAGCACTATGACCCCACTCCTGCAGCACTATGACCCCACTCCTGCAGCACTATGACCCCACTCCTGCAGCACTATGACCCCACTCCTGCAGCACTATGACCCCACTCCTGCAGCACTATGACCTCACTCCTGCAGCACTATGGCCTCACTCCTGCAGCACTATGACCCCACTCCTGCAGCACTATGACCCCACTCCTGCAGCACTATGGCCTCACTCTTGCAGCACTATGACCCCACTCCTGCAGCACTATGACCCTACTCCTGCAGCACTATGACCCCACTCCTGCAGCACTATGACCCCATTCCTGCAGCACTGACTCCGTGTAAGCTTGTCTGCTGATTTATCATTGATTTATTTGAGGGAAGAGCTTTAGACTTTGACCTGAAATAGGTTCCAGGAAACAATTGTACAGAATGAAACAGTTTTTCTGAAATTGTCTGCTCCCTAGAATGTCTGGTGTGAAGATTCGACTCTGGTGTCTTTGATCAGCCATCATGGGTTGATGGAACTAATGTATGTTTTGTGTTGGGTGATGCTGCCAGCAGAAAAAAAATGCTGTGCCAGCGAAGACAATTTTGTCTTGTAATCTCTCAAACTGCTTATGTTTACTAACATGTGCCATTTTGATGTTTATTGAGTCATAATTCTCATATCTCTCTCTGTGTAGTTGTGTGTTCTTTGTTTTGTTTTCCGTGTCAGGGAATATTGCATGAAACATGAGATGAGAGAGTGTCAGTGTTGACCTCTACCTGAAATATGAGATAGAGAGTAAGTCAAGTGTAACCTCTGCATGGAATATGAGATAGAGAGTAAGTCAAGTGTAACCTCTACATGGAATATGAGATAGAGAGTAAGTCAAGTGTGACCTCTACATGGAATATAGAACCTGTCAGTGTCCACAAATTGCTATATGGCTACAGGATGTGATGTCACAGGAAGTCTCCAGAACACCTCCATGTCTGAGGAATGCTGGCTGGGATGTCACAACGGCCACCATTACAGTAGGGACATTTCTCTGGAGGGTTTGATTTTGTTGAGGCTTGCTGTTTGTCCCTGTTACTGATCTCTACTATCATATTGGTTGTTAGATGATCTATCACATGGTGTATCAGTGAAGTGGAATACATACACCAACTGTGTGGTCTTGCAAGGCAAAAATATATTGTAATGGTGGAAACAAAATAGAGAATATACTCCAGGGAATTTTCTGATGTGTGCGCGCTCAATCATAATAACAGAACAGAAGTCCAACTGCATGTTTCTACAGTATATGAATATGTGTCATTCATCTTTACATTCATGGTTTTGCGTGTGAGTGTGTGTAATTTGTAGATTTGTGTTCCCCATATTTGAAGAATTTTGTTTCTGTGCCATGAACAAAATTTCAGCATATCAAGAGGATTCTGTGTTTGTCACGTCACGTCTACAATGATGGTGTATTTTTCTGTGTTTGTCACGTCACGTCTACAATGATGCTGTATTTTTCTGTGTTTGTCACGTCACGTCTACAATGATGCTGTATTTTTCTGTGTACTCCCAAACTGGTGCTTAGCTCAAGAACTGGTTCGTGGACAAATGTCTGATGTTTGATTGGTTGTTTCGTGGACAGTGGTGGGAGGGGAGGGGCTAGCTTGTCAGCATGGTGGTTATGTGGTCTAACCACATTGAGGCACAAACTGTTTTCGTTGGCCCAGTCTGTACTTGGTACCAGGAAGTGTATCACGAAGTAAAGGCGACCAGTGTGATATTGACCTCGACACAGGAACCTTTATACACTGAATGGGTGTACAAATGTGGGTCTGACCCAGTACAACGCCCAGACTGGAAACAGATCCATGACTTTGTTTGTTGCTTTTGTTTCCTTGTTATTGTAACTGTTTCAGTAAGGCATAGTATAAGCTCACTGACCTATCACCATGACCATCTGGAGTTTGTTTCTTGCTGGAGTTTGTTTCTTGTCATTGTTTTTGTAAGTGACAGCAGGTGTGCAAGATGGAATGTCATAATTTATTATGTGTGTTGGGGTGGTTCAGTGCTAGCACACTGACCTGTTACCATGACAGTCTGGAATTTGTTTCCTTGAGAGTTGTTTCCAGAAGGGGAGTTGAATCTGTGCAGACTAGACGGCTCAGATGCCTGAGCTTAGGAGGTTGAACAATTAAAGCCCCTATGTTTGTCTGCGTGTGTGTGTGTGTGTGTGTGTGTGCGTGCCGATGATGGTATTGATGATGATGATGACTTGAACCTCTTGGGTAGAAGAGGAGAGATTTTTGATGACTGTTATTTATTTGTTTTTTGTTTCACAAATATTCCTGTCCATTTTAGAATTAATGAAATTTTTTGACCGCATAATTTCACTTGGGAACTTTTTCTAACCTAAATAAACAGCGTAGCCATGAATTATGTATCATATTTAAATGTAGTTGCTGCTGACTTGATTTGAGTTGTCTAATGCACTTAAGTAACTTCACTTTTACAACCTAATATATTTGTAATATATTTTTATGGAAAGCTGAAATACAGAAATTTAGTCTGGAGAAAATTGGTTCCTTAGGTAAGTGACTGAAATTGACTGTCTCTGTGTCTGTAGGTGAACTAGTTGAGTTGGTTGCTTCAGTTCTGCCTGATTCTGTCTCCATTTTGAGGGTGAAATGTTTACAAATGGCAGATGGACGATACTGAGGATGTCACAAATGTGCCTGTGCACAATGTCAGTGTGGTGATGATGTCATACTTCTTGTTTTCTGTGTGGTGATGATTTCAACTGTCATGTCTTCTGTGTGGTGATGATATCATACATTTTGTCTTCTGTGTGGTGATGATGTCAACTTTCTTGTCTTCTGTGTGGTGATGATGTCAACTGTCATGTCTTCTGTGTGGTGATGATATCATACATTTTGTCTTCTGTGTGGTGATGATATCATACATTTTGTCTTCTGTGTGGTGATGATATCATACATCTTGTCTTCTGTGTGGTGATGATGTCATACATTTTGTCTTCTGTGTGGTGATGATGTCATACATTTTGTCTTCTGTGTGGTGATGATGTCATACATTTTGTCTTCTGTGTGGTGATGATGTCAACTTTCTTGTCTTCTGTGTGGTGATGATATCATACATTTTGTCTTCTGTGTGGTGATGATATCAACTGTCTTGTCTTCTGTGTGGTGATGATATCAACTGTCTTGTCTTCTGTGTGGTGATGATATCAACTGTCTTGTCTTCTGTGTGGTGATGATATCAACTGTCTTGTCTTCTGTGTGGTGATGATGTCAACTGTCATGTCTTCTGTGTGGTGATGATATCATACATCTTGTCTTCTGTGTGGTGATGATGTCAACTGTCATGTCTTCTGTGTGGTGATGATGTCAACTGTCATGTCTTCTGTGTGGTGATGATGTCAACTGTCATGTCTTCTGTGTGGTGATGATGTCAACTGTCATGTCTTCTGTGTGGTGATGATGTCATACATCTTGTCTTCTGTGTGGTGATGATGTCAACTGTCATGTCTTCTGTGTGGTGATGATGTCAACTGTCTTGTCTTCTGTGTGGTGATGATGTCATACATCATGTCTTCAGTGTATTGATGATGTCACACATCTTGTCTTCTGTGTGGTGATGATGTCATACATCATGTCTTCAGTGTATTGATGATGTCATACATCATGTCTTCAGTGTGGTGATGATGTCACACATCTTGTCTTCAGTGTGGTGATGATGTCATAATCTTGTCTTCTGTTTGGTGATGATGTCATACATCATGTCTTCTGTGTGGTGATGATGTCATACATCATGTCTTCAGTGTGGTGATGATGTCATACAGCATGTCTTCAGTGTGGTGATGATGTCATAATCTTGTCTTCTGTTTGGTGATGATGTCATACATCATGTCTTCTGTGTGGTGATGATGTCATACATCATGTCTTCAGTGTATTGATGATGTCACACATCTTGTCTTCTGTGTGGTGATGATGTCATACATCATGTCTTCAGTGTATTGATGATGTCATACATCATGTCTTCAGTGTGGTGATGATGTCACACATCTTGTCTTCAGTGTGGTGATGATGTCATAATCTTGTCTTCTGTTTGGTGATGATGTCATACATCATGTCTTCTGTGTGGTGATGATGTCATACATCATGTCTTCAGTGTGGTGATGATGTCATACATCATGTCTTCAGTGTGGTGATGATGTCATAATCTTGTCTTCTGTTTGGTGATGATGTCATACATCATGTCTTCTGTGTGGTGATGATGTCATACATCATGTCTTCAGTGTATTGATGATGTCACACATCTTGTCTTCAGTGTGGTGATGATGTCATACATCATGTCTTCAGTGTATTGATGATGTCACACATCTTGTCTTCAGTGTATTGATGATGTCATACATCTTGTCTTCAGTGTGGTGCTCTTGGCACAGTTCCTCTCACTCTACAACCAGTCTAGGCTGAGGGAAGACTGTGTCTACCTTTGATTGTGTCAATGCACATACAATCCTTTGTAAACATACATACTGATATGTGTTGACATACATACAATCCTTTGTAAACATACATACTGATATGTGTGGACATACATACAATCCTTTGTAAACATACATACTGATATGTGTGGACATACATACAATCCTTTGTAAACATACATACTGATATGTGTGGGCATACATTCAATCCTTTGTAAACATACATACTGATATGTGTGGACATACAAACAATCCCGTGTGAGCATACTTACAGTCATGTGTGGACATACATACAATCCCGTGTGAGCATACTTACAGTCATGTGTGGACATACATACAATCATATGTGACTGCTATTGATGTGTGAGTGTGTGTAAAGAATAGTTGTTGATGATATTTGCTACAACTCAACTAAACTCTAGTGAATATTTCTCTAGCTGGCCTTGTGTTTTTTTCTTTCATGCCAAGCAAACATTTTAGGTGCCTTGTTTACATAAGTGCTGACAATTTTTTTTATGCAAGCAAAATGTTCATCTGCATATTTTTTGTATGTTTCAAAGGTGACATTATGTTGTTTTGTAAACCTGTGCGTTTGCCATATGCAGCAGACAAACAGTTGATCAGTGTTTATATGTGGCCATGTTTATCTTTGCTGTTCTTGCTTTTTCCCACAGCTATGTAGTCATTATATACTCGTCTAAATAAAATGGTTCATATCACACACACTGTCTTGTGTTGTGTGCTTCCCTGTGTGTGATGCTGTGTCAGCAGCTACTAAACATATGTGTGACACACACTGTCTTGTGGTGTGTGCTTCCCTGTGTGTGATGCCTGGTCAGCAGCTACTACACATATGTGTGACACACACTGTCTTGTGTTGTGTGCTTCCCTGTGTGTGATGCCTGGTCAGCAGCTACTACACATATGTGTGACACACACTGTCTTGTGGTGTGTGCTTCCCTGTGTGTGATGCCTGGTCAGCAGCTACTACACATATGTGTGACACACACTGTCTTGTGGTGTGTGCTTCCCTGTGTGTGTGTGTAATCGCGTGACACGAACTGTCTTGCCATCCTAGGATGTAGTGGAACCACACCGATAGCAAGTCAGTGCCAGGCTGAGGTGAGAACTGCACATGTGCAAGTATTCCATGCTCCTCTCTCTCCTTGTTCACTAGCCAGGTAAGATCATATTAACAGGTACACTAGGCACAACCTGATTCACAGTGCACCTGCACCCCCCCCCCCCCACCTTTTTTTTTTCTCTACCTTCCAAAGGTAAATATTTTCTAGAACCATAGCTATCAACCCAGCCTCGTCTGTCACCCCCGATTCTTTCTTTCTGGGTATGGATAGTCTTAGATCCTATCACCTGCCATCTCATAATTAAATGAGGCGGATATTGCTTGTGTTGTGTGTTTCATTCATAAATATCTATATCACTCTCATTCTTTCTCTGTCTCTCTCTGTCACTCTCTCCTTCACTCTCACTGATGCTCTTCCTGTCTGTCACTTTCTCTCCTTTACACGCTCTCTCTGTCACTTCGCTCTCATTATGTCTCTCTGTTGCTCTTTTTCTCTCTCTCTCTCTCACTTTCTGTCCTTGTCACTTTGTTTCTATCTAGCTCTGCCACGCTGTCTCATTCGATTTGCTCTCTCTCTCTCTCTCTCTCCTCTCTCTCTCTCTCTCTCTCTCTCTCTCTCTCTCTCTCTCTCTCTCTCTCTCTCTCTCTCTCTCTCTCTCTCTCTCTCTCTCTTTCACTGTCTTCCTCACTGTCTCTCATTGAGACAGCCTCATTCTGATGATGATAAAAGTGGCGGCCATATTTGTGGAACTCTGTTGGGACGGCCCCTTTCTTATTTCACGTAGAACACTATTGAATGTCAGTAAGTCCCAGTGTGTGCTCACACTCACTGACACATGGTACCAGAGGAGGTTGGAGAGCACGCCAAAGACAAAAACAACTGAAAGTTGTCGTGACCACGCGGGATTCAAACAGCAACAGTCCTTAGCCACACGTGACCACAACCGACAGCACCAGGCAGGTGTGATCGATACTAGTGCCTCAATTATAACTTCTTTGGGGTTGGAAAGGGTATCTGGAATTTGCCATGTTAGCTTGCCATCCTGAATCGGACTGTTGTAATCTTAAGGTGGTTAGACCTTTATGTGTATGCAGATCTACATGGGGGAGAGGGGGGGGGGGGGGGGGGGGTTCAGACCACTTCGACATGACAGAGCCTCGCTAAACGATCCTAGTCTGGTCACCACAGTTGTCAATGTTCACGATGTCTAATCTGTCCTCTGTTATCTACTTCTGTGAACATCCGATATTACGTGTGAATTTGTGTCACAGGTTTCTTCAACTCGTGGGGGGGGGGGGGGGGGGTTGTTATTTTAAGGATAAACATCCTAGCGTTCCCGGTATACCCATCATAGATGCCCTGTCTCTGTCTTGTGTTGTGCTAAGATGTCAGTTCTGATGGTTCCAATAGATCACTGGTTGTACACCCGTCCGTGAGAACGTCTGTGTCGGTGTACGTGTTCTACTCAAACATGATCTACCATCGCTGTCGTCGTCATCAGAACTGGTTATTGCAGTGAAGTGTCAACTTTGCCACGCTATCATCATCAGAACTGGTTATTGCAGTGAAGTGACAACTTTGCCACGCTATCATCATCAGAACTGGTTATTGCAGTGAAGTGACAACTTTGCCACGCTATCATCATCAGAACTGGTTATTGCAGTGAAGTGACAACTTTGCCACGCTATCATCATCAGAACTGGTTATTGCAGTGAAGTGACAACTTTGCCACGCTATCATCATCAGAACTGGTTATTGCAGTGAAGTGACAACTTTGCCACGCTATCATCATCAGAACTGGTTATTGCAGTGAAGTGACAACTTTGCCACGCTATCATCATCAGAACTGGTTATTGCAGTGAAGTGTCAACTCTGCCACGCTGTCGTCGTCATCAGAACTGGTTATTGCAGTGAAGTGACAACTTTACCACGCTGTCGTCGTCATTAGAACTGGTTATTGCAGCGAAGTGGCAACTCTGCCACGCCGTCGTCGTCATTAGAACTGGTTATTGCAGAGAAGTGACAACTTTGCCACGCTGTCATCATCAGAACTGGTTATCGCAGTAAAGTGGCAACTCTGCCACACTGTCGTCATTAGAACTGGTTACTGCAGTGGTGACAACTCTGCCACGCTGTCGTCGTCATCAGAACTGGTTATTGCAGTGAAGTGATAACTCTGCCACGCTGTCATCGTCATTAGAACTGGTTATTGCAGTGGTGACAACTCTGCCACGCTGTCGTCGTCATTAGAACTGGTTATTGCAGCGAAGTGGCAACTCTGCCACGCCGTCGTCGTCATTAGAACTGGTTATTGCAGAGAAGTGACAACTTTGCCACGCTGTCATCATCAGAACTGGTTATCGCAGTAAAGTGACAACTCTGCCACGCTGTCGTCATTAGAACTGGTTACTGCAGTGGTGACAACTCTGCCACGCTGTCGTCGTCATCAGAACTGGTTATTACAGTGAAGTGATAACTTTGCCACGCTGTCGTCGTCATTAGAACTGGTTATTGCAGTGAAGTGACAACTCTGCCACGCTGTCGTCGTCATCAGAACTGGTTTGTTGCAGTGGTGACAACTCTGCCACGCTGTCTCATTAGAACTGGTTACTGCAGTGGTGACAACTCTGCCACGCTGTCGTCGTCATCAGAACTGGTTATTGCAGTGAAGTGACAACTTTGCCACGCTGTCGTCGTCATTAGAACTGGTTATTGCAGTGGTGACAACTAAGCCCCTCTGTCGTCGTCATCAAAACTGGTTATTGCAGTGAGGTGACAACTCTGCCACGCTGTCGTCATCATCAGAACTGTTTATTGCAGTGAAGTGACAACTCTGCCACGCTGTCGTCGTCATCAGAACTGGTTATTGCAGTGGTGACAACTCTGCCACGCTGTCGACGTCATCGGAACTGGTTATTGCAGTGAAGTGACAACTCTGCCACGCTGTCGTCGTCATTAGAACTGGTTATTGCAGTGGTGACAACTCTGCCACGCTGTCGTCGTCATTAGAACTGGTTATTGCAGTGGTGACAACTCTGCCACGCTGTCGTCGTCATCAGAACTGGTTATTGCAGTGAAGTGACAACTCTGCCACGCTGTCGTCGTCATCAGAACTGGTTATTGCAGTGGTGACAACTCTGCCACGCTGTCGTCGTCATCAGAACTGGTTATTGCAGTGAAGTGACAACTCTGCAACGCTGTCGTCGTCATCAGAACTGGTTATTGCAGTGAAATGACAACTCTGCCACGCTTTTCAATTAACTGGACATTTTTATTGCACGCTGACGTTGGCTCTGCTGTCTGTGACCAGAAAACAAGCAGTGCTTGGATTTTTTTTTTACTTCATAATGAAATGTTTAGTGTTTTTATATATGGATATATACTAGTTCGCCTGATCGCAAGGATATATTTAGAGATTGTGTTCGTTGATTCCATGCAGTGTGCCACGCTTGCTCTCTTCCATGTGTACTGGCGCCGTTTAGCTGTAGATAACGAGTCTTGTGAGATTGTATGTCGTGTTTTTGTTTGTCCTTGGTATTTGGCACTCCAGTTGTGTCACATATTCTGGCTACTGGACTCATTTCAGTGTTGCGGAGAAACCATCGCCAGCTGTCCACTCCCGGAAACTTCGTGAGGCCCTTATCAGCCGGCCAGGCTAGCGATGCCCGTGACACCCCCCCCCCCTTCTTCCCCGGTCTATACTGTAAACCCTGGCACGAGCGCTATTTAAGGACCGAGCTGGCCTCGAGATTATCTTGTCTACAGCCATACGACGTAGCAAACACTTGTTCAAAGTGAGCTCCGAGTCTGCAGGACTCGAACGTCTCACACTTGCAAGCATGCATTTGTTGTCAACACTCGTCGTTGTGATTGTTGTCACATGTGATCACCATGCTTCAGGTAAGTAACTTGTGTGTGCGACTGCTTTCAAATACTTCATGGCACTAGGTCCTGCACTCAGTCGTCGACATGAAGCTTATTTGCATTCAGTCCAAAACTATTACTACTGCTCTTGCTGCTCATGGTGTTGTTACTGATGCTGCTGCCGCCGCCACAATTGTTATCACTACTAGAACGACCTCAGTCCCTCAGTGGTTAACTGTATAGTCTGTACAATGTTTTCTTAACAGCTAATTCGTGTCCAGGTGATGTCGCTTCCAAATCCAGATCTGGATGAGGAAAGATGAGTTGCCTGAGGTACAACAACACTCTCACCATACAGGACAACGGCTGACAGCAGGCTGTCCTACCATAGTTTATTTAGAGGTTGAATAGGGTATGTGTCGTCTCATCCTGGAAAAGATTCTCACATACCCTTTGGTGATCCAACTTTTAGGGCGCAGCCGGGGGGGGGGGAAGGAGTGCTTGGCTGGGGGAGGGGGGGGGGGGAAACAAGCAAACGACACCGTTTGGCCTGAAATGGCTAACCTCCACAGGCGGACCAGATCAAACCAGTACCGTCTCCGCCCTGCAGACTGCAAACATCAGTGTTCTACATTCCTGTATCGAATCATTCTTTAGTTTTTTGTATATATGTATTTGTTTTCATAGACACTACTTCCTTCAACCATGATCTCTTTCACGGTAGCTCTCCCTGCACATCGTTTTCGCATTTCTGATGACCTGGCTTTCGTTAGTAGTTGTTTTATTTGTGCATAGCGTGTTCCCTAGTGCTGGTCGTGTTGTGTTATTAACGTCATGATATCGGCTCTACCGTCGGCAGTCGCCCTCTGTTTTCGACATCCCATCACTTCTACGAAGTGTCGCATCTTTGACTGCAACATTTCCTCAACATCACTGGTCAACTAAAGTAGTCCAAACCAGGCGCGCAGCTCCGACTTAACATGGGGGGGGGGGGGGGGGCTCTAGAATGTTGACAGTCCGTCTTCCGTCTAAGTCATGGACGCCAAAGCTTGGAGGGGGAGGGGAGGGTCCTCACTCACTTTCTCAAATAATATACATTTTGGTTCAACCCTGTCTGTCACCACATTTTGTTGTGCTGCGAGATTCCATACCTGTTCACACGGCTTTTCTATGTTCTAGGGGTGTCATGTGTTGCTTGCTTTGATGGCTTTAAGCACATCCATCACCGACGAATGCTACATCGATGATTGGAGACTCAGGAACCGTCGCGATTTCGGCGCACCCCCCGCCCCTCCATACAGTGCTTCTTCCATGTACACGGGCGCCTTTGGCGCCTCATACCTACACACACTGTGTTACTGTTGAGAGTAGGTATCAGGCGCCTGTGTAAATGAAAGAAGTACTGCACCGGAAAGCGCCGAAGACGCGACGGTTACTGAGGATCTAATCAATTATGTTTGTGTATGTTTACGCTCGTTTGTGGTAGCTTTCGTCGGTGATGGATGTGCTTTAAACGTTCTTAAAAAGTTTAAAACAAGCAACACGAGATTAGGTGAGAAACGTGAGTTATACCTAAAATATATTTAAGAAACGTGAGCACAGCTGTGAGTGGTCTTGTTTAGGCCACATTCATGCTGGATTCGATTTTCAGTCTCGGCCATCAAGGATTAGCCTCTTTTGAGGAGCACCCCTTGTGTGCATTTGATAGCTGTGTTCGGTGGGTGTTTAATGTCTGCTGTTACCCTCGTGTACGTCCTTGGCATGTACCACTTTCATTGTTCCGTGGGTGTTTTAAAGTCCGCTGATACCCTCGTGTACGTCCTTGGCATGTACCACTTTCATGTCTGGTGGCCATCGTGACTAAAGCCGGGGAAACCTCATGGCGTGGCAGCAGGTGTCTTTTGTGCAGCCGAGTATGAGTCTCATGAACTCATGTTGTACCTTTACCTTTATCTGTACCTGGTACATTGTTACTAACTGGGTTCTGCTGACAGTGTGGAGTCCCACACCGTACTCTATAAACACTAAACACTTGAGTCCCTGATGGTGGCGCCACTTGTCCCACATCGCACTCTATAAACACTTGAGTCCCTGATGGTGGCGCCACTTGTCCCACACCTTACTCTATAAACACTAAACACTTGAGTCCCTGATGGTGGCGCCACTTGTCCCACACCGAACTCTATAAACACTTGAGTCCCTGATGGTGGCGCCACTTGTTGTAGCCATGAAGGTGGCGGTGTGTGATGTTCGTGAACTCAGCAAGTTACATCAAATAATATTGAACGTTTTCACCTATTTTCTCAACCCAGCCTCCACCATCTTCTTTCAAGCCAACCCATCGACAGTGTACCCGGTTCTAACCAAAAGTCTCAAACTGAGATGCTCCGTGGAGGTAGAGCCAGGCGCTAGCTTCGCTCGAAGGCGAAGTTTTCTAGGCTTCCCAGCTGCAGCAACCACCGCTACCCTACCACCAACTACTGTCAGTTGGACATCAGGGTCTAACACAACTACGACTGCAAACTCTACGTCACACCGACCCACTATTACACACGCCGATGTGTCTCACATAATGTCAATCATTATCGCCAGGCATGACCGAGCCACCGGCAAGCTGCAGACAGTTGCTAGGGTGTCGCCCTATGACCCCGCTAGCGCCAGCGTCGACCTGGACAACATCAAAGTTACCGGGGACACGAACGGCTCCCCCATCCCGCGGGAGAAGGGCTATCTTGAAGTTACTTGGGAATACCCGGCTCAGGACCAGTCGACGGAATACTTCTGTGATATCTACGGTCTGGACGCCACACTCCACCCGGTGTCCTTGACCTCAGACACCAGGATAACATCATCACAGGTGACTGTCTCGGAGCTGGCGGGATTTGTGGCGCAGAACCAGAGGTACGTCACCGAGATGCAGGCATCCCTGGCGGATGTCACTGCCCAGCTGTCCCAACTACAGGCCCAGAGTCGGGAGGAGATCGAAGCTTTAAATAACACCATTGACAGTCTACAGAACAGAACCGACCACACTAAAGCACAGAAGATACAGACGGGTGGTATCAGCTGCACAAATACGTTTGTCAGTTTCCCAAAACCATACGAGAGAAGCCCGACCGTGTTTACCTCCGTCTATAGTTTACAGCCTTCAAGTTCCAGTTATAGCTGGAATCTGGTGGTGACGATACAGAATGTCAATACCACCGGATTTACCCTGGCGTGCACCACTACTTATTTAACTAGCAGCAATATTCAGTGGATGGCCATAGATAACTGATGCAGACGGTTCGGGGTACGCAACACAGATGGGGGTACATATTTTTTTTATTTGATTGATTTGACTGGCGCCTTCCCGTCTTTCCAGGAAAGATATAAAACCGAAGGAAAAGTATATCAGCGAGCCTCGTCGTCTTTCCAGATGATCGTATTAAATTGCGCAATAAGGAGGCATGGGACTCACAGCCTATGGCGAGTGTGACTAGTACCAGAAAGAGCGGGAAAGCGAGAGAATAAAGTCAGAGCCAGGGGCTTGAGAAGTTAGTTAGCCCCGGAACCGCTTGAGAGGACAGTTAGGACCGGACTGCTTGAGAGACCAGTTGAGAAAACTAGTGCTGTACTGCGTTAGAAGGTATATGTTAAACTTGGAGTTTAGCTAGAACAGTGGTTAAGGAACTCGTAGAGAGTCATACGAAAGCCTGTATCCAGATAATAAAGTGTTCATATACTATTGCTTATTGAATTTATGAAACCTGTGTGACGAGAATATTGTAAATAAACCAGCTCTTGTGTAATTGATTACATCACTGGCCTTGTTCTTGAGTACGATTGAAGAGAGCTACGAACTATATTCATTCACCCTTGGCTGAACTAGGCACATCTATTTCTTGGGGGAGTATAGGCACGACTGTGCCACAACAGCCTATGGCAAGTGTGACTAGTATGAGATCCACTCGCGTTCAGGAAAGTCTTCTATAAATGATAGCATGAGGTGTCAGGTGTGTTTCTTCTCAGAAAATTTATAAATGCCATTTAATGCATTTTTCTCGGGCCATACAAAATTATCATCTTAAAAATGAGTCTGCTATATTTGGTCAAACATTCCACTTTGGGTGCTTGGTAGTCTTGGTACGAAATTGAATGCAAAAGATAGGAAAGAGTCAAGATAGAAACAGTTAAAAATCACAGCAAGTATATGAGCCCTACAAAACCACTTGCAGTCAACGGGACGTTTGGTTTCATGATTTTGATAGCACTGTAATGAGCGCAGGCCCATCTGACCTAAGCTGATGTTGTTGCGCGAGGCCTGACACAAGTTCAAACTTGGCGGTTGAGATTTAACGGGGCAGATAGGGCCAGATTAATCTTCTAGTCATTCTTCCTGGTCTGTGGGTAGTGAGATCGGACGCCCGTGTGAATTGTTGCGCACGTAAAAAAAAAAAAATCTCTTGGCAGTTGGAAATCGAAAAGAAAAGCCTAACGGCGCTGCCCGGGGAAACATTTTCAGCTAAAAATCTACCTAAAGTATTTCAGGAGCCTCGCCGGTGCTACAGATGTGCTCTGTGCTGAGCGACTTCGGACTCAGACGAGTTAGAAGAAAGAACGGAGCACTTATGGGTTACTACCCTTGTGTCATGATGTTGATCCGCTGTTCAAGAGGGTCACCACAGGAATTTTCAACAGCTTTGAAGCAGAGCGTTGATTTTCTTGGCTCAAGTTATTAATCATCCCATCAGAACAATAATACAACAAGACAGACTGATCGTTTTATCAAATACTGCAATTAAACAAAAAAGTAGGAGAATTTTTTTTTAAAAATAAGTGGAAGAAAGTAAAAAAAAAAAAAAAAAAAAAGGACAAAACTTATTAAATATAACAAGTGGAAGAATATGTGTGTGCGTGCGTGCTTGCGTGTGTGTGTGCGCGCGCGCAGCAGGTGCCAGGAAGAAGTTACTATGGCTTTGAGGACATGATGTAGCATGTGCTAGTCTACAGAAACCCACAACCCACACAGAGAAGTTTCATTCTGTATAATACTGTACAAGAACTCAACCCACAACACACAGAGAAGTTTCATGCTGTATAATACTGTACAAGAACTCAACCCACAACACACAGAGAAGTTTCATTCTGTATAATACTGTACAAGAACTCAACCCACAACACACAACCCACAGAGAAGTTTCATTCTGTATAATACTGTACAAGAACTCAACCCACAACACACAGAGAAGTTTCATTCTGTATAATACTGTACAAGAACTCAACCCACAACACACAACACACAGAGAAGTTTCATTCTGTATAATACTGTACAAGAACACAACACACAACACACAGAGAAGTTTCATTCTGTATAATACTGTACAAGAACTCAACCCACAACACACAACACACAGAGAAGTTTCATTCTGTATAATACTGTACAAGAACTCAACCCACAACACACAACACACAGAGAAGTTTCATTCTGTATAATACTGTACAAGAACTCAACACACAACACACAGAGAAGTTTCATTCTGTATAATACTGTACAAGAACTCAACCCACAACACACAATTCTGTATAATACCAAGACTCAACACAGAGAGAGTTTCATTCTGTATAATACTGTACAAGAACTCAACACACAACACACAGAGAAGTTTCATTCTGTATAATACTGTACAAGAACTCAACCCACAACACACAACACACAGAGAAGTTTCATTCTGTATAATACTGTACAAGAACGCAACACACAACACACAGAGAAGTTTCATTCTGTATAATACTGTACAAGAACACAACACACAACACACAACACACAGAGAAGTTTCATTCTGTATAATACTGTACAAGAACTCAACCCACAACACACAACACACAGAGAAGTTTCATTCTGTATAATACTGTACAAGAACTCAACCCACAACACACAGAGAAGTTTCATTCTGTATAATACTGTACAAGAACTCAACCCACAACACACAACCCACAGAGAAGTTTCATTCTGTATAATACTGTACAAGAACTCAACCCACAACACACACACACAGAAGTTTCATTCTGTATAATACTGTACAAGAACGCAACCCACAACACACAGAGCAAAATTTCAATCTGTATAATACTGTACAAGAACTCAACCCACAACACAGAGAAGTTTCATTCTGTATAATACTGTACAAGAACTCAACCCACAACAGACACACACACACAGCGAAGTCTTATTCTGTATAATTCTGTACAAGAACTCAACCCACAACACAGAAGTTTCATTCTGTATAATACTATACAAGAACTCTGACAGGTGAGAACCTAGACAGTAAACAAGTTGAGCCATACTAGAATCTTATAGAAGCAGTTAGTGGGTAGAAAACACATTGCACACATACCAGACTATCAGTATAGTGGGTAAGAAACCACTTGAGCATTCGTCAGTCTACGACTTAGAAGAAGAGGGACTAGTCACATTGACCCTCCTAGATGAGAACCTCTAGTCATCGAGACAGAAGCAGAGGAACTAGTTGCATAGCCTCGAAGACAGACACAAGAGAGGAGACATGAGCGAAACATTGAACTACAGGACAATAGACAACATACATGGATCCATGGTTAACAAGACACACATTAAATAGAAACACTATAGAGATGTTAAAGAGTCAACGATCCAGCCGTTAGTACCAGACAGCACTAGAAGCCAGGTGACAGATGCAGACACTAGAAGCAGCTACAAAGTAACTAGAGATAAAGAACACAACGTGACCTCAAGAGTGTGTTACCACAGACGAAAACAGTGGCTATTTGGAATATCACTGATGTTATTTTGTGACAATACTGAGGTATCAATATAAAGACAATATAGAAAAAAAAAAAAAATTGTTTCAAGACATTTTACTACACAGACATCTGTGATGCGAGAAGCAAGCACCAAGTATGAAAGACCACCATCATCACACCCTTATCGACAGGACCATCTTTCTCCTCATCTATATTCTTTAAATGACTCCTTCTGTAGCAAACAAGAAGAACCTGGGTGTGACATCAACATACACAAAGAGGAGAGATATGCTACAAATGATCCACATCACGGATCGGTCCATTTCACATTTAGCACCACAGCCATGTTTGTAGACACCTGCTGGTACTTGAGTAATGAGGTCAACATTTTGTTGGATGATGTGCCGAGGTCAACATTTTGTTGGATGATGTGCCGAGGTCAACATTTTGTTGGATGATGTGCCGAGGTCAACATTTTGTTGGATGATGTGCTGAGGTCAACATTATGTTGGATAATGTGCTGAGGTCAACATTTTGTTGGATGATGTGCTGAGGTCAACATTTTGTTGGATGATGTGCCGAGGTCAACATTTTGTTGGATGATGTGCTGAGGTCAACATTTTGTTGGATGATGTGCTGAGGTCAACATTTTGTTGGATGATGTGCCGAGGTCAACATTTTGTTGGATGATGTGCTGAGGTCAACATTTTGTTGGATGATGTGCTGAGGTCAACATTTTGTTGGATGATGTGCTGAGGTCGACATTTTGTTGGATGATGTGCTGAGGTCAACATTTTGTTGGATGATGTGCTGAGGTCAACATTTTGTTGGATGAGCTTAACATTATGTTGGCTGTCTTTGTTCCCCAAGACCTTTAAGCGAGTAGACTTTACGTCAGCAAAACGTGTACACACAAGTAAAAATAGTTCTAACAATTCTCTGAATATCTCAGGTACATTCAGTTTAATATCAAAACTACGTCCTTGGCATGTACCACTTTCATTGTTCGGTGGGTGTTTAATGTCTGCTGTTACCCTCGTGTACGTCCTTGGCATGTACCACTTTCATTGTTCGGTGGGTGTTTAATGAGGCTGATACCCTCGTGTACGTCCTTGGCATGTACCACTTTCATTGTTCGGTGGGTGTTTAATGAGGCTGATACCCTCGTGTACGTCCTTGGCATGTACCACTTTCATTGTTCGGTGGGTGTTTTAAAGTCCGCTGATACCCTCGTGTACGTCCTTGGCATGCACCACGTTTATGTCTGGTGGCCATCGTGACTAAAGCCGGGGAAACCTCATGGCGTGGCAGCAGGTGTCTTTTGTGCAGCCGAGTATGAGTCTCATGAACTCATGTTGTACCTTTACCTTTTACCTGTACCTGGTCCATTGTTACTAACTGGGTTCTGCTGACAGTGTGGAGTCCCACACCGTACTCTATAAACACTGAACACTTGAGTCCCTGATGGTGGCGCCACTTGTCCCACACCGTACTCTATAAACTCTGAACACTTGAGTCCCTGATGGTGGCGCCACTTGTCCCACACCGTACTCTATAAACTCTGAACACTTGAGTCCCTGATGGTGGCGCCACTTGTCCCCACATCGCACTCTATAAACTCTGAACACTTGAGTCCCTGATGGTGGCGCCACTTGTCCCACACCGTACTCTATAAACTCTGAACACTTGAGTCCCTGATGGTGGCGCCACTTGTCCCACATCGCACTCTATAAACTCTGAACACTTGACTCCATGATGGTGGCGCCACTTGTCTCACACCATACTCTATAAACTCTAAACACTTGAGTCCCTGATGGTGGCACCACTTGTTTTAGCCATGAAGGTGGTGGTGGGTGATGTTCGTGAACTCAGCAAGTTACAACAAATAATATTGAACGTTTTCACCTATTTTTTCAACCCAGCATCCACCATCTTCTTTCAAGCCAACCCATCGACAGTGTACCCGGTTCTAACCAAAAGTCTCAAACTGCGATGCTCCGTGGAAGTGGAACCACGCGCTAACTTAGCTGGCAGACGAGATGTACGAGCTAGCACTACCCTGCCACCATCAAATACTGTCAGTTGGACACACACCGATTCCTACCCAGTGACTCAAACAACAACACATCGCACGTTTACGACAGCAAGCTCTACGTCTCACCGACCCACTATTACACACGCCGATGTGTCTCACATAATGTCAATCATTATCGCCAGACATGACCGAGCCACCGGCAAGCTGCAGGCAGTTGCTAGGATGTCGCCCTATGACCCCGCTAGCGCCAGCGTCGACCTGGACAACATCAAAGTTGCCGGGGACACGAACGGCTCCCCCATCCCGCGGGAGAAAGGCTATCTTGAAGTTACATGGGAATACCCGGCTCAGGACCAGTCGACGGAATACTTCTGTGATATCTACGGTCTGGACGCCACACTCCACCCGGTGTCCTTGACCTCAGACACCAGGATAACATCATCACAGGTGACTGTCTCGGAGCTGGCGGGATTTGTGGCGCAGAACCAGAGGTACGTCACCGAGATGCAGGCATCCCTGGCGGATGTCACTGCCCAGCTGTCCCAAGTACAGGCCCAGAGTCGGGCGGAGATCGAAGCTTTAAATAACACCATTGACAGTCTACAGAACAGAACCGACCACACTAAAGCACAGAAGATACAGACGGGTGGTATCAGCTGCACAAATGCTTTTGTCAGTTTCCCAAAACCATACGAGAGAAGCCCGACCGTGTTTACCTCTGTGAATAGTTTACAGACTTGGGGTTCCAGTTATAGATGGAATCTGGTGGTGACGATACAGAATGTTAACAGCACCGGATTTACCCTGGCGTGCACCGGTACTTATTTAACTAGCATCAATATACAGTGGATGGCCATAGATAACTGATGCAGACGGTTCGGGGTACGCAACACAGATGGGGGTACATATTTTTTTTATTTGATTGATTTGACTGGCGCCTTCCCGTCTTTCCAGGAAAGATATAAAACCGAAGGAAAAGTATATCAGCGTGCCTCGTCGTCTTTCCAGATGATCGTATTAAATTGCGCAATAAGGAGGCATGGGACTCACAGCCTATGGCGAGTGTGACTAGTACCAGAAAGAGCGGGAAAGCGAGAGAATAAAGTCAGAGCCAGGGGCTTGAGAAGTTAGTTAGCCCCGGAACCGCTTGATAGGACAGGTTAAGGCTGAACCGCTGGAAAGACCGGTTAGGAGAAAACTAGTGCTGTAGTTAGCCCTAGAACAGTGAGTTAGCCACGGAACCGCTTGAGAGGACAGTTAGGACCGGACTGCTTGAGAGACCAGTTGAGAAAACTAGTGCTGTACTTCGTTAGAAGGATATGTTAAACTGGAGTTTAACTAGAACTTGCCACGAACCGTTGATAGGACTTAGGGCTGAACAGTGGAAAGACCGGTTAGGGAAAACTAGTGCTTTACTTCGTTTAGAAGGTATATGTTAAACTTGGAGTTTACTAGAAAGCCTCGTAGAGAGTCATACGAAAGCCTGTATCCAGATAATAAAGTGTTCATATACTATTGCTTATTGAATTTATGAAACCTGTGTGACGAGAATATTGTAAATAAACCAGCTCTTGTGTAATTGATTACATCACTGGCCTTGTTCTTGAGTACGATTGAAGAGAGCTACGAACTATATTCATTCACCCTTGGCCGAACTAGGCACATCTATTTCTTGGGGGATGTATAGGCACGACTGTGCCACAACAGCCTATGGCGAGTGTGACTAGTATGAGATCCACTCGCGTTCAGGAAAGTCTTCTATAAATTATAGCATGAGGTGTCAGGTGTGTTTCTTCTCAGAAAATTTATAAATGCGATTTAATGCATCATTCTCGGGCCATACAAAATTATCATTTAAAAAATGAGTCTGCTATATTTGGTCAAACATTCCACTTTGGGTGCTTGGTAGTCTTGGTACGAAATTGAATGCAAAAGATAGGAAAGAGTCAAGATAGAAACAGTTAAAAATCACAGCAAGTATATGAGCCCTACAAAACCACTTGCAGTCAACGGGACGTTTGGTTTCATGATTTTGATAGCACTGTAATGAGCGCAGGCCCATCTGACCTAAGCTGATGTTGTTGCGCGAGGCCTGACACAAGTTCAAACTTGGCGGTTGAGATTTAACTGGGCAGATAGGGCCAGATTAATCTTCTAGTAATTCTTCCTGGTCTGTGGGTAGTGAGATCGGACGCCCGTGTGAATTGTTGCGCATGTAAAAAAAAAATCTCTTGGCTGTTGGAAATCGAAAAGAAAAGCCTAACGGCGCTGCCCGGGCAAACATTTTGAATTAAAAATCTACCTAAAGTATTTCAGGAGCCTCGCCGGTGCTACAGATGTGCTCTGTGCTGAGCGACTTCGGACTCAGACGAGTTAGAAGAAAGAACGGAGCACTTATGGGTTACTACCCTTGTGTCATGATGTTGATCCGCTGTTCAAGAGGGTCACCACAGGAATTTTCAACAGCTTTGAAGCAGAGCGTTGATTTTCTTGGCTGAAGTTATTAAAACCTTTAGCACCCCACAATAAAAATTCAAATTTTATCAAATACTGCAATTCCACCTTATTTTTTCACATTTCGCGTTTTTTAAGTGGAAGAAAGAAACATGGAAAAAACTATAACTTTTTGGTTTATGAAGAATAGTTTTGCATAATTATTTAAACTGAAATAAACGAATGATTTCTGCATACATTTATATGAGTTTTGAGGACATGTATGTTAGATAGGTGATGTGTGAGGACAGAGTGAAATGGGAAAAAGTGTAAAAAAAAAAAACATTACAAACATAAAGACTCACACAACACGTCATGCAGCTCCTCGTATATAATATGCTAAGAATCTAAAACACTGGAAACACAGAACTACCTTCACTTACCTCTCCAGACATATCAACTTCGCGACTGATATCGGCTGCAGTAACACCCAAAATGTCATCGTCAAAGTCAGAATCCATGAAGATTTCAGAATAATTAACTTCCATTTCGAAAGATGGTGATGGATATCGAACTGGCTGATAAAAATTGATCAAACAAACCCACTCTCGGCCATTACAGGAAGTTAAACCACAACAGAAGAGTTAGAAGTATAGTTTTCAAGTGACGTCACACGCGTAGCTCCGCTTAGGCTTCGTATTTTTCAACCATATATAGATGTCGACTATACTCGACTGTGGGAGGCTACGGGGTGGGAGCGGCGGAAGTCCAGTATACACGACTGTGGGATCCCATCAGAACAATAATACAACAACATTGACTGATCGTTTAATATCAAATACTGCAATTTTAAAAAAGAAAAGTAGATTTAAAAAAAAAATAACAAGTAGAGGAAAGTTGAAAAAAAAAAAACAGAAAAAACATTTGTAAATATAACAAGTGGAAGAATATGTGTGTGCGTGCGTGCTGTGCATGTGTGTGCTCGCGCAACAGCAGGTGCACAGAGAAGAAGTTACTATGGCTTTGAGGACATGATGTAGCATGTGCTGGTCTACAGAAACCCACACACACACACACACACACACACAGAGAAGTTTCATTCTGTATAATACTGTACAAGAACTCAACCCACAACACACAACACACAGAGAAGTTTCATTCTGTATAATACTGTACAAGAACTCAACCCACAACACACAGAGAAGTTTCATTCTGTATAATACTGTACAAGAACTCAACCCACAACACACAGAGAAGTTTCATTCTGTATAATACTGTACAAGAACTCAACCCACAACCCACAGAGAAGTTTCATTCTGTATAATACTGTACAAGAACTCAACCCACACAACACACAGCGAAGTTTTATTCTGTATAATTCTGTACAAGAACTCAACCCACAACACACAGAGAAGTTTCATTCTGTATAATACTGTACAAGAACTCAACCCACAACAGACACACAGAAGTTTCATTCATTATAATACTGTACAAGAACTCAATCCACAACACAGCGAAGTCTTATTCTGTATAATACTGTGCAAGAACTCAACCCACAACACAGAAGTTTCATTCTGTATAATACTATACAAGAACTCTGACAGGTGAGAACCTAGACAGTAAACAAGTTGAGCCATACTAGAATCTTATAGAAGCAGTTAGTGGGTAGAAAACACATTGCACACATACCAGACTATCAGTATAGTGGGTAAGAAACCACTTGAGCATTCGTCAGTCTACGACTTAGAAGAAGAGGGACTAGTCACATTGACCCTCCTAGATGAGAACCTCTAGTCATCGAGACAGAAGCAGAGGAACTAGTTGCGGAGCCTCGAAGACAGACACAAGAGAGGAGACATGAGCGAAACATTGAACTACAGGACAATAGACAACATACATGGATCCATGGTTAACAAGACACACATTAAACAGAAACACTATTGAGATGTTAAAGAGTCAACGATCCAGCCGTTAGTACCAGACAGCACTAGAAGCCAGGTGACAGATGCAGACACTAGAACCAGCTACAAAGTAACTAGAGATAAAGAACACAACGTGACCTCAAGAGTGTGTTACCACAGACGAAAACAGTGGCTATTTGGAATATCACTGATGTTATTTTGTGGCAATACTGAGCTATCAATATAAAGACAATATAGAAAAAAAAAATTGTTTCAAGACATTTTACTACACAGACATCTGTGATGCGAGAAGCAAGCACCAAGTATGAAAGACCACCATCATCACACCCTTATCGACAGGACCATCTTTCTCCTCATCTATAATCTTTAAATGACTCCTTCTGTAGCAAACAAGAAGAAACTGGGTGTGACATCAACATACACAAAGAGGAGAGATATGCTACAAATGATCCACATCACGGATCGGTCCATTTCACATTTAGCACCACAGCCATGTTTGTAGAGACCTGCTGGTACTTGAGTAATGAGGTCAACATTTTGTTGGATGATGTGCTCAACATTTTTGTGTGCTGAGGTCAACATTTTGTTGGAGGAGGTCAACATTTTGTTGGATGATGTGGATAATGTGCTGAGGTGATGTGCTGAGGTCAACATTTTGTTGGATGATGTGCTGAGGTGTTGGATGATGTGCTGAGGTCAACATTTTGTTGGATGATGTGCTGAGGTCAACATAGGTCAACATTATGTTGAGGTAATGAGATAATGAGCTCAACATTATGTTGGATGAGCTTAACATAATGTGCTTCAACATATGAGCTTAACATTATGTTGCTTTTTTGTTCCCCAAGACCTTTAAGCGAGTAGATTTTACGTCAGCAAAATGTGTACACACAAGAAAAAATAGTTCTAACAATTCTCTGAATATCTCAGGTACATTCAGTTTAATATCAAAATCGGTGGGTGTTTAATGAGGCTGATACCCTCGTGTACGTCCTTGGCATGTACCACTTTCATTGTTCGGTGGGTGTTTTAAAGTCCGCTGATACCCTCGTGTACGTCCTTGGCATGCACCACGTTCATGTCTGGTGGCCATCGTGACTAAAGCCGGGGAAACCTCATGGCGTGGCAGCAGGTGTCTTTTGTGCAGCCGAGTATGAGTCTCATGAACTCATGTTGTACCTTTACCTTTTACCTGTACCTGGTACATTGTTACTAACTGGGTTCTGCTGACAGTGTGGAGTCCCACACCGTACTCTATAAACACTGAACACTTGAGTCCCTGATGGTGGCGCCACTTGTCCCACACCGTACTCTATAAACTCTGAACACTGAGTCCCTGATGGTGGCGCCACTTGTCCACACCGTACTCTATAAACTCTGAACACTTGAGTCCCTGATGGTGGCGCCACTTGTCCCCACATCGCACTCTATAAACTCTGAACACTTGAGTCCCTGATGGTGGCGCCACTTGTCCCACACCGTACTCTATAAACTCTGAACACTTGAGTCCCTGATGGTGGCGCCACTTGTCCCACATCGCACTCTATAAACTCTGAACACTTGACTCCATGATGGTGGCGCCACTTGTCTCACACCATACTCTATAAACTCTGAACACTTGAGTCCCTGATGGTGGCGCCACTTGTTTTAGCCATGAAGGTGGCGGTGGGTGATGTTCGTGAACTCAGCAAGTTACAACAAATAATATTGAACGTTTCACCTATTTTTTCAACCCAGCATCCACCATCTTCTTTCAAGCCAACCCATCGACAGTGTACCCGGTTCTAACCAAAAGTCTCAAACTGCGATGCTCCGTGGAAGTGGAACCACGCGCTAACTTAGCTGGCAGACGAGATGTACGAGCTAGCACTACCCTGCCACCATCAAATACTGTCAGTTGGACACACACCGATTCCTACCCAGTGACTCAAACAACAACACATCGCACGTTTACGACAGCAAGCTCTACGTCTCACCGACCCACTATTACACACGCCGATGTGTCTCACATAATGTCAATCATTATCGCCAGACATGACCGAGCCACCGGCAAGCTGCAGGCAGTTGCTAGGATGTCGCCCTATGACCCCGCTAGCGCCAGCGTCGACCCTGGACAACATCAAAGTTGCCGGGGACACGAACGGCTCCCCCATCCCGCGGGAGAAAGGCTATCTTGAAGTTACATGGGAATACCCGGCTCAGGACCAGTCGACGGAATACTTCTGTGATATCTACGGTCTGGACGCCACACTCCACCCGGTGTCCTTGACCTCAGACACCAGGATAACATCATCACAGGTGACTGTCTCGGAGCTGGCGGGATTTGTGGCGCAGAACCAGAGGTACGTCACCGAGATGCAGGCATCCCTGGCGGATGTCACTGCCCAGCTGTCCCAAGTACAGGCCCAGAGTCGGGCGGAGATCGAAGCTTTAAATAACACCATTGACAGTCTACAGAACAGAACCGACCACACTAAAGCACAGAAGATACAGACGGGTGGTATCAGCTGCACAAATGCTTTTGTCAGTTTCCCAAAACCATACGAGAGAAGCCCGACCGTGTTTACCTCTGTGAATAGTTTACAGACTTGGGGTTCCAGTTATAGATGGAATCTGGTGGTGACGATACAGAATGTTAACAGCACCGGATTTACCCTGGCGTGCACCGGTACTTATTTAACTAGCATCAATATACAGTGGATGGCCATAGATAACTGATGCAGACGGTTCGGGGTACGCAACACAGATGGGGGTACATATTTTTTTTATTTGATTGATTTGACTGGCGCCTTCCCGTCTTTCCAGGAAAGATATAAAACCGAAGGAAAAGTATATCAGCGTGCCTCGTCGTCTTTCCAGATGATCGTATTAAATTGCGCAATAAGGAGGCATGGGACTCACAGCCTATGGCGAGTGTGACTAGTACCAGAAAGAGAGAGAATAAGTCAGCGGGAAAGCGAGAGAATAAAGTCAGAGCCAGGGGCTTGAGAAGTTAGTTAGCCCCGGAACCGCTTGAGAGGACAGTTAAGACCGGACTGCTTGAGAGACCAGTTGAGAAAACTAGTGCTGTACTTCGTTAGAAGGTATATGTTAAACTTGGAGTTTAGCTAGAACAGTGGTTAAGGAACTCGTAGAGAGTCATACGAAAGCCTGTATCCAGATAATAAAGTGTTCATATACTATTGCTTATTGAATTTATGAAACCTGTGTGACGAGAATATTGTAAATAAACCAGCTCTTGTGTAATTGATTACATCACTGGCCTTGTTCTTGAGTACGATTGAAAAGAGCTACGTACTATATTCATTCACCCTTGGCCGAACTAGGCACATCTATTTCTTGGGGGATGTATAGGCACGACTGTGCCACAACAGCCTATGGCGAGTGTGACTAGTATGAGATCCACTCG